>OX451408.1:14040234-14629678 GCA_949629135.1 Eremobia ochroleuca
GTGAAAACATTATAGGCGGATATCATAATCAGCCTATACAGCTGCCGTATACATAATTGGGGGTTTACCACTACTATGTATCTATCATCACGTTACGTTTTAGATTTGTCTAGTCCTAGCATGATGGGTGAGGGGAAATTGTTCTTTCTTATTTACTTTAATATAACTGTAATTGGACTCACACAATTATTACAATACGCGATGACGAGCTCATGAGCAGCTACAATAACGAGATCGATTATGGCGGGTGAGGTGGGAGCGACGAGCGTGGCGAAGGGGGCGCGGGCGCACGGCTGCCACAGCCGCACCGCGCCGTCGCACCCGCCCGTCGCCACCAGGTGCAGCGCTGATACTACGTGGAAACAAGTGACTCCCTGAAATGTTATACTGAATTCTAGAAAACAATCAAGATGCATGAAGCAGGAGGTCATGAGTTCGATTCCCGGGATGGGCAAAGTGTTTTTGGGTTTATCTAGATTTTTTTAGTAGCAGCCTGGCCGCGGAGTCTGGATCAGTGCCCGGTTGATAGCAATAGGGTCGCCCCCTATTACATGGGACTTAAACCTAACTGTTGAAATGTGGGTATACTGGTTGCACCTCTACCTGACCCGATGGGGATTACAAGCGAGATGTTCTGTGAGTTGAGCTGCACGGTTACTGACAAATGCGTGCACTGACTGGACAGGTCCACTCAATCTGTGTGGTTCTTTCCTCAGAAGACCATTTCAGACACCAATCTAAGAAACACCGATCCCGAAGATTTTGTCCGGATTTTACACATTGACTTTGATGAATTTCATAGATACAATGACATGAACATTTATTTTGTAAAATATTTTTATTATTATTGTGAATGTGAGGACTATGTGGGTCATGTCTTTTTTCCTTCTTAGTTTTAATCATGATCGGGTAGTTTGAGTAATTTGCGCGGCCTACTCAAATGCCTCCTTTCATTGTTATTGTTCGTTGAATCGTGAGGCTCCTCAAGTTCTGAGTTGAGCTGCACGATTTTTGTCAAATGCGTGCACTGACTGGGTAGGTCCGCTCAATGTGTGTGGTTTTTTCCTTAAAAGACCATTTCAAACACCAATCTACATGGTCTTCACATGATCTGACCAAGATTTTGTCTGGACTTTAAAAGAGACTGTGACCTCTGAATTTGTTTCGGCCTTTCTTCTCAGAGTAGTCCGATAGGAAACGCCGACCACATCTAAGTACCTAGCTTAACAAAAATGTGATTAACATGTAAAAGTGTTTGTACATAGGTACCTACTTACAGAAATAAATCATTTATCATTTGTTTGTAAGGTAGGAAATATCCTTTCCTTTCTCAGTATTGATTCTTATCGAAATTCAAAGCACAATTCAAAAGGACAATTTCATAAGAGGCGATATAAAAATTGTTGGCAAATTTTAATGTCTCCCTTATGAAATTGTTTCAAATTCCATTGAAAAAAACCATTTTCTTTAAATAAATATTTGATAAGTACTGCGCCGACCACACGGGACAAGGGCAGAAAGATAATGTCATGATGAAATATTTTGCAGATTACCCTCATAACTTTGAAGACGTAGTCATCCATCTTGCCAGGCACGTGTCTGATGCGCACGCTGGCGGTAGCGTCGTGCGAGCACGTCACGAGAATGACGCCGCCGCGACTGAACGCCACGCGTTTTACCGAGCGCGAGTGTACCCGCCGCCAGCGGGTGATGCAGCAGTACGAAGAGTGAGGGGGTGACGGCAACTCCTGGAACCGAAGTTCATAATGAACACGGCCTTCACAAACTGATTGAACGTCAATCTGTTCTAACTGAAATACTAGCCTGTATTTTATGAACTTAAGACTATAATTGGAAAAATTCTTCTTCCCTTATTTTGTTACAAGCTATGTCCGTGACTTCGTCCGCTGGAAATTTCCCACATCGCCCGCCCACGCTATTACTTCGTTTTGGCTTAGCGCTCTTTCTGAGTTTTTTTCTTTTTGCTCAGCTCCTGAGGGTCGTCACGTGATGTTAAATAATCTTTAGCCTTCCCCAAGAATTGCGCTATCAAATGCAAACATAAGTTTTCAAATCCGACTGGTACTTCAAGAGATTAGCGCGTTGAAACTAACAAAGAAAAAAAAAACACGTGTGCAGTTCACACGCGATAGAAGTGAAACCTTCAATAATGAAATATTTATGTAAACGATACACGTGTACAATACACCACGGTTGTTATGATGATTTTACTCAAGCTTCGTAATACGCAGGCGCGCACACACGTACTAAGACACGTACAACGCTCGGACCCAAGCGTCACCACCAAGACCAATACGAAGACTGTCCCAGTCTTGGTCTTGGCTTTGCTCATCATCATCATCATCATTGTCATCGTCATCGTCATCGTTATCATCATCACAAAGAGGAGACACAAATAAGAAACACTGTATAATGCCTTCTATATCATTCTCTCGCACGTTAAATCCTATAAATTTATGTGTTTATCTCTTTTTACTGTCGCTTTTTCGTTTCATTGAGTTTCAAATCACAACGATGCTAAAGAAGTTTTCACTTCAAAAACAAAACTCTTCTGTTTTATTATTCGTTTAGATTAGTATAAGTTACCTATATTAATTTCGAATGATGTGAATGACTGAGTAAGCAATCAAATAGACCGTGGCTTACCATCCAAAAGTAGTAATTGATGGCATCGGGCGTCTTAGTGTGGAACAGTTGCACCTTTGGCTGGAGGAAGCGGACGAGCGTCACGTCACCCCTCTCCGTGCCGAAAGCAAGCTCCGAGGTGTCACACATGTGTGAAGACGAGGAGTACGCCAAACACTGCCCAGTAAAAAAAAGAACATATAGAAAAAATAATCTATTTAATCAATCATTTTTGTACGGAATAAAGATTCTTGTGTTTGATGTTTAGTTTATGTGAGGAAGGCTGTTGTAGATCCACATACTCGTAACTGTACTTTGTTTGTTTGTTTGTAAAATTGAGTAGATAAAAATATGTTTTGTGTTGGAACTGCTTTAAGAATGTTTACACCTTATTTTGTACCCACATTCAAGGCAAATAAATGATTTCTGATTTCTGAAAATAATGTTTAAGTGCTAAATGATTCAGGTAACATAGTCAGGTCAAAATGTCAACTAGTACCTAGAGTTAACAACTAAAACACCGACAAAAAACGCCAACTAAAATCGTATAAACAAGACACAGTAACAAACTAACATTTGGCTTGGTATGAGCATGTGATGTGATGTGATATGATGTGCCAGTGGAGCAGACGAGTCCTGGAGTGGAGACCGTGTATCGGCAAGCGTAGTGTGGGACGCCCCCCAGCTAGATGGACGGACGACCTAAAGAAGGTAGCTGGGGTAGACTGGATGCGGAAGACGGAGAACAGGGTGTTGTGGCGCAGTGTGTGAGAGGCCTATGTTCAGCAGTGGTCTGCGATAGGCTGAGTTGAATGAGCATGTGATGAGGAGGGAGGAAAAGCATGTGACTGAAAGAGTGATGGATATGAATGTGCATGAATGGAGAGGGAGAAGGAGGCCAAAGAAAAGAAGCATGTATTATGTGAGGAATGATATGAAAGAGAAAGGAGTGAATGTTAGCATGACAGATAGGGAGAATGGAAGAAGAAAACGTGTTACGCCAACCCCAAGTATCATGGGAAAAGGGCAGGAAGATGGTGACAAAGACATAGTAACAAAATAACATCAGTTTCGGTTTTCGTATAACAGGAGTACGTATAGATTTTGTGTGACGCTATATAGCATATTACACGTGGAACAATATAAAGCTTCCGACGATACGTGGCTTGTGAAAATGCGACGTTTAGTTTATGAGTTGTGTATGCATGTTCGTCTGTTCAGACGAATATGCATACACATCACTGCCACGCGTGTCTGCCTAGCCTTTTCCCAACTATGTTGGGGTCGGCTTCCAGTCTAGCCGGATGCAGCTGAATACCAGTATTTTACATGGAGCGACTGCCTAACTGACCTCCACAACCCTTACTGGTTAATACGATACCCCTTGTTAAAATTAGTTGTCAAAAGAGATCCACGAATGACAGCCAGGAACATGCTTTCCGAGGCACGGAAGGGTCTCGGTATGTAAAGATGGTCACCCATCCACAGACCAACCGCGGCAAACGAAGCTCAACCTGTTCGATCGACCTGTGCGGCTATTATTATTTAACCACAGGCACCAGCATGCATGCATACATACATAGCCTGTTAAAATTATAACCTTTGGTTTTGCCGGAGTCTGGTAAAAAGTACTGTGGAAGCAAGGTTCTTACAGTAGGTATATTGGGCAGTCCGGTGATGCAGTAAAGAGGCGTGTGTGACAGCGTGGTCGCGTCATACATCGTCAAGCTGCGATCTGATGCGGACATCACCAGGAATTGCGCGTCCTGGACATTAGAAAGGTTCAAGAATATCCACAATTCTATGATATTTTGCTTGCTCACACCTGGAGAGTTAAGGTGTCCTAGAAAAGTGGTGGCCGCCACATAGCGTCCGCAATTTACCATCGAATGACGTCACTGAATCGCTATTTATTAAATTAATTTGGTGTGTTTCCCTAGAGTGCGCGTTTTTGCACGTTTTTTGACGCCCTAAAGTCAAATCCCGATGCCATCATTACAGCTGACACTGCAGCCATTATGTGTTTGCCACCGCTTTTCTAGGACACTGCAGCTTAAAAAGTTTGGCAGTTTTGGTACTGGTGACTCTGGGTTAATTGGACTCTCCATCCTCTTCAAATGCGTGTTTGTCTCGCTTGGAAGAAGCACACACTCAGCTGTGGCATTTTCGCCGCTGGAAATGCTGGTGAGCCCATTTCTATTTAATTACTTCTGATACTAAACAATAGAATCACTCACGGGTAGATAAATCGCGTCGGTTATCCAACGGTTCTTGACACGGCCATGGAGCCCTGATCTGTGATAAAACATCTGTAACATGGAATAATTACCTAGGGGTACAGCAATACAAAAGGACACCCGCACACTGATTACGTAACACACTATTACTCTCAATTTGAATCATTTTGAAGCATATTGCTAATCCATTGCTCCATATGTTGGAAAAATTTGTCTGCTCAACAAACTAAATAACGCAATGAATGTTGTTGAACTGTCTGAATGTAAACCATTGCTACTGATAATGTGTTACGCAATTAGCCTGCTTGTTAGAACGAAGCTCCTTTCGATTCACAAAAGTGTCGTTACGGTAAAAATGTTACAGTTTTTTCGGTCTATCTCTCATTCGACAAGTGTGCAAAATAGAACGTGCGTTAAGGAAGATAGTTCCAAATAATATGCTTGATAATTATTTATTCTTAGCAATTTATTGTAGTCTGCATCGTTTTGGACGTGGTATACTTTCTAGTGTTACGAGGGCTTGACAAAAGTTTATTTTTGTTACAAATTTAATTACTCGTAGTCTGCATCAGGGGGTCTACTCTAGAGAGTAGACGTATCATCGTTGATGGACTTAGAAGTCCACCAACGAAGATACGGACGGAACTTAGTTGATCCATCTGTCAAAACAAGTGACAAATTCAATTTTTCGCACGGGCAAAACCAGATTGCGAGTACGGACAACTGTGAAATCTTGTTGCAATTCATTCTCTCAGAATCGTGTAGTTCAGGTTGCGAACTGTGTAGGTGATGAAGTACGAAAAGCCCGTAACTTGGCAGAAACTACGGGTTTCGTGATTAGGAAGTAGACCCAGCCCAGCGCTTCTTGCCAAATTTCTGACGTGGTTTTTAATTACTCTCGCACGGTCCGTTTTCGAAAGTCGAAAGTGATCTTCGTGCGAATATGCGATCGTCGCATTCATTTGTTCGGTAAAACCGTAGTCGTCGTGCTGACTTCTACCGGTTATATTATCGGGACGATCGCTTATATCAAGACACAGCCTAAGACAAAATGCTACAGCACACATTAAAATCTAATTTTGTAACAGTTTCCACTTTCCGTTGCTAAAGGGCAAAGCAGATACAAGTGGAAATGTCACAATATATTAATACTCCGAAGATATCCATGCAACATTACCTCGTAAGAATACAGTAACCGCATGTCTCCACTGTACACGCCAACGCGACCGCCGCGAGACACCGCCACATAGCAGAAGGACTGCTCACGCTCCACGCAAACTAACTTCACCAGTGTCTCCCTCTGTACCGTAATAAAAATAATATAATAGCAGCCTTGTCGACCTGTCAAAAGTCGATTCTGTAAAAATCTCACCGTGAAATCATAAGTGAAGTGAGCTTGAAGTGAGCAGTGTCAATAGTGTTAATCCCCAATGACAGCTCACTTCCCGCTCACTTCACCTAAGTTCTCACGGTGACATTTTTACAGAATAGCACTGCAGGTAAATTTTTCGAACACATGCAGCAATGGATTGGCAGTATCATACACAAAGCAAAAAAAAAAATGTGCTCTTTCAAATGCAATTGAGATTGATACTTACGCAATTACAGTGCAGGCTGTATGTTTAGTGATATTCTAAATACCGACCGACCGAATATTCTAATATCTTTATAAATACCGACTCCTAGTTTGTAACACACTTTATCATATTATCTTACCTTGCAGTGTTCTAATCTCTTCACGTCTTGTTCGCTAAGAGGTGTCCACACCTCTGCTCTAGTGCTGGTCTTCTTGGCTCCGACGGCCACCAGCCTGTTTATAAGCTGCCTCCACCAAACCTTGCCAGTGCTGAAGCTATCCAGTAATTGGAACAGCTTATGCGCATGCGTCGTATACTTGTGGTGACCTACAGTTGCATATTGTAAATGATTTTATTTCTGTAGGTAGGTTTATATTTTACTTCGACCCAGTCACATCGCATCGAGGAAGTTTACGTTCCTTATGAGTATCACACGTTCACCTAATTGCGAGAAATGTGGAATAATCGAGGGCGTATCATATTTTGACCGAGTGTGAGCGGGGCGAACGCCTCAGGAGAACTGTTTTTGATTCTAAAAATATGTTTGGAATTGCTACTTTAAATAGTGTTTTAGCGAAGCCTATATCGGACGAGGCTAAAATTCTGTACAAAATATATTACAATCATACAAATTAATTTGGCTATGATGGAGCGACATATATGTATGTGGGAAATGGAACGCAAGCGGAAGTAAGGGAGAAAGTGCTATGTGTGAGTGAGAGAGCGATAAACGAGGGAAGGGAGAAAGGATTGGGAGAGACGCCATATTGGGTGGACTGACAAGGATTGGAAAGACGCGTTATGAAAAAATAAAAAGACTATAATTTAAAAAGACTGCGATATTTTATTTAGAAGAACCCTGTATCCCACAATTTTGGGGGCTCGTCCGGGATACAGAATAAAAGACGCGACGACGACGAGTTGATGTTTTCACGCTGCACGTGGTTCGGTGCACGGGAACAAGACGGCGGCTACGAAAAAACGTATAATTTACGAGCTAACAATAAGACGAAGACTGAAGGCGTAAAGATGCCGAAAACTACTGAAGACGTGTCACCGAGGGGTGTACAGTATGCTGAAGACTTTATAAGTAATTTTTCGGGTCAAGACCATACCTACCCAGTTAGCCGTTGGGTTCAAGATATCGAAGATAATACAGAAATATTCGAATGGACGCCGCTTCAACAGCTCGTGATCGCGCGTAGATCGTTAACAGGAACGGCGGGGCTATGGCTAAGAAGCGAAAGGCCGTTCAAATCGTGGACCGATTTGAAACAAGCCATCAGTAAAGAGTTTCCCGACGCGATTGATCAGAAGACGATTCATGAAATGATGAGTGCACGTAAGAAAAAACCTGATGAAAGCTGCATGGATTACGTGTTAATTATGAAAGAACTCGGAAAGAGGGGTAAGATTCCCGATTACGTTGTGATCAAGTACATTGTAGACGGTATCCAAGACCTAGAAAGTAATAAAATATTATTGTACGGTGTTACGAGCTACAGTGAACTGAAAGAGAAACTGAAAATTTATGAAAACGTGAAAGAAAAAATGAAGGCGCGACGTGACACGCAACGTAATCAAGGAGGTAACGGTAATAATCGGAATCCTAAGAAGAATTCAAGCAGTGAGTTACGGTGCTATAATTGTGGAGAACTCAATCATTCGTCGCAAAGCTGTCCTCATAAGGAAAAGGGTCTCAAGTGCTTCAAGTGCAATGAGTTCGGCCATATTTCAACAAAGTGCACTGCATCGACGAAACGCGAAGACGATCGGAAGCCTTCGGAGAATTTCGACAGCCGATCGAGTCGGCTAATCAGCGGCGGAGGCGACCGCCAGCGCTGCCAACATGACGGACGTCGTTCGGGCAGAAATCCGACGAATCCCAGCACTTCGAAGTCAGCCATGTTCACTATGGATTACGTTGGCCCTACGGACAGCGATGATGAAAACAACAGCTGTCACTGTCATGAGAATAAAGAGGTTATGCAGATAGTCAACAAACCTGACAAGAAGCCGGGCAAGCCGATTTTGAGTATTTTTATTGAAAATACTGAAGGCAAGGCACTCATTGATTCGGGAAGCGATGTCAACTTAATGTCAGAAGACTTCTACGACGTGATCGGCCAGCCAAAGACGACTGAAGATGATATTGTGTTGTCGGGTCTCGGACTAAAACAAGTGCGTTCATTCGGGAAGTTTACAACTTGTGCTACGATTGACGGACGATGTTACGACGGAGTTATTTTCCATGTTGTGCCTAAAGACTGTATGCCTTATTGTATAATATTAGGTCATGAGTTTCTCGCTAGTGTGACAATGGTTATGAATGAAGGAAGTGTGTTGTTGTTACCTTCTGGTGAAGAGTGGATGAGACGAATAAATTGTTTTACTGTAGGTTTGAGTGTTGTTGTAGGTTCCACAGCCAGCGCAAACATCAAAAAGGAGGTTTTACAGTGTGTAAATGACTACAAACCAACCCAAGTAAAAGAAGCACCTATACAACTAAAAATCATATTGAAGGACGACATCCCAGTGGCCCAAAAACCAAGAAGATTGTCGCTAAGGGAACAGCAAATTGTTGAAGATCAGGTAAAGGAATGGTTGGATAACAACATAGTCCAGGTAAGTTTTTCTGAATATGCCAGTCCTTTAGTGTTGGTCAGGAAGAAAGATGGTTCTACACGAGTCTGTGTGGACTACAGACAACTCAACAGAAAGATGATAAAGGATGAGTATCCACTACCTGTAATTGAAGATTTAATTGATAAACTGAGAGACTCTAAAGTATTTAGTGTTCTTGATTTGAAAAATGGTTTTTTTCATTTGAAAGTCAGCCAAGAATCAATACATTACACCTCATTTGTGACCCATCATGGTCAATTTGAATTTTTACGAGCACCTTTTGGTCTGTCAAACTGCCCGAA
The DNA here is from genome assembly GCA_949629135.1 of Eremobia ochroleuca. NCBI lineage: Eukaryota > Metazoa > Arthropoda > Insecta > Lepidoptera > Noctuidae > Eremobia > Eremobia ochroleuca. The sequence goes on from OX451408.1 coordinate 14,049,622, forward strand.
GTATTTTATGCGATTTGTGTCAACAGTTTTCAGGAGTTTAATTGATAAGGGCACTATGTTAGTTTTTATTGATGACATTATCATTCCAGCCAAGGATGAGATACAAGGTATGCAAAGATTGAAAGAAGTTTTATCAGTTGCTTCAGAATATGGACTACAGATAAATTGGAAGAAGGCAAAGTTGTTATGCAGTGAAGTTGAATATCTTGGTCATTGCATACAAAATGGTGAAATTAGCCCCAGTTCAGAAAAGACAGATGCTGTGGTGAGATACCCAGAACCAAGAACAACTAAGCAGGTGCACAGTTTTATAGGACTTACATCTTATTTCAGAAAATATGTAGAAAATTATGCTACAATAGCAAAACCCTTAACAGACTTATTAAAACAAAATGCTGTCTTTATTTTTGAAGAAAATCAACGCAATGCTTTTAACCTTTTGAAGCAGAAGCTGGCGTGTAGTCCAGTGTTGAAGATATACAACCCTAAGCTGCCCACGGAAGTTCATACAGACGCATCTAGCATTGCATATTCAGCAATACTGTTACAGCAGCATCCAGATAGTGGTCTACATCCAGTCCAATATATGAGTAGGAAGACAAATGATGCTGAACAGAGGTACTCTAGTTATGAACTGGAAGCTTTAGCAATAATAGAAGCTGTCAAGAAATTTCGTCATTACTTGTATGGCATACGTTTTAAGATTGTTACGGATTGTCAAGCATTTGCACTAACTCTGAAGAAAAAAGACTTGTCAGCTGAGATTGCAAGATGGGTGTTGTTTCTAGACCAATATGATTTTGAAGTTGAGCATAGAAAAGGTTCAAAGATGAGGCATGTGGATGCATTGAGCAGACATCCTTATATTTCAGCCATGGTAGTAAGCCTTCATGACCATGTCAAGGAATCACAGATCCAGGATGAAGGACTAAAAGCAATAATTGAAATTGTAAAGGAAAAACCTTATTCAGACTATTGGTTAGAAAACAATATACTATACAAGGGTGACCAGAAGCAGCTAGTAATTCCTAGAAGCATGGAAAGAGAAATCATAAGAAGAGTGCATGCCAATGGTCATTTTGGTAAGAGAAAAATGAAGGAACTTCTTGCTAAAGATTTCTACATCAAAGATATAGATAAGAAAATCGATGACTTTATTGTAAGCTGTATACCATGTTTATTAGCATCAAAGAAGCAGGGAAAACAGGAAGGTTTTCTTAACCCTATTCAAAAAGAGGAAAGCCCTCTGCATACCCTTCACATGGATCACATCGGACCATTGACTGAGACCAGAAAAAGGTATAATCACATTCTTACAATAGTTGATGCCTTTACCAAATTCGTGTGGCTTTTCCCTACAAAGAGTACTACCAGTAGTGAAACTCTGGACAAGCTTAAAATCCACCAACAGACGTTTGGGAATCCAGAAAGGATTGTAACAGATCGGGGTACTGCTTTTACGAGCCATGACTTTGGGGAATATTGTGATAGGGAGAATATACAACACATCAAAATAACAACAGGGGTGCCAAGAGGAAATGGACAGGTGGAAAGGATACATAGAATCATTATACCAATTCTAACAAAGTTATGTGTAGAAGATCCATCAGTGTGGTACAAACATGTAAGTCAATTGCAACGGGCAATAAATAGCACATTCCAAAGAAGTATTAATACTAGTCCATTTGAGCTATTAACAGGCGTCAAGATGAAATCCAAAGAAGACATACCTTTAATTAATTTATTACAGCATGAAAGTCTGGAACAATTCAATGAAGAAAGAGAAGAATTAAGGAAAAGAGCTAAAGAACAAATATTAAAAATTCAGGAAGAAAACACAAGTACTTATAATAAAAAAAGAAAGGAAAGTACTAAGTATGAAGTAGGAGAACGAGTAGCAATACAAAGAACACAATTTGGCCCAGGACTAAAGCTAAAGCCAAAGTATCTAGCCCATATAGGATTACCAAGGTCAAACGAAACGATCGCTATGATGTCGAGAAAGATGATGTCACATCTGAAGGTCCCATAAAAACTACTTGCTCAGCTGATGGAATGAAGAGGTGGCCTAACAACAGTGAAAAATATGAGTAAGCATATTGAGTTTTGTTTTAAATGGTGATGTATGAATACAAGATGTTTTTATTTTTTTTTTTTTGTTTGTATTATATTGTGTTCGAGAGAAAATCATTTCATTTGTTTTTTCAAATGTAGATTGTAGTTCAATCTCATAGGCTGGTCAATATTGTAAGCTAACTTACTACTGTTTTGTTTTTAAATAGTGCTTAAGTTTATGACATGTTTTGTGTTAAGAAGTTAACCCTTGCATTGTGTTCACATGAAATCTTTAGTTAAGAGTTACTGATGTAAGACTGAAATTTTATTTTTTATTTGTTGTTAATATTTGTGTTTTGTGTAATTGTTTTAATGAATGAGGATGACTGTCAATGAAGGATGATGTTTATGTAAGAATGTAACGAGGAATGAGTCTTGTCCAGCATGTCTGAGGACAGACATGAATGTCGGATGGCCGAATGTGGGAAATGGAACGCAAGCGGAAGTAAGGGAGAAAGTGCTATGTGTGAGTGAGAGAGCGATAAACGAGGGAAGGGAGAAAGGATTGGGAGAGACGCCATATTGGGTGGACTGACAAGGATTGGAAAGACGCGTTATGAAAAAATAAAAAGACTATAATTTAAAAAGACTGCGATATTTTATTTAGAAGAACCCTGTATCCCACATGTATAGTCAGTACACAAAGCTCCTTAATGAACAAAAAAAAAACATATTTAAAAACCTAGAGTAGGTCGCCGTTTCCTATCTAACTATGAGAAGACAGGCAGAAACAAACTCAGAGGTGTCAGTTGTCCCTTTAAAAGTCCAGACATAATCTTGGTCTGATCATGTAAAGACTAGGTATGTAGATTGGTGTCTGAAATTTTATTTGGAGGAAAGAACAACACAGATTGAGTGAACCAGTCCAGTCAGTGCACGCATTAATTTGCCAACTCAGAACTTAAGGAGCTGAACGATTCGTCGAAAAACACCAAAGAAATGAAATTTGTGTAGGCCGCATAAATTACTCAAACTGCCAGACCATTATTGAAACTAACTGAGAAATAAATGGCCCACATAGTCTTCACATTCACAATGTAAGATCTCAATACTTACATTTGGATAAAATATGTAGTTTAAAAAAAACTAAAAAAACACACTTAGGTATATACAATCTATTGCATTCATGAAAACAAATCATATGAGCCCAAACTCGACGGGTTTACTGGTAGCCAACGAAGAATTTCTCTATCCACCTCCAGACTCATCAGTTCAGCTCCAAGATACCAAATTAAAGTTTTTTCATCCGAACTACATATACGTACAAAGTTTAATTTTGATTCGACAATTAGAAGTAGGTTATAATTGGCATCTAAGATTTTATTACACTTAGCTTCACTTGTAAGTAACAAACTAGTTAGTTACAAGTGAAGTTAATAAAAACTTGTTAAAAACGCAACCTACAGCTTCAGCTTCAAAAACTCCTACAATTTACCAAATATATTGTCCAGCGCAGTAACAAATCCGATCTCGTCGAGCCACAGCGTGTCTTGAGGCGGTGGTGCAGTTTCAACAAACTCGATGCCTTCCTCAGCGGCCGCCGCACGCATCACCTCCTCCACGCGCCTTTAACATACATTCAAGATGTTTGATCAATCGTTCTTTTTACCCGACTACGGCGAAGCAAAAAGGTGGGTTATGATTTTGACTGGTATATATGGTATGTTCGTCAGTTCCCTCATAACTTCTGTCATGATTTGACAAAAGAAATTGAAAGCGTCTTCATCGTCCGCTGGTTAAGGGCTGTGACATTGACTATGAGGACTAGCCTCTCAACATCACTATGAATATGTATTAAATACATTAGAATATATATTCCGTAAATTTTGTTTATTTATAGACGATAAATATTGAATGGTTTGTACACACGGCTACACATCAAGCTATAAACTTCCAGTTTTAGCTGACCTCGCATTGTATAGGGTTTTCGTACAAAGAAGTCAGCTTATTCTGGTTATGTGTAGCCGTGCGTACATCGCAATTTCAGATGAGAATAGTCTCTTGTTTCACAGTTTTTAAAGCGTGATTTTTTTACACCAGCCGGTCGATTCTGTCAAAATCTCACCGTGAAATCATAAGTGAAGTGAGCACTTAATAGTGTCAATCCCTACCATAACGGAATGACAGAGCTCACTTCTCGCTCACTTCACCTAAGTTCTCGCGGTGAGATTTTTACAGAATATCACTGCAGCTTCGAAGGCGTCGTAAAGCTTCACGCTTAATTAAACCCACCTGTCAATATCGTGCGCTTTGCTTCTCTCCTTGTTCTTTTTAAAACATCGCCTCAGTTTGCTAAGTATTGCCGGAGTCATCTTATTCATCAGTACACGAGCCAGGGATTCTTCTTCATCATCACTGTTGACGGAATAATGAACTTTTTGATTAGTAAAAGGAGCGAAGGATAGACTTAGTTTTTTATAGATGGAAACTACAGTGTTAATAGCAGGTGATGGCCCAGTTCAAAAGACCACTTCAGACACCAATCTACATGGTCCTCAAAGATCAAAGATTATATCCGGATTTTTATATACACATTGACATTGATGGATTTTATATAAACAATGACATGGATATTTACTTTGTAAAGCATCTTATTTTTTATTATTATTACTGTGAGTGTGAAGACTATGTGGGTCATTTCTTTTTTTCGGTTTTCCTTCTTAGTTAGTTTTAATCATGATCTGGCAGTTTGAGTCATTTATGCGGCCTACCCAAATGTCCTTTCATTGGTATTGTTCGTCGAATCGTTAAGGCTCCTCAAGTTCTGAGTTGAGCTGCACGATTTTTGACAAATGCATGCACTGACTGGACAGGTCCGCTCAATCTGTGTGGTTCTTTACTCAAAAGACCATTTCAGACACCAATCTACATGGTCTTCACATGATCTGACCAAGATTATGTCTGGACTTTAAAAGAGACTGTGACCTCTGAGTTTGTTTCGGCCTTTCTTCTCAGAGTAGTCAGATAGGAAACGCCGACCTCATCTAGTTTAAAAAATATGATTGACATGTAAAAGTGTTTGTACAAACCTACTTACAGAAAATAAATCATTTATCATTTATCATAGTAATAATGACCCCGAGTTACGAGTTGTAGGTCGTAAGTTCGAACCCAGACAGGTTATTTACTTTGTGTAAATAATTTCATCACCATTGCTCTCAAAACGGTGAAGGAAAACATCGTGAAGAAACGGCATGTCCTAGAACCAAAAATTCTAAGACATGCGAAATCTACCAACCCGCACTGGGCCCGCGTTGTAGAATACAGCCCACTCCCTCTCGAAGAGAGGAGGCCTGTGTCCCAGCAGTGGGAATATTATTCTATTTATAGAACGCTTTGCCTGCTGACATCAGACAAGAAGATAATAAAGTAAAATTCGCCCGAAAACTTAAAAAAATATTTATTAGAATCTATGTGAGTGTAGGTATTACGTATATACAGGTTGAAATTGAAAACATGCGACAAATCGAAATGAGAGATTGTACGCATCATTGTGAACAACTTTTACTATAAGATAAAACCTGAAATCGCGAAAAAAAATCAGCTGTTTCCTACATTTATGTTCGCATAACTCGTCAAAATGTAGGGAACAGCTGATTTTTTTTTTTCAATTTCAGGTTTGGTCCTATGGTAAAAGTTGTTCATAATGATGAGTACAATCTCCTATTTCGATTTGTTGCATATTTTCAATTTCACCCTGTATAGGTTATAGATGTACCTGATATTAAGTTTAAGAGAAACTCAACGATCTCACAGTTAAACTGCGTAAGCAGTTTTGTGGGGCAATGAACAGACGCCAGCACATCAAGCTACCCGAAACTGTCAGATTTTCCCAATCAACTTTGAACCTTATGCTTTAGCGCTAAAGTTGAAAATCTGTTAAAGAAATCTGACAGATTGTAGTAGCTTGATGTGCTGGTGTCTGTACCTAGCGTTAAAAAAAATTAAGTGAATAAATCATTAAAAAAACAAAAACAAAACAAACAAATTGGCTGATTATATACAACGTGTAACGGAAAGGGGGTATCAACCCTGAAGGAGGTGAATGTGCTCATGAAACTCAACAACTTTTCCCAAAGAACATAGGTCGAAATATGAAAAAAAAAATTGGCCCTCCCATAGTAAATCAATCAGCTGGTAGTCAGTTTTGTAAGGGAGAGCCAAATTTTTTTTTCATATTTCGACCTATGTTCTTTGGGGAAAGTTGTTGAGTTTCATGAGCACATTCACCTCCTTCAGGGTTGATACCCCCCTTCCGTTACACCCTGTATAGTGTTATTATCAAACAAGTACGAACCATGATAAACTTTCATCTGATGCACTCCTCACTGAATAGCTTTTCTCTATTATCTCTGAACACTCTTCGAGCAATGATTTCTCCGATTTTATAGACATTATGTTGTAGAAATAATATTCACCTATGTTTGGTTTGGTTGTTTGGCAAACAATATCAACTCTTACAAGTTGCTCGTTTTGTCAATAAATTGGCGGCAACGGCCCGGGTACGGTACAGCGCCATCTAACGATCCATGATAGAACTTTTGTAGTTTAATAAAGTTGTAACTGGTATTTTGACTTTCAGAGGTCAACAACTTTCACACTGAGTACAAATCTAGTTTCTTTCTTTTTGACATTGGCAAAAATGTCGATAGTAATTCATTCTCCACGTATTTTTTTTTTCATTTCATAGGATATTTTTCTCTTGCATTTTATTGCTATGTTTCTCGCTATTTCTTTTAATATTTTGAAACAATTAGAAATAAGCTTTTCGCTGTCCACTTTCTTTTGAATTCTATGATAAGTATTTATTGTGTGCAATGTTGTTATAGTGTTTATATTTGCCAATCCTGAAAATTGAAACTACAGAGCTTATAGAGCTTTTCGTAATTCCTGATCCTCACATTTTTAATACTTTATATTTGACAGCATTATACATATCTGTCAAGAACTCTGATATCAATATACTGGATGATTTTATTTACCGTCTCCAAATTTTTACAGGGTGTTCTACCCATGAATATGAACAACTTTCACTATGGGACCAACTTTAAAATCACAAAAAAAAAAACAACTTTTTCATACATTTTAGTCAAGTAGGTATTGGACTTTTGTTTTAAACAGCTGATTTTTTTCGTGATTTCAAGCAATATCGAGAATCAACATACCTAACTTATCAAGACGTATGTATTCCTGAAAGGGTTAGACAGAGGTGCGTCTATAACGCATCCATATTGAGCAACAATGTGCGGTCATTCATTTCTGACAGGTTGTGATGAAATAAAAGGTCATATTAAATTAGCTAGCGAAACTCCGCGGACGGACAGGTATGGATATATAAACACGTTAAAACAAAATATAAATTAATTTGACGATTTATTTTGTACGGTCACCGACCGCAGTTATTGTAGTTACTTGAAATAACAGTTTTAAAAACAGCTTTTTATTGTGTAAATTTCACAGACGTGATGACTATCGATATCTCAACATGAAAAAACTAAAGAAAACAGATTTTCTCAACTCATACTTCAAGTAACAAAATATGTAGCGGTCGTAGAACCCAAAAAAAAACATTATTTTTTTTATTTTTATTTTATAGTGTTTAGATAGGTATCGATACCCATCGCATCTGCAGGGTTTTGCTAACTAATTTAATTTGATCCTGTATAGCACCGTATGTTATAAATAAAACACTTAAGTGAACATTGTCTATTTTATTGTATGTATGTATAATAATACTTATAAACTAGTACTGTAATTCTAGAATATAGGCTATACATACGGAGCGAGCGAGTTTTTGTATTCATTTAAAATATTATTTGTTCTAAACGTTATTAACCACTCAGTCCTTTACTTATAGAAAAAACTCATTCATAAACGGCACATAACTATGAACAGGTGTAGTGACACCATTAGTTTAAAAAAAATCACGACGTTTTTGAAGCAAACTGCATATTGTTAGCTAAACAAAAATTTGTTAGGTTCCCTTTGGCGTCTGTAAATAAAAATAACTACTATACAGATATTATACCTACTTGAAACTAAGAGATTCTAAAAACAAACGACGGCTCCGAAAAATGTTAATGTAAACAAAAGCATTATTACTTACACACAAAACAACGGACGGAAATAACTTCTCGGATTAAACATAATAATTAAAATAAAAATACGTACATGAAATAACAAAATTATGAGTCCGCGAATCACATCTGGCAAACACTGGAAACTGTCAAGATAACGCAACTGTCTAATGGGCAAAACTGACCAATCAGTGAAACTGACTAATCAACAAAACTGACGACTGAGAGAAATTGACCAGTGATACGCGGACTCAAAATTATCTGCCTCTTCGGAGCCCAGAAAACAGAATAGGAACTATCAACCACTTTGGACTAATAAAGAAATGTTAAAAATACAGTGGCCGTGAGTATCCAATTTTGTTTATCTATATTGAATATACCTAGCTATACATTTACACACATAAAACATACTTTGGATCGAAACACCGTATACAGCATAAGGTCTGGATTATTTTTCTTGAATTCTGAGATACGCCGAATCACATATCTGCTCAGAATTGTTCATATAATGTTAAACACTGATCTAAATTACCCTCTTTTGTCGTATAACTATTTATCAGTAGTCTAGAATAAAACTTTTTGGGAAAACACTGTTCAATCGGGTTTTATTTGCCTCTTCATAAAGAGCTTCACAATTGGGACACATTTAAAATTACTATCACATTCCCTATTGCATAAAATATTGTATTTTGGCTGCACTAGGTATGTGTAAAATCAACTATTTTATTTCGGGCTCAGTCTTAAATTTCTATTTCGAAATGCAGGTAATACTGTTTACATTAGGCGTTTTTATCATTTTTAACGTGACGATATTTTCGTGCAAATCCACGGCATCATGATAACACAGGGAAGTAAAATGTATGGAAATGTATGAAGACGCTTTTAAAGGCGATTGAAGATTGTTATATGGAGCCAGACATACCTACTGTCGCGCTATTGTGTTTTTTTTTTTCAAAATTTGAAGTAATCACTCAGAATGTTTAAATTAAAGTAAACAAACATCCATCAACTAAATGTACGCAAGTTCAAAAATATGGATGTCAATTTGAACGTTAATATCTCGGAAACGTGACGCTTTACGGGATTTGGTCTTTTTATATTTTCTGTTTGCATTGCTGTCAGCTATCGATTTATATAAGTTTCGTACGTGGCCACCATTTTGAAAAAAATCATAATGGTGCGACAGTAGGTACGCGATGGAACTTCAAAGCCCTTTCCAAGCACTATAATGTTATAACGTGCACGTTTTATGGATGTGGACGTCCACAATAATGTAGCCACCTTCGAGATTATAAAAGCACACATTTTTTCCCAAGGCCAATAAACAATTTATGACGAAGCCCGAATAAAAAAAAATATTCTCTCTATACTCTATGACAGTAGACTATTCTACATTTGAATTTGGAATGTTGAGAATCCGTGCCTAAACTATAACCTCGATTACGTCAAATTGCGTAGATACATTAAAATTACCTGCTATTTAACACTATTTAATACTTTATACTCGTTACTTAAACAATAAATAGCTTAATATTAAACTATAATTTATTATTGTACGAATGCGTATACATGTATTTTCTCGAATACAGCTCACAATTTTATCGTAAGTAAGAAATAATGTCTCTCAAAAATCGCAATCAATGTCGCCCTAGCGTTGGAGAATGTATAATTTATACGTATCAACCTGAAGTTGATAATCTTTGTGTAGATTAAGATGGGGAATAATGTGAGTCTTTATCATAATAAGCTATCGATAATCTTTAGTAAATCCCTGACGCGCCATGAGCTACTTACATTTTCTTTCTTCTTCTTCATATCTTAGAATAAAAGCCCCTTAAACCGAAAAAGAAATCGTATATATAATATTTACCCTTTCGTATACTTTGTATATAAGTATTTAACAAAAAACAAATGAAACTACAAAAATGCACATTCATGACACAGGTGCTGCGCGGTCAGTAGACTTGTCAGGGATGTGAGAGCACAGGGAGACTCGTGAGCGATGAGCGATGCTAGCGCTTGCACATACCAACCAGATTGAAAAGGCCAGGTGCCGTATTATGACGGTTTAATGCCATCATGAATCCAGTGTCAGAGAGACGGAGCTATAATGCCATCATGATTACAGTGCGAAAAAGGGATGGTGCTATCGGTCATGAATAGCTCCGTCTCCCTCTTACACTGGAATCATGATGGCTTTAAACCGTCATAATACGGCACCAGGACTTCAAAATATAAGTTCGCTATAATATAGGCTACAAAACCATTAGGGCTCCCACAGAAAGGCGCGACGCGATTCTCGAACAATTTTCATGAAGTTTTCGTAGAAATTGTTCTACTAAAGTCGCGTCGCTCTGTCGCGTCGTGTCTGTCAGCCAGAGCCTTTATACTCGTAATGTCGTAGATTTGAGCTACAGACTTCTTTTGAGATACACTAACAAAACAATGCTTCACAGTAAAAAGGAGTCAACGCCATGCCCTGAAGGCAACAAAGACGGTTCGCGGTCAGATTCCCGATCAGAAAGGACTGTGCTGTCAGAAGATGGGGCTGTGCGATCAAGGCCCAAATTCACTATGTCACCTCAATGATTCCTTATTTCGAAACCACGTGAATTCCTTAATCACGCCAACTTCGCGTTCATTTCGCGCGGTTTTGTTCATTGTGTAATAGAGAATACGGTATAGGGGCTAAGTGGTCAGAAGACGGGCTAATGCGGTCAGAAGACGGGCTCATGCGGTCAGAAGACGGGCTATTGCGGTCAGAAGACGGGCTAATGCGGTCAGAAGAAGGGCTAATGCGGTCAATATACGGGGCTGTGCGCGTCGTAGTTGAGCTGCAGGTAGGGGGGGATGGCGGCCGACAGCTCGCTGGCGCGCCGCCGCAGCGCCGCGATGCTGTGCCCGCGCCACACCTCCTCCTCCGCCGGCTCGCCGCCGTTACCTGCACGACATTCAACAAATCGATATCAGTTAAATCTATACTAATATTAGGTGAATCAAATATAAACAGGACTTTTTTTATTACTGGTCGCTGAGTGAAGTGACGCGCTTGGTGCTGTTGTATGTGTTAGGGGGGATCATCTGGGGGCGGGGGGTATACTGCTCCGGCTCACTTTAGTTTATTGCGCGCCAGTAGCATCATGTATGAGCAGGAGGTATATAATAAGTCTGTTGAGCAACGACTTATCATAATTTTTTTAACACGGGAGGGCATAAAACCTTCCGAAATTTTGCATCCATTGGCTCTACAGTTCGATAAGAATAAGCTTTCAAGAACTCAAGTGTAGGAAAGGCACAAAAAAAAATTCAAGTGGAGGACGTCGTTTACACACTGACCAGATAGTGGAATCATTTGTGTGAAATTGGCTAAAGGCACGACCGACTACATTCTTCGAAACTGGCATCAAGAAACATCCCCTGCGCTGGGAAAAATGTGTTAATAGAAGGGGAGATTATGTAGAAAAATAAAATATTTTCCTTTTTTTACGAGTATAATAATACGTGCGTATTTTTTTTTTTTACTTAAGTCCGGTTTATATTTGATCCACCCACGGAATAAAGCTAAAGAGTATGTTTCTTTGCTTGAACGCGCTAATCTACGAAACTACCAGTCGGATTTGATTTTCTTAACGCTAGGAGCCGACCAAAAACAAAAAAAGTCAGAAAGAACGCTGAGTGAAAACGAAGTAATAGCGCGAGCAGGCGATGCGATGCGATGCGACGGCCACCCCATCGCATCGCATCGCCTGCTCGCGCTAGTCTCGCTGTCGGGGGAGCAAGAAATTTCACGCGGACGAAGTCAAGGCAGAAGCTAGTCACGAATATTCCTATTAATTCCGACAACCGACAACTCCGGCTGTTAGTGTCATCCCACTTGATACTAGGGATTGACCAAGCATACATTTACAATCAAACGTAAAAAACACAAAAACGTCAAAAGTAAATGTCAAACTAGGAAAAAAAAATGATGTTCTAAGTTTCTATTTTGCTATTTTATTTTAAAACCCCACATAATAGTAATGGTTTGACAACTAAAATACTAGTTTTGAATTGAAATAATATAATAAAATGATCAATAGAATTAGCATAAAAAATATTGTTAAAATCTCGATTATGATTGTAAATGTTTGCTTGGTCAATCCCTAGCATCAGTGGGATGACACTGACAGCTCACTCCACGCAAGTTTTCACGATGAGATTTTTACAGAATCGACATGCGGTACTCACCGGAGGCGGTAGGCGAGGCGTTGTTGTTGCCGCAGTGTCCCATGTGCGGCGGCGTGGGCGAGCCCTCCAGCGCGCCCTGTTGCTGCTGACTGATGTTGTTGCAGTACGACATCATCGTGTCTCCTGCAAACGGCAAACACACATACTTATGTTCAATATTTATCAACAACTGTACCAGATGCAAGAAACCTCATCTTCTGCCTAGCCTTTTCCCAACTATATTGGGGTCGGCTTCCAGTCTAATCGGATGCAGGTGAGTTCCAATAATTTATATGGAGCGAATGCCTATCTGCCCTCCACAACCAGTTACTGCATAATACTATAATACCCCTCCAGTAAACATCTACTTTTCATTATTTGTCAGTAGTCAATATCGTCAGGTAGAGGGGCCCGTGGCTAAATAGGTAATAACAGCCGCACAGGTCGATCGATCAGGTTAAGCTACGCTTGCCGCGGTTGGTATGTGACCATCTTTATATACCGGGACTCCTCCGTGCCTCGGAAAACACGTTAAGCCGTTGGTCCCGGCTGTCATTCGTGGGTCTTTGACAGTCGTTACAGGTTGTCAGTACCCCGAAAGTCTGACAACCAGTCTTACCAAGGGGTATCGTTCTACCCAGTAACTGGGTTGTGGAGGTCAGATAGGCAGTCGCTCCATGTAAAATACTGGTATTCAGCTGCATCCGGTTAGACTGGAAGCCTACCCGAAAAGGAAAAGGAAAAGTCTAGGCAGATGATGAGTCAATATTGTCAGGTCTCTTTATATCACTTTTTAAATGAATTCATTTTGAAGCCTTCTCCAGCTCTAGCCGCATGTCCGATGAGATTTCCCAACAGCAAAAATGAAGAACTTTCGTACCCTATCCTATCTAACTTTTCAATAATCCTTCGTCGGTGCTCACCTTCGCAATACCTAGGTACTAGAAACTCGTAGGCAAAATTGTATGCTTCTAGACACAGCAGCGGCTATGCGTTATCAGGCAGTTAATTTAAGATTTGTATATTTGCAAGTTATAGGTACCCAACTACGACGGAGAGAAAGAATTCAAACACAATTCACGTAACCGTGATATATACTGCCACCGGCATATTTGTTTCTAACTCACAAAGCTCAAAATAATACCATAAATGCGGCTCTTCTTGAAATGTAATTGGCTTTTTAAAACCCAATTGCCCTTAACCCTTAATTGTATCTTATTATGTGTCATTCGTGACAGTTGAGTTATTAACGAGTGAACATCAGGTGCGATTCTGTAACCATCTCACCGTGAAAACTTGGGTGAAGTGAGCGTAGAGTGAGTCCTTAATAATGTCAATCCCTGGCATCAGCATGACTCACAGCTCATTCTAAGCTCACTTCACCTTAGTTATCACGGTGAGATTTTACCAGAATCGACCGGCTGTTTTAATTTAGTCTAATCATTCTTTCTGCATCTTGGTTTTACTTACCGAGTGAGTTGAGCGGGTAATGTCCCTGGTAAGGCTGTCCTGAAGCGACGGAGCTGATAGGCAGCGAGGGGTTGAGGTCAGCGGCGAGCTGTGGCAGCCCTCCCGCTCCGAAGCCACCCATAGACACGCCACCTTGCGATAGCTGACCTAGACCTGCAATCATGAAAGTTATTTTTTTATTTATTATTATTATTTATTTTTTTAAACGTTGCCCCACACTAGGAATTTCTCCTGTATTGTGGGTGCATTTACAAACATTTAAACTCACATACATCAACAGCCAGACCCGGAACAACTACTTGTAAGTCATACGAATATTTGTTCCGTGCGGTAATCGAACCCACTACACGCAGCGCAGCAGTCAATCGCTTAACCACTGCGCTAACCATGCCGTCAAAGTTTTGCGTCAAATCATGTTGGTACATCAAGGAGGTATTGTCACTGGTATTTTTTTCGGACACCGTCGCCCGGATTTGGATGTTCAAATTAGACCGGATCTGACAAGAAAAATCCTCACCTCAGTCGGGGCCATACCTGAGTGCACGAAGGGCGATGAAAGTGTTGATGTGGTAAGAAATTGATTAAAAATAATATATTGGGTACATCCTATTTTACAGAAAAGATTTCACTTGGAACATTTGAAGCTGAGCTGGTAGCATAAAAAAAAATCTTACGTTTTTTGGAATTCACAGGTATATATTGATCGAAATAAGATTCACGACCGTGACAAATGTATCTTTACAAAACTATACTCATTAAAATCTTCAATAAAATACTCAGATTTAGAACTGACCTTCAATGTCATGATTTCATCAAATACTCAGTAAAAACAATAATTTTAACTTAGGGATTTGTATTGGTGACTTTAATGTATAAAATTCTATAAATACATATTTGTTACAGTCGCAAATCATATTTTGATCAACACACAACTTTACTGTCCTATAAATTGCAACAACCATAACCTCTAGAGCCCCAGCGGCACAAAAACGTGCCAGTAAACACCGACCGATTTAAGACTGTATTTGTATTAAGATAAGTATTAAAATCGTCCGCTATATATATCTAAAAGAGCCCGCTCGCGGTGCTTGACCGGTTAAGACAATTTGAATATAGCGGCCTGCCCTGGCGAATTCACCCTAAAAATCGAATCTATAACTCGGAATTCTCTGAAGTTGATTTATTTAACTGCAATAAACCGACATTCAAAAAACGAATACTTAAAACTATAAACGGAGATAAATTACAAGCAACCAGTCTTCTTCTTCTACTGTCTTTTGTATCCAACATTTTTGTATCCAACATTTTTGTTTTAAATTTTTCAATAATGTAATCTTAAAAGTAATATTGTATTGTATTGCAATTTTATTTTCTTCTTAAATTGGAAATATCTGGCATTAGTCCGTTCGCATGTATTATACATATATCCCAGTTATACAGGTAAACCTATAATTGGCCATAATAACTGTAACACGCATATTTTGTGAAACATTTTTATGTATCGCTGTTGGTTACCTAAATAAATAAAATAAAAAAAGCTACAATTTCTTTTCAAATCCTGGCCTGGCAACAAATACCTACTAGGTAATTAACAAAATAGATAATTCAAATTCAAATTGAAATTCTTTATTTCAGACGTAAGTCCATAGTGTTAGTAGCAACAAAATAACTTAATGACTAGTGTTAGTAATAAGGAGGAGATAATAGAGTAAAATATCAGTTGGTATGAATCCTCAGACCGTGGCGCAGCAGAGGGGAGTCCCACCTATCTGAGAACACGCTCAGGAGACTATTGGTGCCGGTGCGTAGCCGGCCGGCTATAGAGGCGGTCCTTTTTCTCATAATGGCGTAAAAATCGTCTGTGCGCGCCTCCGCAAACATAGTCGACGCACTACAACGCCACGACAGCCCCAACAGTATCCTAATGAACACGCTGAAGTCGCGACACTAGAGTTTCTTTATTTTTCCCTATCTACTCACCAGCCGGCATTGACCAGGGTCTGTCGGCAAACACGCCGGGGCCGCAGACGTCGCCCGCGCCGAATGGCGGCAGACCGTGTGACGGCAGCAGAGCGCCTGGGGAACGGAACACGTTGGTACTCTTCTTGCGTTTCTTCCATTTCGCACGACGGTTTTGGAACCACACCTGAAGAGAAAAGAACAATATTTAGATATTTATTTATTATGTATTCTTCAACAAAAGAATACACAATACATAGCATAAGCATATCATCATCTGCATAGCCTTTTCCCAGCTATGTTGGGGTCAGCTTCCAGTCTAACCGGATGCAGCTGAGTACCAATATTTTACATGGAGCGACTGCCTATCTGACCTCCACAACCCAGCTACTGGATAATAAGATACCCCAGGGTTAGACTGGTTGTCAGACTTTCTGGCTACTGACGACCCGTAACGACTGTCAAAGATCCACGAATGATAGCCGGGACCAAGGGCTTAACGTGCTTTCCGAGGCACGGAGGGGTCTTGGTATGTGAAGATGGTCACCCATCCACGGCAAGCGTAGCTTAACCTGATCGATCGACCCGTGCGGCTGCTATTACTTAGCCACAAGCCCCTAATGAACCTATAAGATTCCCACTGCTGGGACACTGGCCTACTCTCTTCGAGGAGTGGGTTGTGATCCACCACGCGGGCCCAGTGCTGGTTAGTAGATGTCACGTCTTCGAATTTTTGTTCCTAGAATATGCTGGTTTCCTCACGATAGTTTCCTTCACCGTTTTGAGAGCAGTGGTCATGAAATTTTTAACATAAAGTGGTCGAACCTACGACCTTATACCTCTTAAGTCAGGGCCCTTAGCACTGAGCCACCAAAGACCAGTGTTTATTTATTTAGGACTAGTGACCCGCCCCGGCTTCGCACGGGTGCAATGGAGAAACTGATAATTTTAGAGCCACTATTTCTCGTAAAAAGTATAGGATAAAAAAAATGGTTATTGTGGGTTATCCCTAAGAGATAGACAGATACCATCGCGGACTTTTTTGTAGACCTTTTTAAGGTGTACAATACTGTAGTACATTATTTTGATCTATCTCGACGGGTTCAGCCAGCGTTTACAATGTAAGCGCAAAAAAATGTGTTTATTTACGACATCACATTAGAAACCTCTAAAATTATCAGTGTTTCTCTACTATATTATGCATGTATTATAGATATAAACCTTCCTCTTGAATCACTCTATCTATTAAAAAAAACCGCATCAAAATCCGTTACGTAGTTTTATAGATCTAAGCATATATAGGGACAGACAGACAGGGAAGCGACTTTGTTTTATACTATGTAGTGATAAGCAAAAGATATACATGACACATAAATAATGAGCCAGATCTAAGGGGCAATTCTCACAATTTTAAGAGCGTTCACAGTATGATCTCAGTTTCAATCTGTCAAAAATACCTCTTAATTTCCCTACATTTTTGACAAGTATGTGACATTGACTGTCGCTGAGGTGAGATTGCGACTAGATTTTGAACGTTTCTAACTAAGGGAATTGGCCTTCTGCAGTGCTATTCTGTAAAAATCTCACCGTGAGAACTTAGGTGAAGTGAGCGGGAAGTGAGCTCTATCATTCCCTAATGGTAGGGATTAACACTATTAAGTGCTCACTTCACTTATGATTTCACGGTGAGATTTTTAAAGAATCGACCCGCTGGTATTAACATAGATATCCAAGGTATTCAGTAGGTAGGTATAGGTGACTACAACATACTTAGCTGTTAGCTTTATTGTGAATCTTTATTGTGTCATTCGACGTCGTAACTTTGTAGTTACAACGTCGAACAATGAAATTTTTCGCCGCGGAAATTAAAATAACGACTATGACCTTTTAATGAAAAGGCTTTCTACACCAATATTATAAAGAGGAAAGATTTGTATTTATGTATGTATGTATATTTGTAACGAATAAACTCTAAAACTACTGGACCTATTTCAAAAGTGTTTTCACCATTAGAATGTTACACTATCCCTGAGTAACACAGGCTATATTTAGTACTAGAAAAAATTAGGGGTCCCTACTAAAACTTCAATAATGTAACCCAAGGTGTAACAAAATTAGACATGAAATGTCTTTCATCGACCATGTTATCCATACCTTTGTATTAATCTTTATCCAAAACAAATCATTTCATATTCAAGACTGTTCCAATATCTTTAGATTACCTTTTGAATTATTCACATCGGACATTGCTTTGAAGCGATATTATGAATTTAAAAATGTCAATCTGAACAAAAGTAGCCGGTGTGGCCCCACGCAGCACAGCGCAGTCCAGCACAATATGTAATGTGTTTGTTACTTTTTTACCAAAAAACTAATGAACCGATTGCGATGATACTTGATACCTACTTTTTATCCCAAGATTTCGACGGAATCAAAACTTAGGCGGGTGAAACCGCGAGGTGCGGTCGTTAATAAAATCCGTAAAACTATTTGAAACTATTTTTTAATTTAGTTTTCTAGTCACCCTTATTATCATACCTGTTACCACATACCCGTTCGATGTCCACCACGCACAGGATGGATGGGAAGCAGCACATTAAGTAATTTTTTGCTCCGTTGGTGTAATTGCTATATGGCGTTCCAGTAGGAGGATAAATAAATAACTATATGGCTATACAGGGATATTTTTCAAAGACCAGCCAAATCTAAGGATGTGGTACAGACCATCAAACTGAACAACTTTCTCCATGGGACTAATATCGTATTCGCGATAAATTTTTCAACTGTCCCTTAGAAAACTTCAATACCTCCTCGACCTAAACGTATGGGACTTCTGAATTTTTATTCGCGAATACGATGTTGGTCCCATGGACAAAGTTGTTCAGTTTGATGGTCTGTACCACATCCTTAGATTTGGCTGGTCTTTGAAAAATAACCCGGTATAAATAATAAGTTTCGACCGTCAACAATTTCCGCATTGGGCGAAAGTAAATGAAACATTTGCTGTGGTTTCTCCCGGATTTCTATATCTTCCTACGAAAGTTGTGATTGATGTGAAATCTATGAAACTGAAACTCAAAGCATTTATTTCAATTAAACCAATCACAGGCACTTTTGAATTGTCAAGGGGTCGGTCAACAATCAGAAAGATGAAGCCAGTTTGCCATTCCAAAGCGTAGTAGGTTCCTATGGAGAAGAACGGGCAAAAAACTTCATGGACACTGTTTTAAATATGATATTTTTAGAGAAATTGACAAATATTCTACCTTTTTACCATATACACGATAAATGTATCTTTTTATTTATTTCAGGAGCCAGCTGTTCAAATAGCTTTTGTATAACTAACTGAAGGGTTTTTCAACAAGAACTTTGTTTTTCAATAGAGAAAAGAGCAACAGCATTACAGTTTAGACATTTCGTTTTTTAACATATCAGTAGTAGATGCTTTGGCAATTGTTACAATGAAACTAATTTCTCTCGAAAATCGCAATAAAATAATTAAAATCTACTATGAAAATGGTGGTTCTGTTAAAGTTGCATTTCGTAAAATTCGTAAATTTTGGTCAACATAATCGTCCTTCTGAGACCGCTATTAAGAATTTAGTCGATAAAATTGAGTCGACAGGCTCGGTACATAACGTGCAAAAACTAATCGATTGCAACCTAAAACTCAAAATCCGCGACGTGATTAACGAAATAGACCCGCCATTTTACCAAATTTGATTTGACCAAATTGATGAAAGAATCGACATCTGTGAGCGTGGTCGTAGTGGACATTGGTCCGATATCATTGTTCATTCATAATTGCCAAATCTTACTGTTTCTAATACAATAAAAATTTGAATCATTTTCTTCTAAATTCTTTGTTTTAATTTGTTTTAAAAAGCAAAGTTCTTGTTGAAAAACCATTTACAAATTACAAAAGCTATTATTATTAAAAAAAAAAAAACAGTTTTCAAGACAAAACGAACACTTAAATCGCACTCTTTCAAATTGACACTAGCGTTTTCAGGAAGAAGCAAATGAACCATACCGTCAAACTCAGTAAGATGTCCCATAAATTACATCACCCTTCGTCGATTATCATCGATCACTCTAAACCCCTGAGATCGGCAAGTCCACGCGGGGCTTGTCTTGAATCGCGCGTCATTTGTCTGCGGCTCGCAACTTATTGATTTCGATAATACTCGGATGAGCCAACGTTATTTATTATTCTTTGCTTTTTTTTTTGCTTTTGCTTGACTGCTGGCGTTGATCAAATTTGCTTTGAAGCGTATATTAGAAATATGTGGTCATATTTATAGGTACAAACCATAAAAATCAAACAACTTTGTCCATTGAACCAACAAGGTAATCGCGAAATAATATAATTTGAGTCGAGTAGGTATTGAAGTTTTAAAGGGACGAATGATAATTTTTTCGCGATTACGAGGTTGGTCCTATCGGCCAAGTTGTTCAGTTTTCACGCTGTAATTAATGTTCTTAAATAGTTCTATCTTTCTACCTCATACTAAAAACCTGTAATTGCAAAGTTATTGCTCATCGCTCAACGTTTTACTTCACACATCGTCGCAATCATTGTCATCGCCATTCGCTCTTCATTTATAGTACTTATCTCAATAGCAGGAACTCAAATGTATCTAATAATGTAAAAGATATGCGATATTTAGGGCCAATTCTGGTAATTTAAAACGTTTAAAATTTAGTGGTAGTCTCTTCTCGGCTACAAACAAATGTCGGAAAAACTTGTCAAAAATGTGGGGAAATTAGATGTATTTTTGACAGCTTGAGTCTGAGATGAGACTGTGAACGTTCTTAAAATTACGAGAATTGCCCCTCTGGCGACAACGATAAAGTAAGCCAAAATCAAAAGTCACTTATGCAAACTAGGTAGAGAATCAGCACGTTTTGAACGTCAAAATTACATCAGTCCACCAAATCCTACTGCTAGTTGGGAAGAAGAAGTGGCGCAACAAACTCCACAGCAGCAGTTAGAAGAACTTGATTCTGTACAGGGCCGTCTTTACCAGGGGGTGCAAGGGGTGCGTGGCGCCCGGGCGCAGGGTTTTAGGGGGCGCAAGCCAATCGTCTTATACCTACACATACCATGCGTAATCATAATCTGTTTTAAAAATTACTGAACAAATATTCATTACACCTTTAAAAATGTAGGCACCAATATTGTTTATATACGCCTCATGCAGCTTTGCATATTCGCGTTGTGACTTGCGATGTGCAAGCACCTTATTACTACAAGAAAAAGAGCTTTTCAAGTAAAACCTTTGCTACTAACACAACGTTTGCCAGTTGTTAGTCAGTTTTGAGTTAATGAACTAAATAGGTGACAACTTGGCACCTAAACATTTATTTTGTGTTTTTTTTTTCAAAAAAAAAAAAAAAACGTTGCAGGCTGATTCTTGCACCCCGGCGCCCAATATGCTTAAGCCAGCTCTGCAATAGTATGCAAAGTAATTAACATTACGAAACACAAAACATTAAATTAAATTAGGTATTTGCCATAGGTAATTATGTCAGCTAGCACACGCCAATAATGTGAAATGAAATAAAATGTTTATTTATACAAGTAGATCATTTAAGACACTTTAAAACTAGATGGCGACGGCATGTCCTATCAGACGGATCCCTGAGAAGAAATGCCGAAACAAACTCAGAGATCATGGGCTCTTTTAACGTCCAAACATTATATTACTAGGATTTTATGTGAGATCTACCAGATCAACAGAACATTTACCAGGCCATATACCTACAAAATACTCAAATGTTGTCGTCTTATTTGTATTATGCTCAAAGATTTTCTATTTGATACAAGCTTGATGCACGACCAACCCATGGATCATGGAGGTAGGCAGCATTACAACTTTTAACAACGAAACAAAAGAACCCTCGCCACGGCGAAACGTCGACCGCATTAAAAATTTAAATTATGTCAGTTGCTTTGTGACAAGCGGGTGCGATAAACTGTAATGAAATTGTTTATTCTGTAAATCAGAATCATGTAAACAAGTCTTTTTAAAAATTAAAAGATAATAAGCTAGCTGAAGTCGACATTTTCTATCTAACTACCCCTGAAAAGAAATTGCAAAACAAACTGAAGGGTCAAAGGATCTTTTAAAGCCCAGACAAAACCTTTGTCAGATCATGTGAAGGCCATGCATAGTATCTCAATTGGTCTTTTGGGGAAAGACAGATTGAAGTGGACCTGTCCAGTCAGTAAAGCATTTGTCAGTAATCGTGTAGCTCAACTCAGAACTCAAGGAGCTCAACTTATATTACGTACCTCGAAGGTACTCAGCGTTATGGACAACTTTTAAAGTGTGACCATCCCTAAAATTGCAAAAAATAAAAAAAAAATCAGCTTCTCCATACGTTCTGGCTACTTAGGCCGCTTGACCTATGTAGTGTTAATTAATTATTTTATCCAATAAAAATTGTTAGTTAGGTGAATCAAGGTAGTGCAGATATTTTTGCCCTTAACATTATGTCATTTAGGGCGCATTCCATCAAACTTTTATACATATAATAAGTCTTATCCTGAGAATAGATTTTGAATTTTTGACAGTTTTTCCATACTAAAACTGTCAAACGTCAATTTTATTCCACGGATAAAATATATCTGACTGGTAAAATCAGCCCATAGATGTGTAGTTTAGGAGCTAGCGCTCGTTCATTAATTAATACAGTAATTACGGCAGACCAGCGACGGTTCTATAGACTGTTTAGTGTACTATGCGATTTAACTAAGCATAGGAATGACTTTGCGCCATATTGTGGCGTTTTAGTAAAACTCCACCTCGTTTACTCATGTTGCAGCAAAGGCAGTGAGATAAATCAAAAACAAATGACAAAAACGGATAACAACAAAAATCTTCTTTCCAAACCGTATATTTCAAGTTTCATTTGACAGATCGAGATCATGGACACTTCTATTCTCAGTTGGATCACATTGTAGTTTGATCATGGCCGTTTTTTTTTCTACAATACACTAGAAACAGAATAAGGAGCAAATTCTAGACTCCAAGTTTTAGGGGGGCTGGAAGAGGGCGTTGTCCGCCCTCCGCCGACGCCCGGTGCGCCTGCTGCGGGCCGGGTGAGTGGACGAGATTTCCCACTCCCTTTCCGCAGCCTCCTTCTGCAAGACGACTGTTTCGCAGAAGGAAACCACCGAGTTCCGGGACTCTTCGCTGCCGACCATCAAGTCGACTACGGCTGACAGCGACAGGTCACTGCCTACTTCTGAGATGAGGGCACGGCGCGGCTCCTCCCAAGCAAGTAATCTAACGCGACAAAACTGATTCTTTCATCGTAGATGTTGTCCACTGCTTGTTTCATATAAGATTGCGGTGTCTACAAGCAATGAATAACTAAATAATAAAAAAAATATATAATTTTATCGCAACTCACTCGTCTATCATCTACTTCAAATGTACCTATGGCCCGTGACTATATTAGTGTTATAAGGTATGACCCGCAACTTTCCAAAGGCAAAAAATTAATTATTACTAGCTGAGGTAACCGGCTTCGCTCAGGAACATTGTTGTGGAATGCTCTCGAATACTCTCGAATGTTCTGGACTATTCCAGAAATTTCTAGACGGCGAAAATTCCAGCCCTTATATCTTCAGAAGCATGCCTTTCAGGTAAAAACGGGAACCTTCTTCAGGGACAGGAGATAGAGGGTTACCACACCATATACCTATATACCTTGAATATTTATTATCCAAATCTCTGCTCTACTCAATCAGCGTAAATGTAAAGATTAGGTATGCTATATTAGTATATAAAACGAGGAAGAAAGAAATTGCTTGTTTTAACATGAAATAAATATCCTATGACATCAGCAATACTGTAGCTTTCCCTTAATGAGAGAATTGTCGGAATCGGATCAATAGTTCCGAAGATTACCGACACAAACTTCACAAATACCCGTTAAATAAGTATAGATCAATTTTATATAAAATCCATTTAATACAATTCAGTACATTTCAAAACATATACTACCCGCCTCCGCTTAACTAACACCGAAGCCTTAGTATTGCCTGCAAGCGAGACAGCAAGCGATAGAAAGAGAGAAACATACTCATTTGGCAACTGTCTCCGGCAGGACTCTATTATTTATGGTGTCAGCGGTCGGGATGCTAACTTTGCAAACATTCAGGTTTTCCTGCTTTTTATTTGTTTTCGACTTCGTGGTAAAACAAATGTATTGTAATGTGTGGAAATGAAGTGTCAAGGCTTATATTATTACCTACTAGTTGAAAGAATATTATTAAAGTGAGCTAGGTGAGATCGTTTTGCCAACTCTTTACAAGATTAATAGACTCAACATGGCCCTCTTGATCGAACAGTTTAATAACAAAAGTATTCAGGTACCGATATCACATAAAATAATCACAAGAAATATCACCATAAATAAAATAAATGGTACCTCAGGTTAGAATTTATTATGGCATACAAACAGCCGGTGAGAAATTAGGTGAAGTGAGCTGTCATTCCACCTGATGTTAGGGATTGACACTAATGACTGCTCACATTAAGCTCAGTTCAACCGAGTTATCACGGTGAATTTTTTACAGCATATCACTACACTAAAATTTTTAATACCCACAATAAATAATGAAACACCAAAATGTATGAAAAACGAAATAAACTCGAAAAACTATAAGCTAAAATACAAAAAATACAATTTAACTTAGTTTAATGAAATAAATTATAAATTTAATAATTTATTTAAAAGTAATATATAACACTAATAAAAATAAATAAAAGCGAAGCAACCTGTATAGGAATTTCTTTACGTAGACTAGAAACCGTCTTCTAATGAGCGGCCCAGTAGCGAGCAGCTCAGACTTAGAACATTACATGTGACTGAAGTACTTACTGATAGATGATTACGGCTTAAATAAATATGTGTAATATTGGTTAGGGTGTTGTGTTTCGCCGATTTCGTGGCCGGCTACATGACACCAGTCAGTGAAACACGACGCCGACACTTCGCTTCGTGTGCAGTAGTTATTAGTTTGTTATGTTGTATATATTTATAGTATTTTGAAGTTACATTTATATTATTATAGTATTATATTGGTGATACTTTTTTATATATTAGTTTATTAGTATTCTAATATTTGTAGTAGTATGTATTGTTTTTATTATGGGCCCTAGTTGCCTGAAATAAAGGAATAAATAAATAAAATAAATTATTGGTGTACCTACATTATTTGCTTATATAATATAAGCAAATGATATATAAGTAAATATAAGTTATACTTATTAAGTAATCATTAAGGAGTGTTCTTATAACAAATGTGAGTACCAATACAAACCATTTCCGGTTTAATGGTACAAAACAAACATAAGCCTTTATTAAGACTATGCATAAAAATAAAAAAAATAAATTAGTGAACAGCCGTGCGATTCTGTAACCATCTCATCGTGAAAACTTGGGGGAAGTGAGCGTGGAGTGAGTCGTCAATAGTGTCAATCCCTAGCATCAGCTTGACTCACAGCTCACTCTAAGCTCACTTCACCTTAGTTACGAGTATCATGGTGAGATTTTTCCAGAATCGACCGACATTTCAGTCATATATCCAAAATAGGCCTTAGAAACTGTTGTGCTACCTACTCCGTAGAAATCTTATCTACCGTAAAAACTTGGGTGAAGTGAGCTGTCAATGCTTAGAAAATCAAAATTATAATCGAGAGGCTTCAATCAAGAAGCTTATAGAGAAAAGTGGAGGCAACAATCGAAATACCTAAGTGAAGACGACTATAGTCGGACACTCTCTTTCTAAATACACACATAAGAACGAGACAGTGAGTATTAAGTTGCCTCCACTTTATAAGCTTCTTGGCTTCAACTCACTTTACCTAGGTTATCAAGGTGAGATTTTTGCAGAATAGACCGACTGTAGTTGTAATAAGCAAAGGAATACACTTAAAAAGTTCTGTAGTGTAACCAATCGTGAGTCATTTACAATTGAGGAGCGTCGGAACAAAAACCGATATGTCTTAATTAAGACATTATTTTTTTTTTTTTTCTGTTACAAAATGTTTAATTATACACCCTTCAGGAAAGAAATCAATTAAAAAACAGTTACATCCGTCTTAAAAAAAATATCAAAATCGCTGTGGTCAAATCAAACCCGACAAATACATTTTTAAATTCAACATGTTCTTGTTGTTGGATTAAAAACCGATAATTCTTATTAAGTTTTACACAATTCAACAATGGTCGGTTCAAATTCAATTCAGTTCAATACCGACATATCCATTTTGGTTTCGTCAAAAACCGATATATCCAAATGATCGCGTCAAAAACCGATATATCCATACTTGTCCGCCAAGTATCTCCCTAAATTAAGTATCTACCCTCCGTCAAGTTTCACAGATTGCAATCGATGTCACTTTAACTGCAAATTGACATGCTATAATTTTCCACTTTTGTAACATTAAAAAACTTACAAGCTTTTTTTTAATTTGTGAAAAATATGGTAAATTCGATATATCGGTTTTCGTTCCGACGCTCCTCAATTGTAAACAGTTAACCAGCCCTTATCAATTTATAGGTAGTGATCTACTAAACTGTTTACACCTACTTCTTGCTCAATGTTAATTAAGGGCTAATTTTTCCAACGTCAAATAATTTTATCGAAGGAATAATTTTGAATACAAAATCTGTCAGACGTCAATTTTATTCCAGGAATAAAAATTATCTGTCCATTGAAAAATGAGCACTTAAAGTCACAAAAGTTCTTGATAATACGAAGTCTACAGTACTTATACATTGTCTTTACTGTATTATTACAAAGACGTAAATGTTGTGGCAAACCTGGTGTAATCTTCGGAACCTCTCATCCGATACAGATTTTTTTTCACTAATGGGAAGCTACAATATTGCCGAGGTTCATAGGATATACTTATTTTATGTTAAAAGAAGAAATTTCATTCGAACACAGTCACGGGTAGAAGCTAGTTTTTAGGGTTCCGTACCCAAAGGGTAAAACCGGAACCCTATTACCTATTCCTGCTCCGCTGTCCGTCCGTCCGTCCGTCCGTACGTCTGTCACCAGGCTGTATCTCATGAACTGTGATAGTTAGACAGTTGAAATTTTCACAGATGATGTATTTCTGTGGCCGCTAAAACAACAAATACTAAAAAACAAAATAAAATAAATATTTAAGGGGGCTCCCATACAATAGACATGATTTTTTGGCCGTTTTATAGATAATGGTACGGAACCCTTCGTGCGCGAATCCGACACGCGCTTGGTCGGTTTTTATATTCAGGACACAAACAAATCTTCATCCTAAGAAACATATTAAAATACCAAGTTATAGAAAATAGTGACGTAGTAACAAACCATTTGTCTTGGATCATCATTTCGTGTGAAGTTGGTCCTCTTGGGACTGCTGATCCCGGTCGCTCGGCTCGAATAACGGTGACCCCTGCGAGCTGACCGACCGACGATCGGTAGTAAGCCCAATATCTCTCATGAATTTACGATTGGGACTTTAAGAAGTCTTCTTCTTCTTCTTCCTGCCCTTGTCCCATTTTATTTGGGATCGGCGTAACACGTTTTCTTCTTCCATTCTTCCCTGTTAGACGTCACTTTAAGAAGTCTAATTTTGATAAAATTGTGAATACTGGTTCTGTCGTGCGATTCTGTAACCATCTCACCGTGAAAACTTGGGTGAAGTGAGCGTGAAGTGAGCATCAGCATGACTCACAGCTCACTCTAAGCTAACTTGCATAACGGCTGATGTCTGCGAGTAATTTTACTCTATTGGATAAATTATTTAGTTCCTCTAGAATTCTGGATCAGCACACTTAATACTGTCGATGTTGCTGTAACTTTTGGCTTTTTCACGAATCTTGTCGACCATCTTATCGTTCATCTCAAGTAAAATTAGCTTTGCCAGATCTTTTTGAGCGACACATGTCTTAGGAGGCAGGAAGTCAAATGACATGAGGCAGGCGGGCTTCATAAGCCATTCAGAAAATTCTATCTCTTCCTGATATAAGTGTCATCATCATCTGCCTAGCCTTTTCCCAACTATGTTGGGGTCGGCTTCCAGTCTAACCGGATGCAGCTGAATACCAGTATTTTACATGGAGCGACTGCCTATCTGACCTCCACAACCTAATTACTGGGTAATACGATACCCCTTGGTGAGACTGGTTGTCAGACTTTCGGGCTTCTGACTACGCGTAACGACTGACAAAGATCCACGAATGGCAGCCGGGACCAACGGCTTAACGTGCTTTCCGAGGCACGGAGGGGTCTCGGTATGTAAAGATCCATCCACAGATCAACCGCGGCAAGCGTACCTTAACCTGATCGATCGACCTGTGCGGCTGTTATTATTTAGCCACGAGCCCCTCCTGATATAAGTGTAAATTAGCCTATAATATTCCCACTGCTGGGACACAGGCCTCCTCTCATCGAGAGGGAGTGGGCGCGCCCAGTGCTGGTTCGTAGATGTAATCCTATACCTAAACAAAAATCGCCAATTTGCCAAATCTCGATCTTCGATTTCTCAACAAAACTATCAATATTGCAAAATAAACTTACAAATAAGTAAATATCAGCATCACAAAATACATATTATCAAGTTCGAATTTCCTAATCGTAAGTCAAAATAACGCAACATTTCCCTCGACTCTGTATGTTCGAATGTTAGTGCAATACAATGAAATTCATAAAACGGACTTTGCTTCTAATTGGGCGTACGGTATAATTTCCCAAGCGTGAGCGGTCCGGCGTCGTGAGCCTGCGGTTAGCGGGCCGTGTTTGTGTGTCGTGGACTCGTGGCTATCGCCCGAGAGCGGCTAGCGGACGAGCCTTGCAGCTTTTGCAGGCGAGTGGTACAAAGTGTAGCAGCTAGCGGGAGCGGAGATTTTTTTTTTCTGCAGGGTATTATTGTACTTTTTAAGCGTGGGATAACTAATTTTCGTATCTCTTACGTCGCTGTTTTCGTGTATTTGTTAATGCTACTCACATTAATCGTTAGTGGCAGCTTGTAATTGGCCATCGCTTACACATTGTACTAGATATTAAAATGTATTAGCTATAAGTTTTCCTAAAATTAATAAATTAAAATAAAATTGTATTATGGTTTTAACTCAGTACTCGAATTTGGGTGTATAAGGTCTTGCGTCTTGTTACATATTGTATGTGTCCATGTAGTTGTGTACTCGTTTAGTCATCTGCACTTATCTGCTAGATACACATCAGATACTCCACGTGTGAAAAAAATATGCAAATGTAAAGGAAATCATATCAAATACATGAATATTGTCTGAACCGATCGCTTTAGAAGGTTTGAGTGGTTTTCTAAGAACTGCCGGTCAATTCTGTAAAAAACTCAACGTGAAATCATAAGTGAAGTGAGCTTGAAGTGAGCAGTGTCAATCGTGTTAATGCCTAATGACAGCTCACTTCCCGCTCTCTTCACCTAAGTTCGATTCTAACTTACCTAAGGTGAGATTTTTACAGAATAGCACTGCTGCACCCTAATTGCGTGACACACTGTTACTAAAGATATTGCTAATCCTTTGCTTCATAAGTTCGAAAATATGTCTGCTCAACAACGTAAATAACGCGATGAATGTTGTTTAATTGTCGAAATGAAACCAACTGCTACTATGATAGAGTGTTAGGTACGCAATTATCCCGCTGTTTGTTCTTGGGTGATTTAGAAAACTGACGAATTGCTTATCCATAAGAATTGATTTGTCATGTCTTACATCCGATATATGACATCTATCAATTAAAGTCCACTTCCTCTCGACATGTGACATCTACCAACACGTACTGGGCTCGCGTGGTAGATTAACCCTTAATTGCATGATTTTTACTTTTTAAGCAAATTAAATTTATTTATACGTAACACTAGCTCTATAGTAAGAAAAAAAATATTTACAAAAATATATTCATAAAAATACTTTTTTTTTTTTTTAAACGGCTTGGTGCAAATTTACATATTTATGTAATCAGAACGAATCTACTGGGAACGAAATGAGTTGAATATCTCTAACAATTGGGGAATTCCCGTGCTCTGTGGAAACGAAAATATGGCATTGGATTGGTCGATGGAAATTTCCATCACGATGCATTTAAGGGTTAAAGACCACTCCCTCCACTCCCTCTCGAAGAGAGGAGGCCTGAGTCCCAGCAGTGGGAACATTATAGGCTAATTATACTAAGATCAGGTTTTAAAAAGTGGAAATTCTATTTTCAAGGTGTTTTTGAGTCGAGCTCAAATTAAGTAAGCGTTCGTACTATGCACTTAGATAAGGAGACGGCTAATTTCTACGAAACTTCATTGAATTTAGCAGTGCAGAAACTTAAATTACCACTTAATTATAACACCGTGAAGTCGCGTATTTATATACAGCATGCTTTTTTTACCGGCTCCGAAATTTTACAGGGTGTTCTATTCATGAATATGAACAACTTTCACTATGGAACCAACTATGAGATCACGAAAAAAAATCAGCTGTTTCATACATTTTGGTCAAGTAGGTATTGAACTTTTGTGTTAAACAGCTGATTTTGTTTTCGTGATTTCAGAGTTGGTCCGATAGTGAAAGTTGTTCATATTCATGACTAGAACAGCCTGTAAAAATTTGGAGCCTGAAAAAAAAATCATTCAGTACAT
Organism: Eremobia ochroleuca; assembly: GCA_949629135.1. Lineage (NCBI taxonomy): Eukaryota > Metazoa > Arthropoda > Insecta > Lepidoptera > Noctuidae > Eremobia > Eremobia ochroleuca. The sequence continues at coordinate 14,080,127 of OX451408.1, forward strand.
AAAACTTTAACACCTACTCCACCCAAATTTATGAGACAGCTGCCATGCCACTCTGTAACCATCTCGCCGTGAAAACTTGGGTGAAGTGAGCGTGGAGTGAGTCGTCAATAGTGTCAATCCCTAGCATCAGCATGACTCACAGCTCACTCTAAGCTCACTTCACCTTAGTTATCACGGTGAGATTTTTCCAGAATCGACCGGCATATCATTTTTTCGCGATTACGATTTTGGTCCCACGGAGAAAGTTGTACAGTTTGATTGTCTGTACCACACCCTTAAATGTGACCACACCTATCTGATACGTTACATGTGTACAGACGCCAGCACGTCAAGCTACCCGAAACTGTAAAATTTTCAAAATCAGCTTTGAGCCTTATGCTTTAGCCATAAAGTTGAAAATCTATAAAAGAAGTTTGACAGGTTGTAGTAGCTTTATGTGCTGGCGTCTGTACATATCCTTCTAGTGTACTTATTTTTTGTTCGACGGTGATTCACCATACCAAGGCTAGGTATAATGAATGTAGCACGCGAGCCGTGGCGCCTGTCAATTGCGCCAGCGCTGGCCTGCGAGTTCTAACAAGAAGTACAAACATGTAGTCACGGTAGCAGAACTGTTGCTACCAGAAGAAGCACTACACCTAGTTACGTCATTGATCCATTTCTATTTAACTTAAAGATGAAGTAAATATACAGATGCTCGATTGTCAACTGTTTAGACACATGAGTGGAATTTAATTAATAACTAAGCTAGTTGACAGTAAAGAAAGATACCTTATGAATTTTGTGTGGTAGAATCGTTGTGAGTAAGCTAAAAATATTTAAAATATACTTTATTTTGGTAATGATTATATAGATTAAATTTCCATACATAATATATTTTTGTGAATATTGTGTGCCTTACATGAAGTATGTAAGGCACACAACATTGGATCAAATATACTTATTTTCTTTCTTTCTTTCTGCTTTCAATATTGATGAATATTTTAAAGAAATAATTGTGTAAAAATAAAGCCATTGTTCAAGTGTCATTGAACGCGAATCAGAGCTCGACACGTCACTTCTTGCAGAAGACTGTGTTTCAAAGTGTTAAAACTGCGAAATTAGGAAACGGAAATCGTCTACGTACCTACGACTGTCAAAGTAAACATGAACCCAAATAATTATTTACATAATTCTATTAGCTTATAACGCTCCCACTGCTGGGACACAGACCGCCTCTCTTCGAGAGGGAGATGGCTAAAGGCTCGCGCATATTAAGGCGGGCCGCGTCGCAACGCAACACTTTGCAAAAATCCTCCTTCATCACTTTCGTACATTTTCTATGAACCATCGCTCACTACAGGCAGGCCGCATCGCACTTTTTTGTATGAAAATGCGTTGCGCTGCGGACCGTTGCGGCTGTAATCTGCGCGAGCCTTAATAATCCACGGCGCGGGCCCAGTGCTGGTTGGTAGATGTTGTATGTCTTCGAAATTTTCGTTCTAGGACATGCCGGTTTCCTTACAATGGTTTCCTTCACCGTTTTGGAAGCAGTAGTGATGAAATTATTTACACAAAGTAAAACGCCTGTCTACGTTCGAACGCACGGCCATTACCATTAGTACCACTGCAGTGCTATTCTGTAAAAATCTCACCGTGAGAATTTAGGTGCAGTAAGCGGGACGTGAGCTGTCATTAGAGATTAACACTATTGAAACTGCTCACTTCACTAATGACTTCACGGTGAGATATTTACAGAATCGACCGGCAGCTGTCTTATAATAATTATTATTTGTCTGCTTTAACTATTAGGTGAATCAAATATAAACAGGACTTTTTTTATTACTGGTCGCTGAGTTTAGTGACGCGCTTGGTGTTGTTGTATGTGTTAGGGGGGATCATCTAGGGGAGGGGGGTATACTGCTCCGGCTCACTTTAGTTTACTGCGCGCCAGTAGCATCATGTATGAGCAGGAGGTATATATAAGTCTGTTGAGCAACGACTTATCATAATTTTTTTAACACGGGAGGGCATAAACCCTTCCGAAATTTTGCATCCATTGACTCTATAGTTCGATAAGAATACGCTTTCAAGAACTCAAGATTAGGAATGGCACAAAAAAAAATCAAGTGGAGGACGCCGTTTTCACACTGACCAGGTAGTGGAATCATTTGTGTGCAATTGGCTAAAGGCACGACCGACTACATTCTTCGATACTGGCATCAAGAAACATCCCCTGCGCTGGGAAAAATGTGTTAATAGAAGGGGAGATTATGTAGAAAAATAAAATATATTCCTTTTTTTTACGAGTATAATAATACGTAAGTACGTAGTTTTTTTTTACTTAAGTCCGGTTTATATTTGATCCACCCACGTATTATAATTTAAGGATTTGAAAACGTTGTCAATTAAAACTGCCGAATATTAAAATATTCCGATTGAAATAAAAAACAAAATTTCCGTGCGAGCAACACTGTCAAAAAAAAAACTTGCAGATTTGAACACCATGAAAGTATTGAAGTCACTCGAGACGCCATTACAAAATGCCGCATTTTGACTATCAAATAAAAATTACGATATAAAACGAAAAAAAAAATTGTTCTGTTACTGTTAATATTTTCCTGAAATATCCATATTTTGAGGTAGGTAAACCACAAAGAAACATCACTAATTGGTTTCTCAAAAACTGTGAACTAGCTTATTTTCAGTGTTTTCAAACAAATCGCACGGATATGTCCCTAAAACTTCTTATTTTAATTAATAATGGCAACGTACGGTAAACAATCTATAACGGTCTTGAGCGTGAAGTACTACGCCGGTACATAGCGAGGTACATAGCCGCCGCTCAATACATACGCGCGCACGCGTACACGCCCTGCCAGTGATGGGCTGCCGGTATCGATACAAGAGGAAATAAAGTAAATTAGCAATATGAGAGCCTTTTTGGCCTCGCACAGTTATTTTTTGTCAATACAATACACAGAAAATATATACATTTTTTAAGTTATAAACGTTCTTTTTTTTACTCTTGGTATTTTATGTGCGTGTCGAAATAAAATATTTTTCTTTCTTTCTTTAAGTTTTTTAACAATCTCCTTTGAAGCGACAGGCTTACAAAAGAAATTAGTGACTCTTGTGAAAATTATTTTTAACTTTCCACGCAGGTGAAAATATTCTGACAAAGGATAGATGTTGAATCCAATTTTTAAGACAACACTAATAAATTGTTGTGAAATTTATCATTAATTTGTAAGCTCTTGTACCCTTCGGCGATTTTTCTCGCGACGATTTTTTATTGCGCTCTGAATTTTCAACTCTCGGTGTTGAGCCGAGCGTGGAGAATCCAATAGACAGCACTCCAGCGCGGCAAAAATTACACTGTTGGATTTTCAACTCTCGGTGTTGAGCCGAGCGTGGAGAATCCAATAGACAGCACTCCAGCGCGGCAAAAATTACACTGTTGGATTTTCAACTCTCGGTGTTGAGCCGAGCGTGGAGAATCCAATAGACAGCACTCCAGCGCGGCAAAAATTACACTGTTGGATTTTCAACTCTCGGTGTTGAGCCGAGCGTGGAGAATCCAATAGACAGCACTCCAGCGCGGCAAAAATTACACTGTTGGATTTTCAACTCTCGGTGTTGAGCCGAGCGTGGAGAATCCAATAGACAGCACTCCAGCGCGGCAAAAATTACAATGTTGGATTTTCAAAAGTGCGTTGAAAATCCAGTGTGATAAAAAATAGATAGAGGGTAAGAAGGCTAAGTTCTGGTAGTTTTCTTCTGCCGAAAAAGCTGTCGGTCGACGAAACGTAAAGGATTTTTCGGTCATACATTTAAAAACACTGTAAAGGGAAACGTAATGTATCCTTTCTTAAATTAGACAAAACATAACTGCTTCACAATTCATAGTGATATTTATTTTAGAAGTATGTTTGTATGTATGTATGTTTTTATGTATGTATGTATGTTTATTTGTATGTATGTATGTAAGTATATTTTCATAATATTTGTTTAGTTTTTTAAGTGAATAATTGATTACGGTTTTATGATTTTTTTTTTTGTCTCCTTTACTCTCTCATACGCTGTCTACATCTCTCTATCTAATGTCCTATCGCAGGTATGCTGGAAGAGATTTCTTAAGAAATAAGCATCACCTTTGTACCTATTTTTTTGTTCTGTTTTTTTTTGTCTGTTTATATATGTGTGTACATGAATGGTAATGGTAAATGGTAAAGGTGAATAGTTTGGTTGTGGTAATTTGAATTACATTAATTACTTCAGGAAGTCATTAACTTACCTACTGATATTAGACAACAAAACCAACTATTTCCCGTTTTCAAATCAACAGCTCCCGTACCGTTTCACTATTTGTTTCATTTTTGACAGGCTTTGTCAATGTTAAGTGTCTGTTAATATTGTTAGACTTCTGTTGCGAGGCAAACTCCAAGAATTGCCTAGGCATTACACACAGGCGTATCGATGTTGTAGCTTCAAGAAGTTTTTGTGAGATAAGTAATCGCTTAGTGCTTACGCTTTACATGAAAGTCTCGCCTAGTATTTGTAAAACGGGCATAAGTATCTACCTACATGCGCATAATAATAGAGCAATTCAATCAATCTGTCTAGCCTTTTCCCAACTGCGTTGGGGTCGGCTAGCAGTCTAACCATATCCAGCTCATTACCAGTATTTTACATGGAGCGACTGCCTATCTGTGCTCCACAATCCAGTGGCTGGGTAATACGATACCCTCTGGTAAGATTGATTGTCAAACCTTTGGGCTTCTGAATACCCGTAAACACTGTCAAAGATCTACGAATGACAGCCGGGACCAATGGCTTAACGTACTTTCCGAGGCACACAGGAGTCTCGATATATAAGGGATGGTCACCCTTCTAGGAACCGACGGCGGCAAGCGTGGCTTTTAACCTTCGATCGACCCGTGTGGCTGTTATTGTTTAGCCGCGAGCCTGGATATTTGGAATTATCGATACAATACTTATCGTGATTAGGGTACACCCTAGACGATGGCCCCACCCCACCCGCGTCCGCGCGCTGTGTAGGACCGTAGCTACCTACAACCGTGTTACCTACTTAAATAATAATATAAATATGTACTTATTTTTATGCTTGCAAAGTCGTCCATTTTTTGTTTATACGAACAATACGTTTATTTTTACGTTACGTTCTAAAGTGCTTGCAATTTCTGTTAATAATAAAATTGGAGCAAAAATTATTACTGTTGGATGGAAATGGGAGCCAAACGAAGAAAAAAAGCCGAAAAATAATCAAACCACATCGACGGAAAAATAGAAACACGCAATTGCCCAACGTACATAATTTCAATTTAACTAAAAAATATAAAAAATGATGAAACAATTTAATTATGAATGACAGAAAAGCTATTATCAGATCAGATAGGCAGTCGCTCCATGTAAAATACTGGTGGAAGTCGACCCCAACATAGTTGAGACAAGGCTAGGCAAATGATGAAGATAGTGGAAGAAGCAATTATTTTGACAGTATTTAATTGATATATCAATATTTTGTAGATAAACAAAATTTGCGCACCTCTTATAGTTAAAATACAGTGTACCTACCTAATCCAAAATTATGTAAGTACCATCCCATGCACCATTCATTGCGTTATTTACGTTGTCGAGTAGACGAATTTTTCAAACTATATAGAAAATTGTGTTATGCAAATAAATGAATTTTTATACTGATACTTTTAGTAGAAAGAGTTAGGTATTTTGTTTTTTATATCTTCGGAACTGGATCATAGAAATATTGTTTTCACAACATTGACTTTGGGGTTTTATAACCGACGAAAAAACGGAGGAGGTTCTAAAGTCGACGAGTATATACAGGGTTACTGGTAACTCGACGTATTCCTTGCAGGACATCATAGTAGGGTTAAAATGCAACAAATTAAGCCACCAAATGTTCTACCGAAGTTCAGTAGTTTTTGAGTTAGTAAGGGTTTTAGATTTTTTGTGAAAAATCCCAGATTAAATTGTTTGAACCCAATTTGAAAATTATTCACGGGGCGGCTGTACTGAAATTGGAGTTATTATCATAGTTGACGCCGTAGCGAATTGTTTTTAATAATTAAAAGTTCAAAATGACTAAAACTTTGGTGAATATCACTAATCAAACATTTTTTTTTTTGTAATTTTTGCTATTACTTCATACAAAATGTTGTCTTAGCACAAAAAAAAATACTACACCAGGTTCACAAATTATTAGTAAAATATCCTTGTCTTATCAGCTATCCAAAAAGGTATGAAAGTTAATACAAAGTCTTGGACTGCATTATGAAAATCGTTTTTGATTTAGTACAAGAAGGTGTTTATTCGGAAAATCAAATTAAACAATTTCGTGAAAATTATTATTATTTTTAATCAATATCAATTTGTGGTCTTTAATAACATGTATTTCACACGTCTTGTTCGAAGTGCTGCCCTCGGTTTCGAATACATGCTCTTATTCGCTTCCTCACTTCGGTTTTTGTGATTCTTGATGTGATTGTGGTCCTCATCTGGTCCACTGCATCTGTTATTCTCTCCCTTAGTTCTTCAATTGAATTTACGGGGGTCACATAAACTAGGTCTTTCATATGACCCCAGACGTAAAAGTCTAGCGGCGTCAGATCAGGGCTTCGTGCAGGCCACGGAATCGGCCCACCGCGCCCAATCCATCGGTTTGGATAGTTTTCATCCAGCAATTGTCGAATTGTGATGCGGAAGTGGGCTGGACATCCGTCATGTTGGTATATCATGTTTGCCCTTCTTTCTTCGGGTACATCCGTGAGCAGTGCTGCTAAATGATTTCTTAGGAAATCTTCATAAAGTTCCCCATTTAATGTTCGGGGTAAAATATGTGGGCCTATTAACTTATCGTCGATAATACCCATCCAAACATTAAGCGAGAACTTACGCTGCGATGCGGTTGGTTTCAGTTTCTTCGATTTTTTTTAATTTTTGTTGTGTAACATCTTTCCTCTCGCTTTCCTGCAATATGTGGGAGTAATTTCGTGAAAAGAAACGGAAGTGTGTAACAGGAAGCTGGAGATGCGCGCGCTGTTTGATTTGACCAATAAGCGCCCGTGATATAAGTATAATCCTAAATCTCCTAGTGTTAATTAAATAAAATACAATTTTTAATAAAAAGAATTATTTGTCGTTACGAAAAATCATTTCAAATAATAACTGAATCATTTTTTTCAATATATAGTGTTAATGTTGCTTATTACCAAGGTGAGATGTCAGATGTTACACATCATATGCGACTACTATAAGGCCCGCTCGTTTTTTTTACCACTGTCTACCTATTAAAGGATCTTTACTCGCAACAAAGACGTCGGAATAATAAGTTGGAGACATTTAAATGGTAAACCAAATTAATTTCCATCACTCACCCGTTTATTTTCATAACTACGAAACCACTCTTCCGCTTTAGATCTTAAGAAATAATTATAACTTGAACAAAGTCGAGCGCATTTCGTTTACATTTATGAAAAGTTAATAATTCGTTTTGACGCGATGAAAGTCGACGGGTCGTAATCCGTCGGCTCCCAGTTATGCGTAAATTGAATGGAGTTGCTTAGAAGCGTTTCATTACGACGCGCGGCGCTTATATTAATGTCAGCCCCTTCTTAGGCAGCCGTCGTTTGTGAAGTTTCGCAATTTTGGTGCAAGGAAAAATTGGGTTTTATTTTAAAGAACTTTTCTCGGTTACTATACTAATTAAAATTCTGAAATTATTATACAACTAGCTGACACGGCGAACTTCGCACCGCCTCAGAAACAAATAACGAAAACAGCCGGTCGATTCTGTAAAAATCTCACCGTGAAATCATAAGTGAAGTGAGCACTTAATAGTGCGAATGCCAGCTCACGTCACGGTGAGATGCTTACAGAATCGCACGGCAGATCTTCATATTTATTTTTCGTGAATTTTTCCCATGTTTTAATAGGTATTCTGCTATTCGGGGCGGAGACATACCTACACAACAAATCAAATATCAACAATTAAAAATCGGTCCAGCCGTTCTGGAGTTATAAATGGTGTAACTAACCCGACTTTGTTTTATTTATTTTATACGAGTAAATGTGAAAAGAACAATACGACAATAAATAAAAACACTGGCAATTCTAATGCATAAGAGTGTTTTGGAAAGATGGATTATACAACGTGTAACGTTAAATGCGCAAAACCTGAAAATAGTATGATCAGAATAACGAGCAGAATTCATTGAACCACTTTTTAATATAGGTCACATTTTTCAAAAAATCTTCATTAAAAACGTTGCCGTGTCTATTTATTAATAGGTCAAGCAAGCCAATGTCAGCGCGACGCAGCGGGCCGGTGACGTGACGACTCCTCCCTCGATAAAGCATCGTCGCAGACGCAAGAAACGATCAGAATGGCCAGTAAAACTAAAACAGCACATAAAACCTTTACAATTGTTTTAATGACTTATTTTCTCTCTGAAATAGGTCAATTGAATTAAAAATCAGTTGGGGTGTCTGAGGTTTTGCGCATTTAACGTTACACGTTGTATATTTACAGCAATCAATATTGAGCACCCCACGCTTTTTTACAATGAAATTAATTATCTTTTCATAACTTTATTTTTATTTTAGAATTATTGAAAATTATTGAAAGATACAAAGTTAGTATAGTTTTTATAACAGTTGAATAAAATACAAATTAAAAGTTAGTTTCAGATTTTTAGTTCGATTTGCTATTAAAGTGTGTTTTTTTAGTTTTTTTGAACTATATTTTATTTACAATGAAATTAATTTTCTTTTCATAACTTTATTTTTATTCTAGAATTTTTGAAAATTATTGAAACACATTGAGTTAGTATACTTTTTATAACAGTTGAATAAAATATAAATTAAAAGTTATTTTCTCATTTTTAGTTCGATTTGCTATTAAAGCGTGTTGTTTTAGTTTTTTTTTTTAACTAGGTATATTTTATTTTATTCACAAAACAAAGTGCGTACTCTGCCCCGATCCAAACAAAGACAGGTGCAGACTACCAGGGAATCATAACGACGAGGATCCCTCGGGAGGTTTAATTTAGTTCTTGTGTATCTGTATGACCCGAGGAGCGTGGTGGTGCGCGGTGGCGGCGCGCCCGATAACGCGATACTCGCCCCACTAATGGTGGAGGCATTTTCTCCTCTAAGTTCAGGCATTAGAACGTCAGTTTTTTTCTAAATAACTTTTCAGATAATACTGTATTTAAACTAATGTTATAAAGAGAAAGATTTTATTGGAATGTTTGTTTATTGCGCTTTCACGCTAAAACGTCTGAACGGATTTGGATGAAATTTGACATATGGGTAGACCATGACCTGGATCAGGACATAGGATATTTTTTTCGGATCATGACTTACGCGGATGAAACCACGGGACGCAACTATAATCTGTACTAATAGTAAAGATTTAGAGTCTGTTGGTTTGTTTGTTTGAACGCGTTAATCTCTAGATTTTCCAGTCGGATACGCTAGAGACCATAGGAGCCGAGCAAAAAGAAAACAGTCAGAAAAAACGCTCAGTGAAAAGAAAGTGAAAGGGCAGGCGATGCGATACGATGGGGTGTGTCGAGGGAGCAAGAAACACGCGGATGGAGACGCTGGTGTAACCTAGTAATATTATAAATTTGAAAGTTGTTTCGATGTTTGGATGTTTGTTACTCAATAACGCAAAAACGGCTGAACGGATATAGATACAATTTGGCACACAGATAGTTTATAACCTGGATGAATGCATAGACTCATCATCTGCCTAGCCTTTTCCCAACTATGTTGGGGTCGGCTTTCATTCTAACCGGATGCAGCTGCTGAATACCAGTATTTTACATGGAGCGACTGCCTATCTGACCTCCACTACCCAGTTACTAGGTAATACGATACCCTTTGGTAAGACTGGTTGTCAGACTTTCGGGCTCCTGACTACCCGTAACGACTGTCAAAGAGTCACGAATGACAGTCGGGACCAACGGCTTAACGTGCTTTCCGAGGAACGGAGGTCTCGGTATGTAAAGATGGTCACCCATCCACAGACCAACCGCGGCAAGCGTAGCTTAACCTTATCGATCGACCTGTGTGGCTGTTATTATTTAGCCACGGGACCCTTCGATTAATGCATAGACTATCAACCCCAAAAAAAAAAATATGCAAAATACGCGCATTGACGTGGAGTTGCGGACACCAGCCCGTATTACCTATTACCCCACTAAATGACTCTAACAGTAACCGCTGTTAGCAATCTATGTTAAAACTAGTTTCTGCATTTTTGGACCTAATTCTGTCACGCAGACGAAATCGCGGGCAGAAGCCAGTATGTAAAATAAAAAATCTTTTTATAAAATGTAGTTCGTTCAACAAGAAAAAGCTAGTAATATGACATAGAGACCGAAAAACAATACAATACTCGAAACGGAACCACAAAAAAATCCTCCACAGATAAATAACATATTTATAATCTGCATTCAAAACTTGACATTAGCGATGCATAAACCGAGACACATATTTAATTGAGCGCGGTAATCCTTATTAATAATGGAGCAGCTGGCGACCCCTGGCGTGATACTACAGATTTAAAAGTCAATATACTGCCAGGGATTACACCAGGGTACGTAGGGGAACGAATAATTAGGTGTTGGCCATAGTGCCAGGATACGTTTAACCAGACGAATGATTTAACGAATTATGATGTTAGATATAAAGAAAGAAAATATGTTTATTTTTTGTTTTTTATATTGCATGTTTATTTTACTCGTAGGAATCGGTTGGACGAAGTATATCAATTCTATGTGCACTTTTGACTTTAAGTAATATTTACTTTAGTAGCATTAGGTTAGTTTTAGGTCCCTCTTAAATAATAAATGGCGTTTTGAAAATACTAAATATTGTTTAAAGCACAAACTTCTGGATGAAGCACAAAATTTTTGGCATTTGAAATATATAAGTATGGAATGCTCACTGTTTAGCATCGTTCTTTTCTTGGTTTTTACAATCATTTAAAGACAGTCCCTTCCCAACAAACCATTACTAGCCAAAGTAACAAATGATCGCTCATTTCTTATTACTTCTGTAACCACCTGGGAATGAACCAAATACACTGACCCTTACTTAACAAACCCCGGTGTTGCCACCAAAATTAACTCGCCCGTTGATCCTCAATACAATTTTATTGCAAATGGCCCCAAATAATGCTAAATCACAGCTAAATCCCTATAATATGGGGTAGAACTCGATTTCGGGGTCTATTTTTTTCGGCTAGCAACATTATCTTTTATTGTGATAAGTGTTTATGTGATGCAATTTTTGTTTTTGTTAATGCGTTATGAATTATTTTATGGAGTTAAAATGTTTTAAAATACGAGTAAAGTAGGGGACCTTTATATTTAATACTTTTCGGCTATGTGTGTACAGACGCCAGCACATCAAGCTACCCGAAACTGTCAGATTTTCCTAATCAACTTTGAACCTTATGCTTTAGCGAAAATCTATTAAAGAAATTTGACAGATTGTAGTAGCTTGATGTGCTGGCGTCTGTACCTATATTATAACAGTAATTTGACAACAAGTGAGCTAAGGTTGTCATTACACTCGAGGCTGGATTGCAACCTCTAGCAGCCCTCTCCAAAACTAGTTACGGATAAAGGCATCGGCACCGCAACTGCACGGTTGCAGCACGGCGCCTCGCCTCGAATTTAGGCTATGGCTAGCCGCCAGCGCGCTAACTATGCGTCGTCCACGAGGCGCAAGCTCGCAGTCCACGCACCGGCCGCGAGGTGCAAGCCCGCAGTCCACGCACCGGTCGTGAGGTGCAAGCCCGCAGTCCACGCACCGGCCGCGAGGTGCAAGCTCGCTGTCACGCGTTCACATAATGTCGCTGGCGACTCGGAGTCGGCACGCAGTAAGCACGCGGTCGGCGCGATGTAAGCAAGCGGTCTGCTCGCTTGCAGCGTGCGGGCTGCGAGTCGAGTTGTATGGTAGCGGCAAGCGTGCTGACTGCCCGCCGTTGGCTTTTTCATATTGACATTATGAAATATATTATACGACACGATTTAATGCTCTAATTTGAATGACAAGTGACTTGCTGGGTTGGAGTGTGCCATGATCTTAAGGCTCTTTACTGGGATTAAAAAAATAAAGCGCACGTTACTGCATTTAGTGTGGTAATATTAAGTAAAAAACACGTGTATGTAAAGAATAACGCTGCAAAATAAACCTAAGAGCAGTGCGATAAGAGAGTCATTCTACAGTTAGCATCCATGCGCTCTTTTTTTTTAAATTTACATTGATTTTATTGCCCTATAGTCAGCTATCCGACACTACAATATAAATTAGGGATTGACTTAATCCATTCATGACTATTATCGATATTCCGATAACTGCGCCACCTGTCGATCAATACGTGTTCCAGGTGTTAATATATTTTATTATGATTACATTGTGGTTAATCGCCCCATCATTTGTTGTGATTCATAATATCATAAAGCTGTTTTGGGAATAGTATTTAAACAACAGGAGTAAAAACTGATTTAAAACAGAGTTGAAAAAATGAAAAGGCGCCGTGGCAGCAATGTTTTACATCAGTAAATGATATTAATGAATATCATTTATTGATGTAAAACTGTACTACACTTTTACACGTCAAAATTAAATTTTGTTTTTATAACTAGATGAGTTCGGTAATCAATGATCAAACCGTTATCGTGTTTAAGGGTTCTGTCTCGAAACCTTTAAAAATAATTACGTACTCGTAAATGCAGTGTTATAGCCATAGGGAGAAGCTAAAGAAAACTTATTTTGATTCGATTGAATAAAAAATTGGAAGTCAACCACGGATGGATTGAAGTCATTCTATTACGAAAATTATTTATTTTTATGTATTCTTAATTTAATTATGTTTTCAGAGCCGTTAGTTCAGACTGGTTACATGTAATTGAGCGTGCATTACAAGTTTTAATATTTTAGCAGATAATTGTAATGTATCTCGTTGGTATTCCTAAATAAATAAACGCAAATGAATATACCTAATTTAAATATAAAAGATTATGATGACATGAATCCATCCATGGTCAACTTCGAGTTTTCAATTCAATCTTATATTTAATAAGTTTACTTGATCTCTCTATAAGATCGCATTTACGTAATTATTTTTAAATCTTTCGAGATAGAATCCATAAACTATATAACTGTTTGATCTTTTTTCTTGTCTTCTGTTAAAATGCGAAATAATCAAACATTACACTTCCTAGTGGGCTAAGGGTCCGGACTTGGTCCCTAAGTTATTAGGTTAATAAATCTTAATATACCGCGCCGCGGCCGGCATGCTAATGCCTCCTAATGTTGCAGGGGCGGCCACGTTTGCCCAATATAATTATATTTTGTAAGGGGTAAAATGTGCACATAGTAGAAATCATTACCCTGTTGGCTGGCGTATTTAAAAAGAAAACGGTTTTGTTTTGTTTCATTAACATGGAAATAATAATTGCCTGTTGATTTTTATTTTATGTTCATTAGGAATATTCGTAGAAAATTATTCAATTGTCTAACATCTAACTCACAGACTGACTTATTACCTACTCGTTCAAAAGTTTATGAAAATCTACTTTTACAATGGTTGCAAATATGTGACCAACGTGTTTATATTACATAATTAATTTAAGTATCTGTCATGGCTTCAGTCTTATTTCTTTTACCTATTGTGTTATAGTAATTTTATTCTAGGCGCATCGTCTTCACATATAATTATATAATTCATGTATATAAAATAAAGAGTAACGGTGGAGTTTCTTGGCCATTTTCCGTACGAAAACTACCTTTTGGAAGGGACGATTAGAATAAATTATATTTTATTGTAAATTTTGACGTCCAAAGGTGCCTTTTTTGTACCTCTTTGAAATAAATGCTTTGACTTTCTGAATTATTTAAGTAACTAGAAGCCACCGAATGACTTTCCGTATTTGCCAAAGAGTTAAATAAAAATAGAACGTAAAAGCGAATGCCAGCCTAAATTTATTCACAATTTCAAATGGTTTAGCTTCTATCTGTTACATATATCCATTATCCAATTAACGTAAAATCGCACGCAGAAACTAAAAAAGTTTTATACAATAATGGCTCCGAATAATTAATGATAGAAAAAGATTTCCCATGTAACGTACCCGGCGACCATTTAACTGTCTAATCGTCGAGAATATCGAATGAGGGGCACACGTGCCATTTATTTTTATCGATGTCGGTACCCAGTATAGTGTCACAACACTAGGGCTATGCATCTTTTTAATAATGAAGGGATTTGGTAAACAAAATGCGACACAGGCAGGGCAGAGACATTTTTTATTTATTTTTATTTGATTTGGTAGTGGAGCGATGTGCAATGTTAATTTTAATATGGAATAGCAGATTTTAAATGCTGTAAACTTACGAAGTAGGTGTATTATCAATTTAGCGAATATGAAATTCACATTTTTAAAATGTGATTTATAATTTGCTAGACTAAATTGACAGCTGCGACCGAATAGAGGGGCAATTCTCGTAATTTTAAGAACGTTGACAGTCTGAGCTCAGTCTCAATCTGTCAAAAATGCCTCTGATTTTGTTACATTTTTAACCGACTTCAAAAAAAGGAGGAGGTTATCAATTCGACTGTATTTTTTTTTTTTTTTTTTTTTTTTTTTATGTTTGTTACCTCATAATAACCGACTGGGTGAACCGATTTTCATGATTCTTTTTTTATTTGAAAGCTGGTGCTTCCCGTGTGGTCCCATTGTCACCATTTCAATATCTGATGATGGGATCTTGTAGAAATCGGGGGAACTCTTCAATAAATAACAGCAGATTAACCGCGGTTGTTGCTATAGCATATCCAAGCATTGTTTACACCATCACACAACATAATATCACGCCTGTACTCACTACAAAGGTTATAATTTTTATTATAATAATAATTAATACCAGTAAAACAACCGCGATTGCTGCTATCGCATATGTATGCACTGTTTACGCAATCGCACAACATAACATCACGTCTGTACCCTATAAACGCAGATGCAGCTTCCTGTCACTGATATTTACATAGCAAGTAGTGTTTATATGAATTTGATTGGGGTAGATATAACTAAAAAGTGAAATATAAAAAATTTTATATAAAAAAAAAACAACCGACTTCCAAAAAAACACTACAAAGTGAAAAATAATTTTAATTTCGGAAGTCGGTGTCAAAAAACCAAAATGCGGAACCAACGACACCGACTTCCAAAATTAAAATTATTTTTCACTTTGTAGTGTTTTTTTGGAAGTCGGTTGTTTTTTTTTTATATAAAATTTTTTTTGACAAGTTCATGACATTGATTGTCGCTGAGATGAATTGCGACTATATTTTGAACGTTTTTAATTACGAGAATTGGCCTTCTGTTTTTGTCAAGATGGCATGATTGTTATGACCACAGCCGGTCGATTCTGGAAAAATCTCACCGTGATAACTAAGGTGAAGTGAGCTTAGAGTGAGCTGTAAACCATGCTGATGCTAGGGATTGACACTATTGACGACTCACTCCACGCTCACTTCACCCGAATTTTCACGGTGAGATGGTTACAGAATCGCACGGCTGCTGTCATTTTAGTCTAGCAAATAAAAAAATCTGTTTAGTTCACTACATTAATATTATTAAGAAGAAAACGTTGTAAGTTTGGATGTAGGAGGTATTCTCCGAAACTACTCATCCAATTTCAAAAATTATTTTACGTATTGAAAGCAACACTCTTATCGAGTGCTATAGCATATACAGGGTTGCTGTAAAAATCAGTTTTTTTCTTTTTGTGTAGGTAAGTTTCACAAACGTGATGTGTATCGACATTAAAAACACGATAAAACATAAGTAAACAGTTTTTCTTAATTCATACTACAAGTAACAACGGTAACAGCGGAAGTTGACCTCCCAAAAAATAAAAAAACATACAATGTTTTTATTTTAGCTTGTTTAGATATCGATACCCATCGCGTCTGCGGAGTTTAGCTAGCCAATGTAAAATAACCCTGAATGTGACTGGCTTCCACACGAGACTCAGCCAGAAGCTAGTACAGACATCAAGCTACCACAATCTGTCAAATTTCTTTAATAGATTGTCAACTTTATCGCTATTAGTATTAGGTTCAAGGTTCCTTGGGAATAAAATTGATAGCTTCGGGTAGCTTGATGTTCTGGCATCTGTACTTATAAGCAACCAACATTTCGGCTACGCATGGTAAAACATAAATGGGTAGGGAATATGAAAAAAAAAAAAAAAATCGAAATACATAGTTGGCCTAACTGTGAGAATTATGAATCGGTGGCCTCTCATTTATTGCACAGTGAATAAACATGCGAACAAATTGGATCCTCGAACAATGCACGGCAAACATCGATCGACATACAGACCGACGGGCGACGGCACATCAAACGTGTAGACTGAGTAGAGTGACCATACACACAGAGGCTGAATGGTCTTAGTATATTTTTAAGTGAGGATATTAAGAATACCGTACTTCTCCTGAATATGGCGACTTCTATTCCTACTCCTTCCCAGTGTACGCGGTGCGGTTGTGGAATTCACTACCGCCTGACATTAAGGACTGCCAAACTATTGTAGTTTAAAAAGAAGAGTAAAAGAACACTATCTTTCCACTTCATCATAGTTGTGTATGTATTTATTATTTTGATTACCTACGTGATATTTATATATAACATCCTAGTGATATTTATTTTAGAAGTATGTGTATGTATGTTTATTTGTATGGATGTATGTATATTCTCATAGTATTTGTTTAGTTTTACTAAGTGAATAATTGATTACGATTTTATGTATTTTTTTGTCTCCTTTACTCTTTCACACGCTGTCTACATCTTTCTATCTAATGCCCTATCGCAGGTATGCTGGAAGAGATTTCTTACGGAATAAGCATCACCTTTGTACCTATTTTTCTTGACTGTTTATATACAGGGTCCTATTAAAATAGATGGACAAATTTTAACACAGCGCTCAGTACGTCTAACCAAAGATATGCAAGCAAAAAAAAAAAAACACTGATTAAAGTAATTTTATTTTGACCCTTAAATAATAAATTGCCAGTACATTAGTGTATTTTCGTTAGCTAATTATTTGTCTTGTAAGTAAGTATCTGATGCGTTTTCCTTATATATTGTTTTACCATTGTCCTTATTTTGGTGGTCTGAATGATTTCTAAAATGTTGTCCATCTATTTTAATGGGACCTTATATATGTATACAGAAATGGTAAAATAAACAAATAAATAATAATGAATTTCACCATCGAAAGTTATTATAGAATCGGAACTTATAAGCAGCACTCTAATTGCGTAACACACTATCAATCACCATCTGAATAATATTGAGAGATATTGGTAATCCATTGCTTCATATGTTTGAAAAATTTGTCTGCTCAACAACGTAAATAACGCAATGAATGTTGTTGAACTGTCAAAATGAAAGCCATTGCTGCTGTTAGTGTTACGCAGTTACACCGCCGCTCCATTGTCTATCCGGTAATACTTGATATCGAGAACACTAGTATCTGTTTTACACGAGGTGACACAAAAATATATGCGCACTATTGGATTTCTAACGCTCGGCTCAGCGCCGTAACCTGTGCACTTAATAACCTTATGACTGCGCGTAGAGAGCAGTTCGCGTAGCTGAATTTTCGGCCAAACGTTTATCACATCAACTGTTTGCCATCGATATGCTGGAAGATCCGCCGCGTTTTATCAAAGTGCCAATAATATTTAGGCATTACATTTAGGTGTCGTACTAGAAAATCAGCACATCATCGGCCTACTCTTCCCAAATATGTATGTTGGGGTCGGCTTCCAGTCTAACCGGATGCAGCTGAATACCAGTATTTTACATGTGGCGACTGCCTATCTGACCTCCACAAACCAGTTACTGGGTAGTACGATACCCCTTGGTAAGACGGGTTGTCAGACTTTCGGGCTTCTGACTACCCGTAACGACTGTCAAAGATCCACGAATGACAGCCGGGACCAACGCCTCAACGTGCTTTCCAAGGCACGGAAGGGTCTCGGTATGTAAAGATGATCACCCATCCACAGACCAATCGCGACAAGCGTAGCTTAACGTGATCGATCGACCTGTGCGACTGTTATTGTTTAGCCACGGGCCCCTCACTGGAAACCAGCACAAAAGATGTAAAACTAGAAAGTGACGTCATTGCAGAGATAAGATACACATCGTATATTACGTAACACGAAAGTGTTCACCGTTCTCCCGAAATCGGAAATGTCTATCGTGGTTCGCCTGCTGCTACGTACAACAGTATAATATTTTTATGGTAGTGCTAAAATGTCCGACCGGAGGATTTCCGACCTCCCTTTGTTCTGATATCATAAAGTTAATGGTGTAAGATATCGATACACTACTGTATTTAGGAGCTAAGTCGCCAGAATAATGATGCTTTGTTATATTTACCCATACATGTTGGTTAATGGAGTGTAAATTCCTAATTAATAAAATGAACTACTACAAATAAAGTAATTTGTTAACGCTTTTTGTTATAGGCACGAGATATTAGACAACTGTAACTAAGTAACAAACGACAAAATCAAAAGTCATCAACCAATGTGTTAACATATTGCCGCCCGAGGAACGAAGTCTTGGTCCATCACTGGCAGTGGGCAAAATCGATTGAAGGCTCGTTTCTTTGTTCTTGACGTGTGAGCGCGTCGGTCAGGCGAGCCACGCTGTCGGGCTGCAGGAACGTCTGTCATCTTTCCTATTTAGCTGACAGTAACAGCGACTTTCAATTGGGCACATTAAAACGGCAGTGACGTTATTCATCATAGTCCTCCTTTCTTAATTGCAATTTATTTGAAGTCAGCGCAGGACGTAGCAGGACGGAGCAGTGGTGGCCCAGTGGTAACGGACGCGACTTATGAACTGTAGGTCGTAGGTTCGAACCTAGACTGGCGCTATGTTTTGTTGTTTGTGTGTGTGTTTTGTTTTGTTTTTGTTAAGCGATACAATATAAAGAGATTTTAGATTTAAATTTGGCTATTTAAAACTTTCTCTCTCCTACATGAATATGTTTTTTTTTTGTTTTAACTTATCACCTAAGTACACATTGTGGAATTCAAATGAAGATTGAGGATTCAGTATTGTATCTAAATTATTTCATCACCGCTGCTCTCAAAACGGTGAAGATAAACATCGTAAAGAAGCCGGCATGTCTTAGAACCATAAATTCGAAAACACGTGACATCTACCAACCCGCACTGGGCCTGCGTAGTGCATTACGGCCCACTCCTTCTCATAGAGAGGAGATCTGTGTCCCAGGCAGTGGGAACATTATAGGCTAATTACGTAGGACGTCGTCTTCCATACATCTACTATGATTTTTATTAACCCACATGTTCTATTACTAAAACAGTTGATAGATTGTAAAATTATATATAGTTTTCTGTCAGGTATAAAGATAGGGGTCGAGGGGCTTTTGGTATCCGGACCGCGGTCCCAGATTCCACCTATAAATATTTTTGAGTAGTATTTTGAGCCCACAAGAAAAAAGAGTAGCATCTTTGTAACAGACTGAACCTTCTTGTATCTTTCCATATATAGAAGTTATGTTTATTCGGTCGCTTGGCTGCATATTTATATAATACAGTGCCGACTGCGTCCGAAGTCGAGCAAATAGTCAGGGAACTCCACCAGTGTTTGCAATTGACTGGCCAGTACTGTAAATAGTTCATGTGTGTCTACAGTATGTTTCTCTGGGTACGGTAAGCTGTCTACAAATAGTTCTTCAAATCTATCAAATACTAAGATGAATAGAACTTCTTTAAAGTTTGTATTTAGCTTGCCAACCTCGCACACTTTTCGCTACCACTAATCAAAACATTTGTCGGTTATTTTTACCTTATTAAATACTTTGGTATCATCGTATTGCTGTTATAAATTTATTTCGTGTCTTTTGGTGATATTATCATTAATAACAATAACAGTTTTAAGAAACTTGTTATAACTAGGTACATCTGGTCTCAAAATTCAACTGAAGTTCTCAGACAGACATTCTTAATAGATGATATTGATTTATACGTCCGTCGACCTCCAGCCGTTGTCTGCTATTGCAAATAAACTGAGCGGTACTAAGCAACGAGACAAGAGTCGCATTGGAACACTGAAATAAAATGAAGTTAACAAAGAATTACCGCCAAAGACAAAATCAATTAACGACAATTTTCTCTTTATCGGACATTTACCATTTCACCATTTTAAAACATTGTAGATTAGTGTAGTTAGTATATTATGTGTTAAGTGTTCTGTATATAAGGTATTGAGTTAAAATTCCTATTACTTTTTGGAAAATAGTGTTAGTTCATTATATTATATTTAAATGGTAAATAATAAGTTTGTACCTACATAATTGTAAAATGACCGCACTGTCGCATTGGGTACATACACCTGTAATGATAGTTGTATGGGAGATTTTAATAAATAAATTCTGTGATAAAACGTTGTGAATAGACAAAGAGCTCGAAACAATGGGATTTCATGCACAGTAGCCGGTTGTCTGGCATGGCCCTGGCCGGCACGGCGGCCACACGGACGCAGTGCGACGGACAGACAAACACATTTGTGTTCGTTTTGTGTGTTTCTCCGGGACCACTTCGCGCCACACTGCGACATTCTTCGTACGCGTTTTATTATTTATTTATTGTGCGTAGCAAAGCATCGACTTTTTTTGTCGACGCTGCTTTTTTTAAAACTCCGAGGTGTAAAGGTTAGTAATGTTTATTTTGTACGACGGTTATTTATACATCACGATATTTTTGTTGAAATGCGTTTCACAGGCCAAATGTGTTACCTAGATGGATTACCAATTCTCAGTATTTCTCCAATTCAATGTCAAGTTACGAAAAGCTGGTAGTATAAAAAAAAAATACTGTTGAAAGATCACCGACGGCAGTATCACTCATATTTATATCGTCCAAATGTTTGGTCCTTCGAGCCGGATCAAGTCCTTGAATCGTTGTAGTAACAGAGTAATTGTCTATCTTAATATCTGAATTCCACTGTTCAATTAAATAGGATGGATGATGGGTACGTATATTATATCAAACTTATTCATAACATAATCAACAAAATGTCTATTATTCAGTAAGTAGTTGATGTTCCTGAATTCAGTCAAGTAACTTACTAACTTATATTTCCTATTCATCTACTCCCTTGGGTCTAAAACCATGTTTATGAAATCCTTCTCCCAATAGTGCCTGACATAGCAGATATAAAATTTCGACTTAAAAAAAAATCTCCTCTTCCGACAATGCAGGCTGAGCAAGGAACGGCAACCGTACGTGTTCCAAAATGTATAGCGGATACAAGTCAAATAGACTTTATTAGACAATTATTAAATACTTTTGGAAGTGTCCACTGTAAAGTTAAACATATACAACATGTAACGTTAAATGCGCAAAACCTCAGACACCCCAACTGATTTTTATTTCAATTGACCTATTTCAGAGATAAAATAAGTAATTTAAAAAATTGTAAAGGTTTTATGTGCTGTTTTAGTTTTACTGGCCATTCTGAGCGTTTCTTGCGTCTGCGACGACGCTTTATCGAGGGAGGAGTCGTCACCGGGCCGCTGCGCCGCGCTGACAATGGGTTGCTTGACCTATTAATTTAATAGACACGGCAACGTTATTAATGAAGTTTTTTTGAAAAATGTGACCTATTTTAAAAAGTGCTTCAATGAATTCTGATCAAACTATTTTCAGGTTTTGCGCATTTAACGTTACACGTTGTAGATTTAATGTACAGAAATTAACTACCGAAAAAGTAATGTATTTAATAGTTTTCATAATCCAAATCCATCCAATAATAATTAAAAAAAAAAAAATGTTGATCCGCGGCAGCGTATGATCAAATCCCACTTACTAAATTTGTTGACCTATTCTTACATAATACTTCTAAAACGTCCCAACTTCCTAAATCAATTCGACCGCAAACAACACCGCCATCAAGTACAGACCGTCATCAATATAATATTAGAGGATCCAATCAATGAACGGAGCCGCATTCAGTAGCAGCTCAACACATAGTCGATAACAGTTACAATGAATAACGTAGCACTAAACTTATTACTGTGACGATAAACGGGCAATTTTCACGGATTACAACTGGCTTCTTGGTGACGAACACACAGATGAAAAAAATTACCAGCGTTTCGAACAACATATCAATCTGCCTAGCTTTTCCCAAACTATATGTTGGGTTCGACTTCTAGTCTAACCGGCACCTTTGAGTAACACACTATCAGTCATAATCTGAATAATTTTCAAATCTTTTGCTAATCTATTGCTTCATATATTCCAAGAAATTGTTTGCGCAAGAACGTAACGCAATGAATGTCGTCGAACTGTCAAAAAGAAAACCATTCCTACTGATAATGTGTCATGCAACTACCCCGCGGATGCTGCTGAATACCAATATTTTACATGGAGCGATCGCCTATTGGACCCAACCACCCACCCACAACCCAGTTACTGGCTACTAACACGATACCCCTTGATAAGCTTGCCAAATAACATATCTCAATATGAATTCACGGCACTCATACGTTTGCTTCTTCATTTTGTATTCGTCCGGTTTTCAACTTCCCTATTCTAAACTTGTGATATAGGCCAGATATATTTAGATCTATGTATTTCAAGTTAGATGATCGATCCTGTCCAGTATCAATTTTTTTCTAAACGGGGAATTCGACTTTGTTTGGAATTTAGCTCAACATGCCACATAGTAAGGTTGTTTGCCACAACTGTAAGGAACATTTGTTTGGGTAGCTAGTGTAACAAGATCGGCAATCCGCAAGTGTAGTGTGTGATTCGCTGGTGTTTAAGCGATTTACGACCTTTTTACAAATATATTGGATGTTTCAGATAAAAATATCATCAAATAAAACAAAAAACAAAAACCTGTCGTAACCTAAAACTCAGCAAAACAAAGTGCAAACTATGATATGAATAATACTGCCGCATTTGCTACAACTGCAACGAAACTTTAACAAAAGCTTGAGGTCCCAACAGACCGTGTGTCGCCGGTGTTAACGAAATACAAATATTAGTCAACACACGACACAAATTAAGACTAATGTCTAATGTAAAGCATAGTTTAACTTGAAACTAAGTGCTTGAACAAAGTGACAGTGGCTGATTACCTGCAGTTAGATTTTAATATTAGTCTTTAAAATACTCGGCGAAGGTAATGTGGCCATCTGAAGACCAATCCCGGTAATTAAAAACGTTAAAAATGTAGTCATAATCTCATCTCAGCGACAGTCAATGTCAAACTGAAAATATAGGGAAATTAGTCAAAATGTTGACAAATTAAGTCCGATCAGACTATGAACATTCTTAAAATTACGTCTGATAAGGCTTGCAGGGCCAACATAAGCAGATATCGCACGAAACAGGGAGATTTTTTAAAGAAAAAAGGTGAGGCCTTTGTCGAGCACTAGTACACAATATCGGCAAACAAACATAAAAAAAACTAGAGAACTTTTGTGAGCGAAATTTCGTATAAATTGACACAACAAAACTCACAACTATAACATTCTTAGTGGTATTAGCTTATGCTAGGTTTATAAACAAGAACTAATCATTTTGCTTACCAATGGTAGCATTATTTATTCCCAAACTAGGCATATAAATAGATTCGTAAGCTAATTTTACCTGTGATAGCTACTTCCGTATAAAGGATTTGGTGAACTACTATTCCTATTTTGACAAATCAGAGTCTATTATTTTTATTATTTGGAAAGTTTGTTAACTAGTCACTATGTTTATTCTTATTATTTTTTACTTTTATGACCTGCTGTAGATGATTATGTCATAATTAAATTAGTTATATCCATAAGTTGTTGTTGTTGTAGTTTATGTACAGACGCTAGCACATCAAACTACCCGAAACCGTCAAATTTTCCCAGTCAACTTTGAACCTAATGCTTTAGCGATAAAGTTAAAAATCTATTAAAGAAATTAGATTGTAGTAGCTTGATGTGCTTGCGTCTGTACATTATGGAACATGAATATGAATTTGCCAGTAAATTAATTCTGTTCTGATATGTAACCACATAAGTAGATTGCATACGTGTGAAACAGGGGCAAGTCGCTAGCTATTGATATATAACGATTGCCAAAAATATTACCCATAAGCATTATAAGAAAAACGAATTCGTAAAATGAATGTAAAAAGTTCACATTCAATTTGAGTTAATATAAGCGTGTTAAAAAGAACCAAAGGTATCATTAGATGTCATAATTATTAACAGTCTGTCAAACACGGCTACCGCATATCTGGCAGGCATCTCAATAAAACTGTGTCTCAATAAAAGGTTAAGACACGGAGCTTAAGACCCATAAAACTCCAATACTTAGGTTTCTTCTACTACGAAGTTTTTACAAAAGCGTTTGACAGCCTCGACCACCCATTAATATAGCTGTTAAAAGAGCATAACTTAAATTACATTTTTATTCGTGCAACGCGAAGGTTGAATCAGGTAGAAGGTGCCGTGAAATGTATCAGTGTAGTGCAACTTTTGAACTGGACGTGCGAAGAGGGACTCTCACAAGGTGAACGGTTGGGGCCAATTCTTTTTATATTGTGTATTTTCAGCGGATGTTAGTAAGGGCATAACGGTGTGAGAGATTCGATTTGTTTGCCGTTTAAAATCACCTGTTGACTGTTATCGATATGATAAGAAACAAGAATTTATGTTTAATAGTAAACTCTATTTTTATGACCTTATACTTACTCTTCAAACAGTAGGAAACATATTGGATTTTTTTTTAATAATATAACGAAAGATTGCACATGTTATGGTAATAAAGTCGTAAATGGTCGAAGCACTTGTGATCTTTTGAACAAAATGAAATCTTTCCCTCTAATTCGTACAGCGGTATAGCATGAATCACTAGCCTGTAAGTAATTGTTGCACTTATAAATGTACTATTTAGGAAATTATTTGTTAAACGTATTGTGTAAACAATTGTTGGCTAACCTACATAAGTAAGTAAATAACTGACCTGTACTCTACTCTCGGTGAGACCGATCCTCATAGCGATTTCCTCGCGCATGAAGATGTCAGGGTAGTGGGTCTTAGAGAAACATCTCTCCAACTCGTTCAGTTGTGCCGGTGTGAACCTTGACATTAAAAAAAACAAGAATTATTGATGCTATCGATTAAGCGTGACGTGATTTCTAGTCACTTTGGGACCGAACTCAATTCTGTTGACTGTCAACTTGTGGTGTCTTTTAGCAAGTTTGGTACATGCTATAAGTCACTGATCTCTCTTCGGTCGTGTCGGATTGCCGTCCCACCGGAAAATGAGAATGATGGAAGAGAGTGAACCTGTGTCTGCGCACACACTTGTGCACTATAATAACTCCGGTGACGATGGCTAGTCTCCGCTTGAGATTGGTCGCCTTGGCCGAATCTTGGTTTGGAAGAGTTTTTGTAAGTCAACAAATAAATTAATACAAAATTGTTTTTATTTTCGTACCTCGTTCGATGTCTCTTCTGCTTGGCAGGCTTATCGCTGTCGGAGGCTGATGACGACATGCTGACTGGCACGGTGGCCATGTGCCCTCCACTGTGCTGTTGGTGGATGCCACCTGTACATAATAACTAATTAGTATCTACATGCTTTCGAGTTAAAAATGTTTAATAATTTTTTTTGGTTAGTGGCTAATTGAACGCCTATTTGCAGCTGTACGAGTAGACTGCGGTGTTGTTATGTGCTTGTAAAAAAATGCAAAGCGTAGATCCATATGTAAATAAATTCCTTATTGGCATAAAACATAAACTACACAATAGATTCAGAGGCGGTTATCATCATCTGCACTGAGAATTTATACCAATAAAAAAAATACATAAAAAATACTAAAGCTAAATAAATGCTAAATTAATATGTATTTTATTTAACTTAGACACAGCAAAAAAATCTCGATGGTTTGACATGTCACCACATCAGTTGGTTGCACCCGTGCAAAGTACAGGCAGGTAGCTAGTCTTGTTATATTCCACGAGCTTCTGCTTGTGATTTCGTCCTCGTGAAATTTCTTATATTAAAATAAAATAAATCCTATGACACTCGGCGATACTGTAGGTTCCCATTAGTGAAATAATTTTGGAATCGGATGAGAAGTTCCAAAGATGGGTAATCTTCGAAACTACATACAAACTAACAAATATGTACAGAGGCCAGCACATCAAGCTACTACAATCTGTCAAATTTCTTTAATAGATTTTCAACTTTATCGCTGAAATATAAGGTTCAAAGTTCATTGGGAAAACTTGACAGTTTCAGGTAGCTTGATGTGCTGGCGTCTGTACCTCTTTATAATATACTACCTTTTTCCCGCGGCTTCGCCCGGAAAATATCCCACGGGAACGCACTACCGGGATTAAAAGTATCCTATCCTCCTGAGTCCGCCATATTTATACGTCAAGATGTCGGAAAGACCGGTTGTCCTTAATAAGTAATAACGGACAAAATGGGCCCTAAGTCCTAAGATTATACAACATTAAACAACATTTGAATTCTCATTGGTTGACTAAATTAGGTGTAGCAGCGCCGATTTTAAACGAAAAACTAATATGTGTGTTAGGAAGTACGTCCGGTTATTACAAATGTATGTCAGGAGGTATACAATCAGGACTTTATGACATACGATAATTTATCCGTTATAATGACCTCAGGGACTCGTATGTTAATCCAGGTAAACAATGTTTTAAATCCATAATATATTGTTTTCATATAACTCTATTGGTTTACATGGCTCACGCCGGTAAAGCTCCCAGTCGGCATGATTTCAGACATCTTCAACAATCATCGTCTAATTTAGCCAATTTATAGAAAACCCTAACCGTATTATACACTTAAACCTTTCTCATGACTCATGAATCACTCCGTTTATTGGTGAAAACCGTATGAAAATCCGTTTGAAAGTTTTTGAGTTTATCTCGTTCAGACAGACGCGGCGGGGGACTTTGTTTTATAACATTTTGTGAGAATATATTTAGGACAGTGGGCAGTATACGCTGCCGCAATTCACATAAATTTATGACTATGAGCTGCGGCAGCGTGTACCTTGCAGAGTAAGCAAGCTGAAGTTTCAGTGGGCTGGCCATGCTTGTCGAAGGACCGACGGTCTGTAGACCAGACGTCCTGGAGACCGCGTATCGGCAAGCGTAGTGTATTTTATATATTTTTTTTTTTCGCTCCCCAGCTAGATGGAACGAAAACCTTAAAAAGGTGGCTGGGACGCGGAAGGTGACGTGGATGCGGAAGGTGTTGTGGCGCAGCCTGAGAGAGGCCTATGTCCAGTACTGGAATGCGATGGGCTGAGTTGATTGATTGATTGTATCTATACCTTGTAAGTGTTCGGTGCGTATATTGTGCGCGATGTGCAGACGTGGCCCGAGCGCATGGTGCGATCGGTCGAGGCTTGGCTTGATCTCGTGTGGCTTGCTGTCCTCGGAGCACGAATCTTTGTGACCTGCGGACACAAAACTCGTAAGGGCGCTTGTACACGGTAAGAAAATTCACCGGGCCTACGCAAGAATTCGTGTCGTAACTATAAAATAACTGTGTACACTGCTCGCAGCAGTGCACGAATAAAATCTCGTCTGGGCAAGACACGTCGCGGCGAACGTTGTTGCGGAGAACGTTCTTTCGTGTGTAGAACAGACAAAATTCTTGTCGTGTACACGAAGAATTTGTCTTGTTTGCCGCAGACACGGTAAATTTTCTTACCTTATACAAGCGCCGTAAGACGCCTGTCTTAAAGGAAGTGTTCTGGATAGTGATCGCTTAAACTTGATGACGTGCTCTTATGGATTAGCTAATGTAGGCAACTCAAGCAATCGTCAAGGACGATCACAAACTTAGACGTACAACTCGAAACATTCTAAATCGTAGAGGTCGGAAATGATCCCATGGGAACATACCTTTTTATTTAACCGGGATAAAAACACGTCTGTGCCAAATTTTATCCAAATCCGTGCAGCGTTTTTTTCTTATCTATTCTGTTACAATATTGTGAGATTTTATTTTATTTTATTAATTATCTATGTTTTCTAAGGGTGCGTAACGGTAAATGACAGACACAGTTACTTAATCGAAAAGGAACCAAGTTCTACATTATATTATCGAAACCTTTTCTCCTTTTAGCAAATAACTAGTATTAATACTTGATGAATTTCATAAAGCTTCATCCATAAACAGTACGAGTATTGTGAATTTGTGACCTGGCAATCGGAACCAATCGGATCACTATTTACTAAAATGGTTACCTACTATTTTAGTTAACAATTAAAAACTTCTAGGCTCGAAGAATAATAAAATATATAAAGTAATCTAATTCTTTATCATGGGATAGTAAATTAAATTTCAGTTTTCGAAATATCACGTTGTCATTGCAAAGAGGCGACATATAGTAGCACACTGTCTCTGGTAGTCTAAATTTCTCTAGACCACTTCTACAAAAATTTGAGTTACTTTGTCGACTTATGTAGTTGAGTTTTACAGCTTAAATCTTAGCACCCTGACTCGGATACCCTAGATTTTCTTTTGAAATTGTATTAATCTCCCAGTTCTTTGTTTTACTAACACCGTTTTCCCTCCTGTATCTGCTTTTAGTTCTCGCTGAACCTCGCAACTAAGGATGACTGAGTTCATCTACGGAAAGTGTGGTTACCATCGCATAATTTCCCAAAACCTTCCCTACGAAACTCTCCATTCCTTCCGAAATTGTAAGCCGGCCTTCAGGTATATTTTGTGCTGGCA
This sequence comes from Eremobia ochroleuca, assembly GCA_949629135.1. Lineage (NCBI taxonomy): Eukaryota > Metazoa > Arthropoda > Insecta > Lepidoptera > Noctuidae > Eremobia > Eremobia ochroleuca. The sequence goes on from OX451408.1 coordinate 14,109,000, forward strand.
GTAATGATATTGCTGCTTTCATGCTAGCAAAATAGTGTAGTACATATGTATAGATATGGTTAAACAGCCCTTAGTCCTAGTTTAACGTTTTTTACTCCACATTATAACTCAGAGTACATACAAATGTTTACTTCAAAGCTGCGTAATCTCCTTATATTGGCACGCCACACTTGAGATGACGCCATTGACTAATCTTAAGACCATAATAATGTACCATATTCTGAAAAATAAATGATTAGGATAATGCGTGCCTAAATGTAATTTCCCCAATATAAGAATTGCAAAATTACTACAGGCCCATGATTACATTTTTTCATGTAGGTATCATGTAGTTTACAAATAATAAAGTATTAAAATGCACACACAACATCATCATCAAGGGCAATACTTGAATTTAAAAAGACCTGACAGCTTCCACATAGCAATAGCTGACTTTTCAATGTCTGATTATAAACACATATATATAATAATAATAACTTTATTTCGGATCAAAATAATCCATAGTGTTAGTAAACATACCCATAACAGAAAACTTACTATCTAGTGTTAGTACCCATCACCCTTTGCACAAACAGTCTCATGATAGGAGAGCTATAGCTCTCACCTACTGCTTTCTTTATATGTTGGACTCAAAAAAACTATATCCCCTAGAAAAATACGATCCCAATACTAAGCAATTCATTTTACGAAACTACATGATATGCTAAAAACAAGAAACCTATGACTACGCACTACAAGAAATCAGAATAAAATCAATAACAGACAAAAGTAAAGCAACAAATTATATATAAATAGAAGTATAACTGATTAATTAAATTGATTCATTAATTTTAAGAATTAAGATACTGGTATTCAGCTGCCAACATAGTTGAGAAAAGGCTAGGCAGATGATCATGAGAAGTATAATTGATTGACTTGTATAATTGATTTTAATTGAGACGTTTATTTCTCAATACAATTAAGAATTCACTTATAGAGAAAACATAAATAGGTAGATGGAAAAAACATAATCCTAGGTATCGTTATAGACCTCAAAAAAGCGTTTGACGCCATGAACTGCTACTTAAAAAGGTAGAAACCATCAACATTACTGGCAGTGCCTTAAAATTGTTGAATTTCAATCTAAAAAACAGGTCGCAGTTAGTTAGAACGGGTAATAATGATCAAAGTGGCGCATTACGTGTGGAGTTCCCCAGGGATACATTTTAGGGCCACTACTCATTTGAATCTACATAAGTAATATTCAGGAAATAAAAATACTTGTTAATCTTACGCTTTACGCAGATGTCACTTATTTATGTTATTTCGGTTCATCTATTCATGATTTTAACATAACTTATTAATGTTAAAAAAATGATAAAACATGAAAATAAAATAAAATAAACATCTTATTTAAAGCAAACACACCACATATACCATTAATAACTAACAATGCCTTTCAGTAATTAAATAGTTTTCTACCGTGGATTGCTCACTTGAGTCATATATAATAACAAGGCTTACGTCACTTGTTGGATGCCACCAAGACATAGTGCGATGTATTCCACATACATTGCGTCAGCACCATCTATAACGCCTTAGTAAATCACACCTACTATCGATGTGTGGTTGAAATTTGAGGCAGTGCTGTCAAGATGAAGCTAGCAAGTCCCCTACTTACACAAATCAAATAATTTTAAAATAGATTGTCAAAAAAATATTTTTTGAAAGAGCACATTTCAATCTTCCTAGCCTTTTCTCAGCTATGTTGGGGTTAGCTTCCAGTCTATCCAGATGCAACTGATTACCAGACCATTTTAAATAGAGCGGACTATCTGTATGACCTCCACAACCCAGTTACTGGGTAAGACGATAGGTACCCCTTAGTAAGACTGGTTATTAGACTTTTGTGCTTCTGACTACCTGTAATGACTCTCAAACATCTATGAATGACTGCCGGGACCAAGAGGCACGGAGGGGTCTCTATATTATATAATGGATGGTCGCCCATACTCAATCTGACCACGGCAAGCGTAGCATAAATCCCTGGTTCCGACCCGTGCGGCTGTCATCATTTAGCCATGAGCCCCTCAAAGCACCGATAAACAACAAAATACCCTCATGTTTAAAAAATAAACTCATTCTGGGCATTAAAGATTTAATTAACTGAGTATTTAATCGCAAATAACAACCCTTCCTAAATTCTTTGGATGGTGTACCTGTACCATATTGATGCAGTGACGATTATGACGAACTTCTTATTTATAATTTGGCTAAGAAACATTGTTCTCATGCAAGTGACTTAGTGTGAGACTATTTTGAGAAGAAATATCTTCAAACATATTTAAAACTTTGAAACCTGAATAGTTTTCAAAACTTGAAGTTATTATACCTTAACCAATTTAAAAGTAATTAAATTATGCTACAATATTAAAATCATACCTACTTGCTATATATCATTTTAAAGTAATACAGGAATTACAGAAGTAGCTTAACGCAACAAAGACAACGTAGAGTCCGTCTTACGAAAGAAGTCTCGCAGACACGGCGCTACAGGCATGCGACAGAATCATAAATCTTTATTTATATATTTATCTCAACATCATATTACAAGCACGGGTTGATAAAGAGAAAGGTGTTCGAGGTAGGAGTGCTGTTTTAGAACTATTGCTAAGTTGTATAATAATATTAGTTACACTTATTGCAGCGGGAGTTCATTCGCGAGACGGACTCCAGAATCGGAATTAACGTAGAAGCAAGACAAAAGAAATATTTTACACAATATGACACAGCACAAAATAGATAACGTAGAATCGGAATCAAAATAGAAGATACTACAACAGAAATATTTTACACAAAATAACAACCAGCAAAGACAACATAATATAGAATCGGAACAACGGAGAATGAAAAACAAAACAGAAAGTATTTTTACATAATAACTCCTATGCAAACCACATATTCAGATCATCAAACCTGACATTGACGTTTTTAAGGTTCCGAATTTGAAAAAAAATTATAGCATCACTTTCTTGTTCTTCTGTCACAGAGGGTTTTCTCGAGATCTACGTATCGTAGGAATTTTTATTTTGGCGTAATGTCTCGGCGAAGCGTACACAGCTCGTCAAAGTCAAAAACCAAAAATTTTATTTTCTTATGTCAAGCTTACCTATGTAGCCTAACCTTATGTAGTGCAGGAGTGCTATAATTTAGCGCGGGTTCCATTCGAACATTCAAGCAAGTTTAGCCGAAAATTTGTAAAGACATTCTGTCAATATAAATTTAAAGAAATTCTATCAGTGTTTAAATACTTTGGAGGACTCTTCTAGCCACTCACATTTGTTTATTTTGGATGTTCGATCTTAAACAAAAAAGTCTATTTAAAAAAGCTTTCTACATCACCTCGATAGTCAACTTATATGTCATGAAACCTTAACCTAAAGAAAGTTATAATAGCCCAGGGATCTAGCCGTGTAACCGGGCAATAATACTGTATTGAATGTTATTATAACCAAATAAAAAAATAAATAATGATGTGATTTGAATTTGGAGCCTGCAGTGCTATTCTGTAAAAATCTTACCGTGAGAACTTAGGTGCAGTGAGCGGGAAGTGAGCTGCGATTTGCTAGGGATTAACACTATTAAGTGCTCGCTTCACTTATGATTTCACGGTGAATTTTTTACAGAATCGACCGGTTGGACTAAAAAGAACAACGGCCAAATTACTATAAAAGCCGGACCTGACTGTCATTTTTCGTATCCAAAAACAAATTATAGTAAGATTGGATTGTTTTTATGTAGTAAACAAAAAGACAATACAGATAGAGAAATATGTAAAAAATATTTTTATTGTTGTAATCGACAAATAAGCTGAATTTATTGCTCGGCAAATGACACACAGTTTTTAGCAATCTAATTTCTATTTATCAAAGTACAGACGCCACCAAGCTACTACAATCTGTCAAATTTCTTTAATCGATTTGCAACTTTATCCCTAAAGCATAAGGTTCAAAGTTGATTGGGAAAATTTGACAGTTTCGGGTAGCTTGATGCCCTCAGAGAATTTCCCAAAAAAATGGCCTGACAAAATCAAAACAACAGAAGGAAATCTTTCAATCCAATCAAACTTTTCAAACATTTGCATTTTGATTATTTTTTGCCAATTAGAGACTGAGATAGGAATGCGAGAAGTTTTAAAAAGACGGGAATTAGAATAGAATAGAATAGAATACTCTTTATTATGTACACCATATAGATTACAGACATAAATATAGACCCAGAGAGATTACCCCTGTAATTGGCAGCAGACTCAAAAGACGCAACATTTTACGATTAAATAACTTATAGAGTATGATCTGCCTTACACTAATAAGAGAGTTGATCCTGATGAAGAAGAACTGTTTCCTGCCAGATCTTCCAACTATTCTTCTACTCATAGTTTGAAAAGCTGATTGCAAGATATAAGCTAATACGAGTACAAAAAAAGAAGACACGTCGATAACAGCTTCGACCTTGATATATGACTTAGCCGGATTTTGGGGTCGGCACAACATGTTTTTCTTACTTGTCTACCATTCACCATCACGGTAATCACTGAATTCCCTCCATCCCTTTCTAGCCATATGATCTTTCACACAGTCCATCTATTGTTTAATTTTTTTCTTCCCCTACTCGTATCGTCCACATTCATACTCAAAACTTTCCAGACGACGTTTTCCTCATTCCACCGGTGTATTACCGTTGCATTTTTCCCATCGTTTTAGTAACTCAGTTATCAAATTATGCTGACTAAATTGCTTTTATTTGTGCTTAAAAGCATCGGTGTTACAGATTACTGAAACACTTGGAACTCCATGACATTTCCTATCGAAAAAGCGAAATATTCTCCTTGAAGAATTATTTCATACTGCACAAATCGTAATCATCTTCACAAATACAACATCTTCACAGATACAAGGTTCAGCTACGCTTGCCGCGGTCGGTTCGTAGGTCGGTGACCAACCACTAGATATCGAGACCCCTCCGTGCTTCAGAAAGCACGTTTAGCCTTTGGTCCCGGCTGTCATTCGTTCGATGATGGCAGTAGCTGCGGCTAATCAGAAGCCTAATAGTCTGAAAACCAGTCTTACCAAAGGGTATCGTGTTAATCCAGTAACTGGGTTGTGGAGGTCAGATATGCAGTCGCTCCATGTAAAATACTGGTATTCAGCTGCATCCAGTTAGTCTAGAAACCGACTCCAACTTAGTTGAGAAAAGGCTAGACGTGAACTGGCCCTAGTGGTCTCAAACCAATAGTTTTCCAAGTCCATAACAGACTGAAGTAATTGCAAAGCAGACTGACTCATATGTGGGACAGTCTGCATTTAAATTGGAACGGGAAGTTGTTGGGCTTACGCAGTAGAATAAATACTCTTCCCTATTAATACACCTGGATATGACCTGGAAACAATATTCGCTTTATTATCGCTAAAGAGCAATAAGGTGGAGTCGCGACCTATCGTACAATTTTGGGGGAATTGTAGCATTAAGCGTGTCGAGTCGTGGACGATTCGGGCAATAGAACGAAAAATATAGAAGCTTTTGAGATGTGGTGTTGGCGAATAATGCTCCGCATAGCATGGACCGCTTACAGAACGAACATATCTGTCCTTGTCAACTACGCATAAAAGATAGACTATGTACGAACTGTTACCAAAGGATTCTCGGTTACTTTGATCACATTGTCCGTCGGGAACCAAATAATCAAGAAAAGTTGGTTTTGATGGACAAGATAGATGAGAAAAGACCTAACGGACGGTCACCTAACCGCTGGTCAGATCAAGTAACCGCCCTCACTTTACTCTATGTTACGACCGCCCTGAGAAGCTGAGAACCGAACGAAGTGGATGAACATCGTGCATAAAGCTACGAAGGCCATTCAGGGACACGACCTTCACTAATGAAGTACGCGACCAAAAAGAAGAAGAAGAAGAAGAGTAGCACTAAGCTACGGTTTCCTAGAAGAGCGGTGGCCGCCACATAGCGTCTGCAATTTACTCGCGAATTACGTCACTTAAACGTTATTTATGAAAGTAACTTGGTGTGTTTTTTCTGGAGAGCGGTTTTAATACCGTAAAGTCAAAACCTGCCATCATTTTCATGATAGCCGTCAATACGGCCGTTATGTGGCGGCCACCGCTCTTAGAGGAAACCGTAGCATAACCGACTATTAAAACTTGACGGACTACCCTATTGATATTTTTTCTCCATGAGTCGCTTCATACAGACGTTCCCCATTTAAACAGTTCGAACAGTGTACGTCTATGTAACTCAAATTGGTTTGTTTTAGATCTCAATCTACTAGACACACTTTATTTACACACACACACCCATACACAAACACACATCACACTCACTCGACTCACCACACCAACACTCTTAATTCTAATTTGTTTTATTAAATTTTAATTATAATATATTTGCTTTTGTGTTTTTTTTTTATAATATACATGATTATTGTGATACTCAAATAGGGAGTCGAAACTGTCTGTCCTAAATACAGATTACTTAGTAATCTAGCTAGGAGAGCAGCGATTCACCCAACAATTCGTTGTACCTATACTATGTAATTAATAATGCATACTTTGTAAGTCCCTCATGTACTAAAAAACCTTTATAAAAAAAAAAAAAAAACCTTTGCCAGTACATCAAGCTACCCGAAACTGTCAAATTTTCCCAATCAACTTTGAACTTAGCAATAAAGTTGAAAATCTGTCAAATTTTCGTACCTTAATCTACTATTATTATTTTTTCCTTTGTCTCTAATAATCATATGTATCATGCATACATATTATTAGGTCATCCCACTTCCAGTGTCATATTTTTTATTTCCAATATTTATGTATTGCGCAATGGTATGCAATAGTTAATACATGTGTTGTCTTGTACAGACGCCAGCACATCAAGCTACTACAATGTGTCAGATTTCTTTAATAGATTTTCAACTTTATCGCTAAAGTATAAGGTTCAAAGTAGATTGAGAAAATCTGACAGTTTCGGGTAGCTTGATGTGCTGGCGTCTGTACAATCATGTTAGTTTAATTTGGTGTGTTGTATTGTCAAGACGTGCATTGATTTAAAATGGAAGATTTAAAAAAATCTATTAATGTAGTGGAGCAACGTATATTTCTAAAGTTTTTTGCTTTACTCAACTACTCTGGAGGAGTTGCGCACGACTTACTGGTAAAGTGTGTTGGTCGTAACGCCTTAAATAAAAGAACCATACAGCGATGGCTTGAAATGTACAAACAAGGAAGAACCACAGCTGAAGATGAGCCGCGAGCACCTTGATCATTATCATCGACTAGATTAGAAGCAAGGGACAAAATCAAGGAAGCACTTCGTCAGTCACGTAGGGTCAGTTTCAGTGATCTCTCCACTCAACTTAACATTCCTCATTCCACTATACATAGAGTACTCACGGAGGATTTATGTCTGGTCAATAAAAGTGCAGTGTGGGTGCCCCACACTCTGAGCACGGATCAGAAGGAGTTTCGTTATGAAACTGCGCGTAGCCATTTATCGTGGTATCGCCGTAAGAAAAATATACTTAATAGATTCATATGCCTTGATGAAACTTGGGTCGAATTTTATACTCCTCGTCAAAGACATCAGTCACGATGTTGGGTGGAACCGGGTACTTCAGCTGAACATTTACCACGTGCAGAGCTACATGAACGAAAAATACTACTAATAGTAGCTATGGATGTCAGAGGCATTGCTTTTTGGAGAACTTATGATGAAAATACAACTATGACTGGAGAGCGATATAAGTCATTTTTAGAAGAAAATATTCCTATTTGAGCAGACGAACATCATATAACGAGTCCTATAATTTTACATGATAACGCCAGACCGCACAAATCAAAAATAGTTCAGAATTTAATTGAAGATAAAGGATGTATTGAAATTATTCAGCCGCCATATTCCCCGGATATGAATCCTTGTGATTTCAATTGTTTTGGCCATGTGAAGAGGAAGTTGTCGGTTACTCGATACAATAGCAAAAAGGAGAATTAGATATTAAACTAAAGAGCATTATTGATGAATTAAATGAAAGTGGTACTTTAAATGGTGTTCAAGATTTGCCAGCAGTCTGGGAGCGAGTGATTAATAGTGGTGGAGATTATTGATTAGTGTCACAAGGTTATATAGTATAGTAGTCAGTTTTTGTAAAATAATAATAATAAAAAAATATGACACTGGAAGTGGGATGACCTAATATAAGCATGGTTACTGAAATACCAATTTTAGATGTGAAGAATTGTAGGTAAGTGACAATTCCTACCGTTAATGAAATAAATAAATGGTTCCATGGTAGTCACGTTGATCAAATTGAAATTAAGCTATTAAATTATTACTTGGCGAAGCAAGCAATGTAATAGAATAGAATATAATATAATTTTAGTTTTTAATATTTTGACATTTTTATAACTTTTTACATATTTCAATTTTATATTTAACATTTTACTATTTTTTTTTTGTTTTTTTTTTTTATACTATTCTGACATTTTTATAATTTGTTTGGCAATTTTAATTATTATTATTATTATTATTTTTAATGAGTTTGTTGAATATTTAAAGTCAAATAATCACAAGATATTTTGGGTTTTTATCTGAGTAGAATTTAAAATAGTTTATAAGTTAAATGTACCAATGAGTCTAAAACTATGGACTAGATTTATGTCTGAAATAAAATAAATGAATGAATGAATGAATAACTGTATTTGCAATATAGGTAGGTACACAATTATTGTTATAATACATAAATCATAGTTCAGCCATATTTTACCATTCGGCATGCAAACATTTACAGATGAATTAACATTACAATTAAATTATCAAATAAGTTATCATCACAATTATCATTCTTTATATGAATTATTAATAAATTATCATTATCATTACAGAAAAAATTATCATTCAATATATCAATAAAATTAATCAATAAATGTATTTTTCTCTGTTAGAAAGTCAGTTACACTGTAGTACGTTTTTTCTATCAAAAAGGAGATCTCCCATTTTGTTCGGCGACTTGGGATAAAAAGTAAAAAGTCGGCGGCCAGGAATGAATTACATTTTATTTGAATGGTCGTAGTGGTAGAAACATTTATTTGTATGGCGACAACGCTGTAATGAATTTGAGAACGAAGATATGCAACGATCTTATCTTTCGATCCGCCTCCAAATATATAATATAATATATCTCCGAATAGCAAATTTTTCTCGACTTTGACGCGTTAGTAAAATAGTACATTGTTCACCGAGAGGAGAAAGTGACCGATTACCGTCGAGGGTGTCGTTTGAAGCCCGAGCCGTAGACGAGGGCTTTAAAACACCCGAGATCGGGAATCGCACTTTCTCTCGAGTGATACATAGTGCTTTATACTACACCTACGAGGAAAATAAAAAACGAAATCTTTATTTTACTTTCTACGAAAACTGAATCCTCAAACAACACACGAATTGGAAATGGCGCCAATGGCGTCTGCAATTTTCACATGTTCTTTTTTTAAATTGTTTATCCTGCCGCCGCAGGGTCGCACTGCCAGCCCGACACCATCCAACACACAGCTAGTGGCCCGTGTCATTTTGCGAACTTGGAGATAAAAACTCACTCTAAAAACTTTTTGGCTTTTGATATTTAGGTTACCGGCGCATAGTCTTACCCAAAATTAAAAAAGAAAAACCACGTAAGAAATGGATTTTCATACACTTTTCTCTCCCGCTCAGATGCGTTTTCTCCCCGCATATTTGTTCGATATGCAATGACGTACTTTCTACCGTAAATTTGATAAAGTATCAAGGTACTTTCCAAGCAGGTGTAGTATAAAATAATGAGTTATATGTGTACTTTAAAAATATGTAGGTAATTATTATTGATGGCCGCCAATAAAAAAAAAAACATTCCAAAATGGGTAAAGTCCTTTACGCAGTCTACTATTAAGCAGTACTGTATTTTAATCAGATGGGCAATTCTCGTAATTTTAAGAACGTTCACAGTCTGATCTCAGACACAATTTGTAAAAACACCTCTAATTTCCCTACATTTTGACAAGTTTTTCACATTTATTGTCGCTGAAATGATATTGCGATTAGTTTTTGAACGTTTTTAATTACGGGGATTGGCCTTCTGTTCTCTTCAGCAAACTATTTAAAAATCCTCTAACGATACTAAAATGAAACTACGCCGTTTAATAAATCCAATTTGGACGAAGAACAAAGTGTTTATGCGTGAAATTGGCAAAGTTTGGTCGTCGGCTCCTCCCAACGACTTTGCGATACTCGGCATTTTCTATTTGCTACGAAATTGCGAATTTTCAAGCATAAAACTTGTGTCTCAAGTTGTAATAGGATATGAAATGGTATCGTTTATAGCCGCAATGGTAGACAAAGACGTTTTACAAGATGGGTTTTAGGATATTATTGTATGTAGGTAATACGAACGCATGACATACACGTAGGTATATGTGTGCCACTTGCTCTTACAATTTAAAACGAGTAGTAGAGACTACACAAGTACCTGCATCATTTATTTATTTATTTAATACTTACTTCAAGCACAGAAATGTACAAAAGCGGTCTTAATGCCATAGGCATTTATAATTTTCTGTTGTTTTTAACCGACTACGGCAAGCCAAAGGAGGGTTATGTCTTTTTAACAGGTTATGTATGTATGTATGTTCATCTGTGATCTGTTTCCTCATAACTCCTAAACTAAGTACTTGTCATGTTTTGACGAGGTATCCTTGGAAGCGTTATTTTGCTCTGCGAGTTGAGGCTATTATAACGCCACATGAAATCTAATATGGCGTCTTATAGCCGAAGAGCAGTGTTACCAAATAAAAAATACCTACCTAAAAAAGGTGTTATGGAGTAGTAGAATACTATCTGAAATATATTGGTTTTCTATAATTATAAATTCGGGAAAAACTGAAGGAGTTTTTTTAGTGAGGTTTTTGTATGAACTCAAGACCATATTGCGATTTTGGCAGGACATCGCCTGTCGGGTCAGCTATTCCTGAAAGAGAAACCAAAATAGAAAATCGCTACGAGCATCAAGTTTTGGAACTCCGTTAACAAATATAATATGCAAAATCTTTCACTTTGTGTAATGAAAGGTAAATGAAGGGTTTCATTGTTTAACAGAAGAAGGTAGAGTGAACACTTAAACCATTCAAACTACTCAATGCAGATTCGAATCATTTAAAGTAGACCAATTCGTTGAAACCTAGCCATTTCAAGTAAAATGTTGATTTTGTAGTTGTCTTCCATTCATATAGCGGCATTCGAAAGCGAATCCGAATTACTTATGCTAAATGGAGGAGATACCGATACCCTGGTGATTGCTTGTACTGCTTCTATTACAGTAGCTGCGCCTCTGTCTGAGACATGAGACAGTAAATCAAAATCAAGTCAGTTATTCAAATAAATAAATTTATTCAAATTAGGCTGAGAATCAGCACTTTTCGAACTCCAAAATCACATAAGACAGTCCCCAAAAACGCTCACCCTTCACCACTTCCTTTAACTTTAGCTGGGAAGAAGAAGAGACGCATCAAACTCCCCAGCACCACAGCTGTCTGTTCAGTTAGGAAAAATTTATTTAAAACAATGCAAAGTAATTAACATTACGAAACACAAAGTATGTATTCGTTTTAATTTCGAGAAAGCTACAAACCCTCAAATGACCTGGCTCTCCGAGCTTTGTATGACTTCCCGGTCACTTCTCAAGGCTAATTTTGGATCTAAAGTCCGAAATTGCATAATTATCATCGAATTATTGTTGTATCTATTGATACGTCACTAAGACCATGTTACATATAATATTTTCATGATTATGTCTTTGGGTAGAATTAAACAATGTCGATTGTTCGATAGTAACTTTATGGGGGTCCTCGTGTGATTCCTGTCCTAAAACGGGACGCTGACGTTTCCTCTAGCCATTTTCATTTTATCAGTAATTATTAATTTCACAACTCATTATCTATTGTTGCGTTGCTCCTGGAAGTCACACGTACAAATATACATTAAAGTATTTCATTATTTACGATGAAAAAACTGAAAAATAAACTTTAACTGGTAAAACAAACACACTAAAAGTGTAAGACCAGCATTCTAATTGCGAAACACACTTTCAGTCACATTCCGAGGGCTTTGAAGGAAATTCCTAATCCATTGCTTCATATAGATTTGAAAAATTTGTCTGCTCAACAACGTCAGTGACGCAATGAACGTGGCTGAACTGTCAAAATGAAAGGCATTGCGGTCGATTGCAATTTTATGTGTGTTACGCAATTACCCCGGAGTAATTGACAGCAAATTTCAGGCTTTTGACATTGACATTGGCACGACAGTCAGGCCAGTGGATTAAAAATTAACGAGTGTTAGTAGCATGGGGGGTCGATGGATACCTGTTAAAAAGTATGTATATCAATCGAAAACTTGGCCCTGGTAACGTTGGCTGACCCCAAAATCCCCTACCCCGATATTCGTTATTTTATTCGAGCCACTAAACCAAATGTGATTTGTTGACCCAAAATGTTTTTACATACAGGCTTCCAAGTCGTAAATGTTTTTTTTTTTTTCACATTTCAGGTTGCCTGATTTGCCTAGTACCCGACAGCAAATAGCTTTCGACAGAACAGGACCTCTGTTCTGGTTTAAACTGTCAAAATTTTTGGGTTTCGGATTTGTGAACACCATTTAGAGGACTCCTTCGATATCATTGATTGCTGTTCGGTTCGGCACGGAAGCTTATCGAATGATTGTGGATAGCTGTGATGCAGGTGTTGTTTGCATTAGATAAAAGGTAAACTAGTAGAGAATTGTGTCTGACATCAAAGTAAAAAGAGTTACATATTTCAATCCAGTTTCTTTTTTTTTATAACCAGGACTTTACTTTTTTTTTTCAGGATAAGTCCAAGTTTCCTCTCCATATTTTCCTTCACCGATGATAGTAACGTCCAAGACAAACACAGAAAGTGCTTATGAATTAGTAGAAAATGTTCTACTGCAAACAACCACTTCGTAATTTTCTCGCCTCTTGGAGTTTACGTATGGTAATCGAGTCATCACACTCATCAACTGCTCTAATAATAATTATTATTATATTAAAACTTTATGCACAAGTAAAAAAGTACTGTATAAAGGCGGACTTAATGCCTGATGCATTTTCTACCAGTCAACCTTAGGGTGATTCAGAGACAAAATATGGTAGGTGCAACATACGGGATAAATAGCTAGGAAATGACTATACAATACAGGAATTAATAAACATACATACATATATACATACATATAAACAAAATGAACTGTCTGGATAAAAATGATCGGTAGAGGAGAAAACGAATCCAGCATATCAGCGCTGGGATGTTACAGCCAACTTCTGACGGTTACGTTCACGTGCCTTCACTCGAAAAGATAACCGACTGGTTGCCGTCCTGATGTTCAGAGGGAGCGCATTCCATGGGCACGCCACAATTGCGGCGGTAAGTCCCCTCTTTGAGGAGTGGTTAGAGAGGCGCCACGGCGTCCTCACCTTCCGCCTGACGCAAGTCCTCATCGGACACGGCTCCTTCGGGAGGTTCTTGTTCCGTATAAGGCGGGAGGAAACGCTCGGGTGTCACCATTGTGTGGATCGCCCGGAGGACACGGTGGAGCACACGGTGGAGGTCTGCCCGGCTTGGGCGGAGCACCGCCGCGTCCTCACTGCGGCGATAGGTGGCGGCGATCTCTCGCGTCCGGCCCTGGTCCAGGCCATGGTACGGAGCGAGAGTGCATGGGAAGACGTCACCTCCTTCTGCGAAGCAGTAATGCTTGCGAAGGAGGAGGCGGAACGCGTGAGGGAGAGGGAATATTTGCGCCCTCACGCCCCTAGTCGCCACAGGAGACGCCCTGGGCGTCGGGAGTCTAGAACCGACTCCCGGCCACCGTAGGCGCGGGCTTGCGGACGGTGAGCAATGGGCAGTTCGCCGTCTGATAAGGACCAGGCCCGGGTCGACGGCGCGTCGTGTTCCACGCGCGCCTCAAAGAGATGTCAGCAGTAACTGACGGGGTCCGCTAGGGCCGATGCTTGCCAGGGTCGCGGGTTGTTCGAAAGAGGTACCGTGGCCCTTGGCACAAGCAACTGAAGGATCACGGGTGGGTTTTAGTCAGTAAAAGTCTGACACACCCTCCCGCTCCGCCCAAGAGCGGGAGAAGTTATTTGATAATTTCCCACAAAAAAAAAAAAAAAAAGGGAGCGCATTCCAAAGAAAGACTGCCTGGACAAAGAAAGAAGAATTAATGAAGCCAGAACGGTGAGAAGGACATCGTGGAAGAAGATTGTTGGTGGAACGAAGATTTTTAGCATGGGCAGAGCATAAATATTGAATTTGGGAAGTCATGTAAGAAGGAGCAGTAGGTTTGTCGAGAATACAGACCAACGTAGACAGAGCCCTTAACTCTCTGCGCTGGCGAATAGGTAACCATTTTAAAAGAATCCAATAATCCATTATTGATATTTTAACATTTCTGGGTCGATTATCTGATAAAATTATTGAATTACCTATACACAGGTTGGCTTATAATGAACTGAATTTTGATTTTCCACCCATTGGAAAAATTAAAAATTCCGCACTACCCCATTGGGTAGTGCGGAATTTGGACAGGGTGTTGTGGCGCCACCTTGAAGTAGCCTATATGTCCAATAGTTGCAGTCTACTGCTGGATATAAGCTTCTCCCAGTCTGCACCACAACATGTCTGCGTGTCCATAGGCTAAGTTGAAGTTGTTGAAGTATTGCGGTAAGCACAGCAGACCAAATATAAAAACTAAACTAGATCGGTATATTTTTGCTACACATGCAATACTAAAATATCTCTGTAATTTCGAACTAGAAATAGAAGATTGTTCTGCTGGAGAGTTTGTTGCGTTACTCCTTCTTCCCAACTGGCACTAGGAAGTGGTGAAGGACGGGCGTTTTAGGGAATTTCGTATGTAATTTTGGCGTTTAAAAAGTGCTGATTCTCAGCCAATTTTGAATAAATAACATTTGATTTTGAATTAATTTACGTATAAATTGTTCAATGTCTGCATCCCTTGATCTCGACAGACCAATGTAGATACAGTCACGCATGAGAATAGCTTTCTTTTTTTCAGGACAACGCCAATATAATATGTCCTTGAAACTTGTTTTATTGCCTGAAGGAAATTCTCTTTGGTGAATGAAATGTTCATCTTGTAAATCGCATAACAAATTACCATTAAACTAGCCGACAAATCGATAAATGATGTCTAAAGCGTGATCTACCAACAGTATTCCTTCTTTGTCAAAAATAACTTAAAGCATGCCGTTGCGATAATCTGCCTAGCCTTTTCCCAACTATGTTAGGATCTGCTTCCAGTCTAACCGAATGCAGCTGAATACCAGTATTTTACATGGAGCGACTACCTATCTGACCTCCACAACCCAGTTACTGGGTAATACGATACCCCTAGGTAAGACTGGTTGTCAGACTTTCGGGCTACTGACGACCCGTAACGACTGTCAAAGATCTACGAATGACAGCCGGGGCCAACGGCTTAACGTGCTTTCCGAGGCACGGAGGGGTCTCGGTATATAAAGATGGTCACCCATCCAGAGACCAACCGCGGCAAGCGTAGCTTAACCTGATCGATCGACCTGTGCGGCTGTTATCATTTAGCCACGGGCCCCTCTTTATATGAATTATTAATAAATTATCATTATCATTACAGAAAAAAATATCATTCAATATATCAATAAAATTAATCAATAAATGTATTTTTCTCTGTTAGAAACTCAGTTACTGGGTAACACGATACCCCTAGGTAGGACTGGTTGTCAGGCTTTTGGGCCGAGAAAATCATGACGTTGCAATAGGCATCTCAAAAACATACCCAAATATTTCTGCAGCAGCATCAAATTCGCAGAGACCATCGTAACTGAAGACAAGTTGATCATTTCGCCTGTCATTTCACGTGTGGGTCATTTAGCGTATTGTTCATTAAGCGAAATATTGGCGTCATATGTTTCTAGAGGAATAGAGGGACCCGTGGCTAAATAATAACAGCCACACAGGTCGATCGATCAGGTTAAGCTGCGCTTGCCGCGGTTGGTCTGTGAATGGGTGACCATCTTTACATACCGAGACCCCTCCGTGCCTCGGACAGCACGTTAAGCTGTTGGTCCCGGCTGTCATTCGTGGATCTTTGTCAGTCGTTACGCGTAGTCAGAAGCCCGAAAGTCTGACATCCAGTCTTACCAAGGGTATCGTATTACCCAGTAACTGGGCTGTGGAGGTCAGATAGGCAGTCGCTCCATGTAAAATACTGGTATTCAGCGGCATCCGGTTAGACTGGAAGCCGACCCCAACATAGTTGGGAAAAGGCTAGGCAGATGATGATGACTTACAGAAATATATGTTTGTACTTGTATAGTACCGATACTGATTAGAAATTCCAATAATATAGGTATGTTAGTGGAGTGTCTGGGGGTTTTGACCTCAGACTTTTGTTACAGTGAATAAATTTAAATGGTCGAGGGGGGGTTTTCTTTTTTATACTATAAAGTGTAAAGTTTACCCAAAATTTTTTTGTGCTTTTGATTTTTTTATTATTTAAAAAAAATTGTAAAAAATTAATACTTGAGCATGTAATTTTATTTGAAATATTTTTTTTGTATCTATACGTTGAATAATACCTAAATAGACATAAGAGAATATTTTTTTAGAATGTTGGAGCGTATGAAGGGTCATAACGACCTTGGACAGGTAGTAAAACGTGGAGAGGGGAGAACAGCAACGGCAGCTACTCCAAAACTAAACAGAATTTTTCTAGCTACTTTTTAGCTATAAATGACACGTGTTCTGAGCATGTTGTATATATTAAAACACACTAATCGTACCGACCCTACCGTTAGGATTACACATTTATCATAAAACATTGAAAATATCTAATACCAACAATAAAAAAAATATAAAAAAGTGGTGTTCAAATAGCCCCGTGGTTGGGGCTTCTTGAACACTAAATTTATTTTGCAGGAAAATCTAATATTTTCCGTGTTTGATGCTCAACTCACCACGTAAAATATGTGTGAAGGATAGAGAAATACCATCTTATTGCAAAAAATATATATTTTAAGTAATTATGCTTAGATAAAAAAAGAAGAAAATTTAATCAAAACTTTATATTTCTTTTTACAAATGTTTCATTACATCAGAACCTTAAAATTTGACCCGGGGTGTTGTCCTTGAAGGCTTTGACCTGCTTGCCTTGTTTATCCAGGTATTTTTTCACAACATCTCGAATATCCGCCTTTGTCAAGGGGAATCCCCAATTCGCAACAATAGCCAGGGTATCAGAAATCAGCTGCTCCTCAGACTTACTTAAAACGGTCGGTTGTCCAACGGGTTTCATATTTCTTCCAAGCATCTTCCGTACTAATGCTGCCCGAGGCGCTTTGAAAGTTTCTGCGGCCTTTTTCTTTGACATACCTCCTCGAACTGCATCCATAGCATTTTCCAGTTCATCCACTTTGTAACATATAGGGTTTTGACCCTGGAGTTTTCTTATATGTTCGCACCATTTTTAAACACTAACTGCATATACCAACAAGAATCAAACTAAATAATATGAACAATATTTTATCCGAACTGCACTTACGTGGAGCATGAACGAACGTGTTCGCGATGTGTTCATGTAACCCCGAGGTGGCCAAGTAGCCCTACTTTACGGTACTCCGGATGAAAAAACTATTAGAAAATGACTAATAGACCGCTATCATAATGATATTGTTGTATCAAGTAAATTTGGAGCTAATACTATTATATGTTTTAAAAAAACTAATCAGTCTAACTAATCAATCTGTCTACAGTGCAGCGAAAATACTTATTTTAATACTCCACCAATCATTGAAATAAGTGAAGTTGAATAAAATACTTAAATAGACAAAAATGTAAATTATTTAAATAAACAAATGATTTCTTGATATTTTTTTTCCTTCATGTATTTCTTTTTCCTAATTAGGTACTACCTCTATATGAATATATAAATTAACTTGATTTTAGTGTAGAAAAATGTTCTACAGCCTAATATTATGAGGCATGAATATTATAATGCAATAATTATAATTTTGATAATTTATATCAAAATTATAATTATTGCATTATTTTTTTTTTAAGCGAGATCACTATTTTTTAATAGGTAAACTTTTTATATATATTATAAGCTAAACATTACACTTTGAATTATAAAATTTCATTTAATGTAACGGAAATCCAAGGTTTTCATGTTTTTAACGCCCCAGGCGCTCCACTATGTAGGTAACATACGGTTCACTACGTTTGGAACCGGTGCTTGTTTTTTGTTTGTCAAAATAAACGTTATTTATTTAATATCCGTGCTTACAATACCGAGATAGCCAACTGATATCCCTACATTTCACTGTTTTCTTCACAAATCAGCATTTAAATTACATCCACCCCAAGTCAGGGGCAAAAGTCGAGGCGGGCCCAGTCTTAGCGCCTCAGTCCCGGCTCACCGGGATTACGTCTGGCTCATAAACACGACTTAATGGAATTGAATCCCGTAAAACAGAACGGTTCGACGGCAGCCCGGGATATTGTCAAACTGTTTTATTGTACTCTAGCTTTTCTTAAGGGACTGGAGTTTTCTTTTGCCATTTGAAGAAATTTCGCCGGGTGTGCAAAGAGTGTAGTCTTGAATTCAATTATTTTGTTTATGATTAGCTTCTCAACTGTGGGAAAATCGAAATTTGAATATGAATATACTGGGTGTCCGAAAAGTCATGGATTAGCTGCCACATTGAGATTTACTAATAAAAAAAAATTACCTACCAATGAAATTTTTTTTTCACCAGGGCCGATCAAAAATAAGGTAAAATTTTTTGGTGAAAATTTTAAGTTTGAACCCAAATTGTAGGTGTTTAATAGATGATATCTGTAATTTTCTTGTATTCAATCGATAGTAGGATGATTCAAGATGAAAATAAAAAACCTGTACTCGAAAAAGTTTTCATTCGTAGAAATGGCATGGAAAAAAGTGATCAAAGATAGAGATTTTCCAAAATTTTATTAAACATCAAAAAACTCGGAAACCATAAGAATTTTAGTATGGTCATTTTTTATTGGTAGATCCCAATGTGGCCCATCAGCAGGTAAAAGGTAATCCATCCATGGCCGAGGGCCGTTTTGCTTGGGTGTGACGCATATTTTTCCCTAAATTGTTCTTTTTGTGTTTTTTATTTGCATCATGCATGTTTACCGCAAATTAATTTTGATTTTCTTTCTATACATTGTTACAAAATGTCATTAATAATCAGCGATCAATTAATCTCCTTAGAATCATAAATGTTTTTCCATAAATATATATTTCAATAAAATTGGAGTATTTTCGCAACTAGGGGTTATCTCTATTATTTTAGTCCTTTAAGGTCTAAAATAAATCTGGAAAAGTGCAGGATGCATGAATACGATGAATAGGAGTACCTAAGCTGTGGTAACTATAACCAATATTTTATGGTCCCGTGCCCTTGCGTGAAAGCCAAATAGTACGCTAGGTACCGGTTAGATACCGTCTCCGAACACAAGTGGGAAGATGTAAGTCCAACCTGGTAAAGTGGGGCTACCTTGAGGGAACGCCAGTAGGGTGTGATTGTGGAGCTATGTCGCAAAATATGCTCCGCCTCCTGTCCTGACCTTTGTGGCCCGAAACATGCCGTCAAAGTGATCTCTGCACTGCCACCGACAATGCCGTGGAAGTGGCACAGTCTTGGGAAAACAAGATTTAAAATACAGTCGTGCAGCGACACGAAGAGGAAGAAGTACCTACGCTAGGTGGCTATGCCACTTCGGGCGAGACCTGTCTCTGCCGGCAGTAGTGAGGGCTATGCTGGCAGAGACAGAGCATTGGACGGAAGTAGTCTCCCTCTGTGAGACCGTGATGGTCAAGAAGGAGGTCGCTTAGCGGGATCGGTAGAGGGTTGATCCTGCACGGAGAAGAAGGCGTCGGGGAGGCAACTGCCTTGGTGACTAATACGCCGAAACCCGCTTACCAGTCAAGGTAGGTGGACCTTTGGGGTCGCGGGTGCACAGAGTGGGGACTCTGTCCATGAACCAAGCGACCCCAGGGAAGACGGTGACACAGTAGTCACGTACTGCCGTGCGTAACGAGGCTCAGGGGATGCCCCTTTATAGTCTCCCCATGGATGTGCCTTACAGGCATTGCAGAGGAGGGGTTCCGGAATTGGTCTTTTTCGAAGAGCCATCCCGGTGATCACCATCAGCATATAGGGGTGCCTATATGCTGATGGTGATCACCGGGATGGCTTTAATGAGGTAAAACTCCCACACTCCTCGACCTTCCTCCCCGGAGGTCGGGTGCTTTTTGAAGGTTTCCCCCCGGAAAAAAAAAGCTGGTATGCCGCTTATGTTAGCGGGGTGGGGGGAAACAAGCTACAGTGATTACGTAATAAGCAAGCTAAAGTGTCAATGGGCCGGCCATAATTAGCCGTAGAACCGATGACCGTTCGGGTAGACGTATTCTTGAGTGGATACCCATGAATTGGTAAACGTAAGGAGGGACGCCCTCGGGCTAGGTGGAACGACGATCTTTGCAGGATGGCTGGCAGCAGCTGGATGAGAGTTGACGAGAATCGAGTTGAATGGCGTGCAATAGGAGAGGCCCATGTCCAGCAGTGGACTGCTGTGGGCTGATGATGAAGGTTATTTAATTAAGTTAATTATTTAGGAGGAAATTTTGCAACTTCTTTTGTTGCTAATTGTGGTAATAATTTGCAACTAAGCTACAACTTTATGTCTGGACCAATAAGGATGTCATTTTGCACAGAAAATGTTGGTACTTCCTGGATTAATAGGTACCTATTATGGTAGGTTGGTACCTATTATGTGGGGTAGGTTTATACCTATAGTATTTTATATAGAAATAATCTAACTAGCCTGTATTGTCCCCGTGCAGGGCAAAGCCCTCCCTCCCAGTTTTCCACACAGTTCTGAGTTATGCTTTTGTTAAACACACGATGACATCGAGGCCAAGCTGGTGGGACAAGCTTGACTCTTACGGAAAGGAATGGCCAAGCAAATACCAGAGTTATGTAGTACTAGCAGCGCCCTACGGTTTCACCCGCATTAGTTTCGATCTCGTGGGAATATCGGGATAAAAGTATGCTTTGTGTTAATCCTGGTTATAAACTATCTGTGTACAAAATTGTATCTAAATCCATTTAGTAGTTTTTTGCGTGATTGAGTAACAAACATCCAAACATCTTCAGAAACTTTCACATTTATAATATTAGTAGGATTACTTTTATCACATTAAAAATCCGTCAGGAAAATAATGATAACTTACCTCCCAAAGCTGTCGCTGTGAGGTTGTTGAGCATGGCCTCTAGGGGCCAACCCTGGCCGCCCCCTATGTCGACATCGTCCTCAACACAGCTGCACAAACCAATGGCTACCGCTGGCACCACAGTCCACTCCCTAGCACTCGCGAACTATCAGCGAACCCGCCACAACCTAACAACGGGCATCATCCCTTAACCAAATCACAAGTCCACTCTTAACGGCACGAAAAAATCCAACGACACTCACTCGAAACGTCAAAAAGGACGAAATTCCAGCGAAAACCCGCCTTAATACAAAATAATTAGCGCTATATTAAACCCAATTAGTTTTAATTACGACTCCGTTCAAACTTATTTACACACTTAATTTTTGTTATAAAATTAATATAACCCGTTTAGTACCAATTTGTATAAATTTGCAGTTTGATTGGTTCGCCCTTAAAATGATCGTTTAATGTGGAAACCGACCGCCGACTGCTACAAAAACAGATAGTGCTCATATTGTTGCCGACCCTGCTCCACGGAAAGCTCTACGCGAAGAAATATACCCGTCCTTCTCTAACACCTGCCAAACATCCGAGCGTCTCGCTCGTTTTGCACGCGTGCATCAGTAATGGATGCTTACATTTTGTTTACGTTCGATTTGAACAAACGAATAATCTATTATTTCATTCGTGCACGTATTATTGATACGGACCTTTCCTATTCATACAATATTCATATGCTGACATAACTGCTTTTGTCTCGTTCTTCCTGCAGCGTTCTGTACGTTAGGATCGTAGTTCTGTCTCTATCGCACACGGGTTTTGGATATCGAACGCATTCCTTGCCTCTACACGGCGACCAATCGGAGGCCAGAGAAATCACTTTCAAAGCGTCTAGGGCTGGCACCCACGTCGCAATATTGAAATATTATTGCTACGGCGAGCGCAGGGCGTTCCGTTCTTTTGTAATGGAAAAAACAAACACAGGCAGTGTGTTCGTGATATAAGTCGCTATAGTTGTGTTGTCGGAGGTAAATAAGAGTACTCGAATGAGATCCGTTGGAAATATTTCAGCTGGGTTGCGTTCGAAAACGTCGCAGCCTGAGTGCGATTTCTTGTAAAAGCGCCTTTAATTTTCGGACGTTGTTGAATAAGGAATGCGGGGGAATGGACACTTGACGAAATGGAAAAGGACTGCTTTTATGCTGGCTTTTTGTTTTAGATCCATCGAAGCGTTTATTTTATTTCGGTATGATATGATAAAGGTGTTTTGATTTGTGAATGCATTTCATGGTTTTATTGTAGGTTCGGTGGTTACTTACCTAGTTCTTGAAATTCATATCTCTGGTTTCGGTTTCAAACCTCTTTTTGTGGGTATCTAGATATTCGAAATTATTTTTAAATCAATATTTAAATAGAACAGCAAAGTCGCTGCGTAACACACTAACAGTAGCAACGGCTTTCATTTTGACAGTTCAACAACATTCATTGCGTTATTTACGTTGTTGAGCTGACAATTTTTCCGAAATATGAAGCAATGAATTAACAATATCCTTCATAATGATTCAGATTGTGTTTTAGTGTGTTACGCAATTCGGAAGTAGCTTGTTGGACTGCAGCTTTTGTTGAAATAGATGAAAATTAAGAAACAAAAATGAGAAAACCTAAAATGTCTGCTACCTTAAAGTAGGGGTAATCATTATTGTTGAATTGAAACTTTAGGCAGCGATTCAACAATTGGAAGAGAACTGAGAGTCAAATTTCAAGGACACGTCACGTTTTGGCACCTGTAGTTACTTGAGAGAGAAGAAAGATATAACTGTATCTGTCTCTCACACTAGATCTCTTCTATTCTTATTTTTTTAAGAAGTTTTACTTCTATATCACGTCTATGGAAAATAGAAACTTGAAATAGCGGTATTTTTGGGAGCCGGCACCATTGGCCTTGATGTGATACCGGTGCTGGTACCGGTACACCAAGGCCAACGGTACAGTAATATTATAATAGTAACTGGTACCGGCCCCAGACATAGTCCCTGTACTATTAGTATTTCTAATCAGTATCGGTACTGGAGTGAGAAAACTGATACCTAGAGTAACTAAAGATGATATATAATAGGTATTAGAAAAATAACTTTAAGTTTCCCAACCATACGTGGAACCCCGTACAAAATATGAGTTTTGTGGTACGCACCGAATAGATACCTGAATTTGGTATACTTGTTACATGGAGTACGGATACCTAGGCACACCAAAAGAATACTAAACAAACAAAAAATATACAACGTGTAACGTTAAATGCGCAAAACCTGAAAATAGTTTGATCAGAATAACGAGCAGAATTAACTGAACCACTTTTTAATATAGGTCACATTGTTCAAAAAATCTTCATTAAAAACGTTGCCGTGTCTATTTATTATTAGGTCAAACAAGCCAATGTCAGCGCGGCGCAGCGGCCCGGTGACGACTCCTCCCTCGGTAAAGCGTCGTCGCAGACGCAAGAAACAATCAGAATGGCCAGTAAAACTAAAACAGCATATAAAACATTTACAATTTTTTTAATGACTTATTTTCTCTCTGAAATAGGTCAATTGAATTAAAAATCAGTTTGGGTATTCAGATACCCAAACTGATTTTTAATTCAATTGACCATTTGATTGATTCAATTGATTGGTTTTTAATTCAAAACCTCAGGGTTTTGCGCATTTAAAGTTACACGTTGTATATCGAATACTAATATCGAATACTAAAAATAACTAATGAGCGGCCTTATCGCTTTCTGCGATCTCTTTCTTCCAGGCAACGTTGGAATGTACAGCGATACCAGCGGTACCCAGGAACCGAAATGGCAAGAACCGCTAATTACCTACATAACCTGTACCTGTGCTGTACATGTAGTTAGGGCTTGGAACCGGTACCAAAATTACCGCTTCCAAACCCTAATCACGCGCACGATGCTCCACGCGCCATTTTTAGGGTTCTGAAAAGGAAAAACGCAACCCTTTTATGAACCCTTCATTGTCCGTCTCTCAAGATTCTTTTTCTCAGGAACGCGTGGAGTTAACACGTTGAAATTAATATCAAATACTTAGGGCTGCAGTTTTGAAGTAGTGAAAAAATCAAGGTTCTAAGTATACCTACGTAATCAAACGATGCGGGCGTTTATGTTCCGTTTATGCCGCATATTTTGACACTCGCAAGGGAATCAAAACCTATAGGGTACTTCCCGTATTCAGCTGCATTCGGTTAGACTGAAAGCCGACCCCAACATAGTTGGGAAAAGGGTAGACAGATCCCTACCTACCTACCTACCTCTATCTACTTTCAGTAATAAAGTACGTGCATTACGCACACATACATACCTACTCGCTTTCCGTATTAACTTTGATGAAATTCCTTGTACTACAGAGAAAAGTAGAAGAATTTCATAAAATTTTGTAACATGAAAGCGGCTTTCTCTAGGAAAAATTCTTTACATTTTCGACAACTCGTATACAGGGCCAAATTAAATTAGCTAGCAAAACTGCGCAGATGTGATGGGCATCGATATCTTCTATCTTTTTCTTTTTTTCGTCGTGTTTGATGAGATAGTTAGGCAAAGAGGCGCGGGTGAAACTTGATTTTTATCTGGCTTTATATGCCCACTTAAGGGTTTGTTATTTATACAGAGTTGAATGATTACCTATTTTTTATTCTTAGCACTGAAAATAATGTTCTTAGTTTTAGATGTGTTAACAGTCAGCCAATTGTCTTGGAACCATCTAGACAGAGTATCTAGGTCTTGCTGCGCTTGTTTAAAGATATAATACCTAGATATTTTTGCCAAACAAAAATAAATTGGTGTCTTCAGCATATAGTATTATGTCACCTGATAGATTAAGTTTATGTATATCGTTCACATATAGGTATAAGAAAGAACAAAGGGCCAAGAATGGAGCCTTGTGGTATGCCGTAGGTTAAAGTTTCGCAGTTACTTTGTATATCACCAAACCGAACAATTTGCTGTCTGTCAGAGAGATACGACCGAAACATGTCATGGGCAGTTCCCCTGATGCCGATATTATTCAAATTCGGAGAAGCAGTCTTTGGCTGATTGCATCAAATGCCTTTTCCGGGTCGATATCCTAAATATACCGAGTGCTGCGCGTTTTCATAATTATTGTTTTTTAGGTTTATCACAAGGTCGATTGTTACAGTTAGCGTATTGAACTTTGAGCGGAAACTACAAGGTGTAACTTAAATAACGCACAACCTCTTAAGGGGTAATTGTACTCATCATTATGAACAACTTTTACTATGGGACCAAACCTGAAATCGCGAAAAAAAAATCAGCTGTTCCCTACATTTATGTTCGCATAACTCGTCAAAATGTAGGGAACAGCTGATTTTTTTTTCGCGATTTCCGGTTTGGACCCATAGTAAAAGTTGTTCATAATGATGAGTACAATGACCCCTTAAGAGGTTGTGCGTTATTTAAGTTACACCTTGTATATTGTTTACGAGTATTAGAGAAGAAGTTAATAGTTTTGAGATAATTATCTAAACGGTTATGTAATATTTTCTCATCGGATTTAGAACGCTATTTTTCCACTTTGTCATAGTTGCCTGTATTTATTATTTTAAATGGCAATATGATTATTATTTTGTGTGATATTTATTTAAGAAATACTTTTATGTATGCAATTAAGTATATTCTTTAATATGTGATTTGTTTTCTATTTATTTTATGTAAGTATATTATTCTCTCTTCTATTCTTACACACGGTGTCAACATTTCTTTTATGCTCTGTCCTATCGCAGGTATGCTGGAAGAGAAGAGATTTCTTTAGAAATAAGCATTACCTTTGTACGTATTTTTTCTGTTCTTTTCTTAAAACATTTTCACATTATCAATTGCAATTTGAATGTTGATTGTGCAGTTTTTCCTCTTCCACCACTGAGTAGTATGGCAGCGATTCCGATAGAAGCTACTGCTAGCGCCCCTTTGTTTTTGGGTGGGAAATTATCAATTATCCATATACAGTTTCATTGCTTTTTTTTTTTGCATAGTTACTCAATATCCCACTATTTACACATACTCATTACTGTTTTTATCTGACACAAATTTATTTTATTTATTTAAGTATGCATACACACGTCACGTTCCAGTATAAAGCTGATATGCATCCGTTACCTCACACATCTGGTCCAGTTGAAAACCAGCGTCAGGCACCAGTTGTCTGGCATTTTGCTGAACTGGACCTTTTTGGCGCAGCCGTGAGGCACACTTTCCAGTTTAATTTCCTACATCGGACTTTACACTTTTTGATTTCATTTTTATTTGTTTTTTATCTGATGTATGTCTCATGTGTACTGTGTGTCTTATAGTCTGTGCTAAATAAACGTATTTTCTTTCTTCTTCTTTTCTTCTTTCTTTCAATTAACTTCTCCCGCTCTGGGCGGAGCGGGAGGACCTTTGCTGAATAAAACCCACCCGTGTTCCTTCAGTTGCCTGTGCCAAGGGCCATGCTGCCAAGGGCTCTTTCGAACAACCCGCGACCCTGGCAGGCATCAGCCCTAGCGGACCCCATCAGTTAGTGCTGACATCTCTTTGAGGCGCGCGTGGATCACAACGCGCCGTCGACACGGGCCTGGTTCTTACCAGACGGCGAACTGCCCATTGCTCGTCGTCCGCAAGCCCACGTCTACGGTGGCCGGGAATCGGCTCTCGACTACTGCTAGCAGCCCTAAGGCTTTTAAAAGTTTTTAACCAACCTGACACTTATATCAGGTTGGTTAGAAAACTTTTTCCTTTTCCACCGAGTGCATCATCAATGTACAGACGCCAGCACATCAAGCTACTACAATCTGTCAAAAATCTTTAATAGATTTTCAACTTGATTGGGAAAATGTGACAGTTTCGGGTAGCTTGATGTGGTGGCGTCTGTACAAAAAATACCTGTGTTATTCTCGCCGCGCTTTCTATTATAGCATAAAATTTAGCCCCAAAAAACCGTAGACCTGTCGAAAGATTCAGTGTAGTGGCGCAGCTTGAGAAATGCCTGTGTCCAGCAGTGGACGACGATAGCTTGGGAAACTTCTAGAATCGATAGAGTCCTTAAAGATAGGCAAGCGAGACCACGGTCCACAAGTTGAAACAAGACCAGCCAGCAGTCCATTATATCAATAAATAAATAAATTATTTGTTCTGTGTCGTTCACCTGCATAACTATTTGTACCTGAACGGAATATGAATTAACTTTTTTAAGAGATTTAGCATTTAATCTACTGATATTACCACAGACTACCTACAATATCTGTCTCTCCTTCCCTTTTCAATCTATCCAAAGGTTGTCTTAAAGATCCCTCTTAGCGATAAGACCGCCCATTGTGTCACCCTTTGTAAAATTTCTATATTTATGTCTGTAATCTATATGGTGTACATAATAAAGAGTATTCTATTCTATTCTATATTAAATGCTAAAGGGGTAAATAAATTTCGTTTTGCGATTGCTTGCGATTATTTGCGTAATTTTCCGAGTAATATCAAACTCAGAAAAAAAAATCAGAGATTAAGAAAAAAAAAAGAGAAAAAAAATTCAAAATATTTTAAAATTATGATTTAGACAAGTTTAGGTTATTGTATGGTCGCCGTCTCCATGACAAAGTGCGAAAAAGCGACTGCAAAATGAATAATTAGGTATTTTATTTTTGGAAGTCTGGCAAAAATTCTACTTAAACAAAACCAGAGACTGCTCCTTCATATATACTAAACTAAAATTATTTTTCATATTGTAGTAGCTTTTTCGGAAGGCTTAGAAATAATAACACCGAAACTAAAACATAATACCAAAATTTGGATCTGAATGGAGATAGCAATAGCTCTAGAAGTATCAGGATAGGAAAAGGACAAGGAAGGAGACGCGGTGGCGTAGCAACGTTCCGCGGCGTAGCAATGCTCCGCGCTGGAGCTACGTTCCGCGCCGTAGCACCGTTCTTCGGCGTAGACGTGCTACGAGCTAATTGCCGTTCATTAAATTG
This sequence comes from Eremobia ochroleuca, assembly GCA_949629135.1. NCBI lineage: Eukaryota > Metazoa > Arthropoda > Insecta > Lepidoptera > Noctuidae > Eremobia > Eremobia ochroleuca. The sequence goes on from OX451408.1 coordinate 14,137,404, forward strand.
ATTGAGTTTATTGTGCTTGTTTTGATTGCTCTGAATATTGTTTTTTTTTTTCGAGTTGAACTTGCACACTATGGGTTCCGTCCCGTACCATCAAAAGTATGATTAAGTACTAGGTACCATCTTTTCAGTAGATGGTACCTAGTGCTCAGAAACACACGTTTTCTGTGAAATTTCAAATGCCTATATATTTCGGTCAAATAGAAGCCCTGAGACAGATAGAAGGCGTAGGCTAACTTAAGAGGCCCATTGGTACCCACCCAATATGTGTACGGCTCCCTGAAGAATAAATAAAAGAAATTATTTAGTGAAATAAACACACGTTACAGAAAAAAAATTGAAACCCTGACTCTAGAGCTAGGCAGTATTAAAGAAGCCAGTGACTTCTTTCAAAGAGGTTACAAACTAAGCAAGGTTTATGTAGCAAACTTTTTAAAAGAGATGTCTTAAAATTAAGTATAATAACTATTAAAAAAAATACAGTCTCGCATTGACATAGCATTGGCGCGAAACTAAAAAAAAACTTGAGCCGTCATTTTTTGTCAGTTATTAAAAAAAAATTGCTCTTCCTTGCATTTTGACCGCATAGGTATTCCAATTTTCTGATTTTTTTTTTGGTAATAGACGAAAAATTTATACGCTAGGGGGTCTAAAATCATATGCTGATTTCATGGTTCCAGTTTGCGCGTCGATGTCCGTGCCATCCTCCTATATTATTACAATGAAGTTTCAAACTTAAATGTATGATTTACTAAAAAACAAAATTTCAATATTTATAATCTGCCGGTCGATTCTGTAAAAATCTAACCGTGAAATCATAAGTGAAGTGAACACTTAATAGTGTCAGTACCTACCATTACGGCACTTCACCAAAGTTCTCACGGTGAGATTTTTACAGAATAGCACTACAGGATTAAAACAAAATTAAATTTTAAAATTGAAAACTACAATTCGGAAACAGTATCTCAATCATCTGGGAACTCAGCCATGGACGTGATTACGTCATAGGTATCATAGGTACTGCCGACACTGCGTCACTGACACTCACCCGCTCTGACGTCACTTAATTGCAACATATTGCGTTGCTGTACCACTTGACGTACGGTTGACAACCCGGCTCAATAGTAGAGGGTACTCTTTGAAAATTAAAAAAATAATAATAATCTGCTTGTAATATTCCCACTGCTGGGACACAGGCCTCTTCTTGGTGAGAGGGAGTGGGCCGTAATCCACCACGCGGTTTGGTAGATATAAAGTACTCTAATAGAATAAAGAGAGGTGATTGGAAACGGCGAGAGCGGACAGCCATGTAAGGACCAGCAGGCTAATTGCGTAACACACTACCAATAGCAATGGGTTTCATTTTGACAGTTCAACAACATTCATTGCGTTATTTGCGTTGTTGAGCAGACACACTTTTCGAACATAAGGAGCAATAGATTAGCAATATGCATCAAAATGATTCAAATTGAGAGTAATAGTGTATTACGGAATGAGGTGCTTATTGGTAATGTTCTTTTGTTAGAAATGAGTGCGTGTATAACCAGATATTTGGACGTAAACGAAGCAAATGTAGGTAAAAATCGTAGCAGGTGGTTTTCTATAGTTTCTACCTACCCACATGGGGAGAAGTCGTGAGTATATTTATGTACATTAATTGACACAACACACGACTAAAACATATATATTTATTTAGATTAGTAAAATATACTTTCTGTACGTATTCATTGCATTTTGTAAATGTCACACCACAGATTACCTACTTATCACAGACAGACATTTCACACTATTTGTCTCTCCTTGCGCTTTTCAATCCATCCAAAGGTTGTCTTTTAAAGATCACTCTTAGCGATAACACCGCCCATTGTGTCACCCTTTGTAAAATTTCTATATTTAGGTATGTCTGTAATTTATATAGTGTACATAATAAAGAGTATTCCATTCTAAACCTACATAGCCGAAAATGTAGAATGTATAGATTAGTTCGTCTGGGCTTGAGATCTTCCTTGGGACTGCCTGAGTTGCCTACAATAGCTAATTCCTGAGAACACGTCATCACGTCTAAACGATCACTATACAATACACAGAAAAAATTGAGTGTATTGTCAACTGTTCAAAAAAATACTTATTCAATACTTATTATAAGGAATTCCATCTACTAAAGAATGCATATCTAAAAATTTTCCACTGAGCCGTGTAATTATTTTTTAATTTAATTAAAACTGCAAAATTGCTTTTTTTTTGGTGGCATTCGATTCATTCATCGCTGTTTTGAACCTTATATTTGCCGCGATGCGCTATTGTCAATTACCAAAAATGTAGCTTCCCACGCCTTAATAAAATAACACATTCAGAAACGTAATCGTCATTGGACGGCACGGTTGGCGCAGTGGTTAAGCTATTGACTGCTGCGCTGCGTCTCGCGGGTTCGGTTCCCGCACGGAACAAATATTTGTATGACCTACAAGTAGTTGTTCCGGGTCTGGCTGTTTGTATATGTGAGTTTAAATGTTTTTAAACGCACCCACAATACTGGAGAAATTCCTAGTGTGGGGCAACGTTTAAAAAAAAAAACTCATTTCGCCTTTGTCCCACAATTCGTGTGCCCTGTTGCACACAGGTAACAGTGCCACTGGGTGCAATAAAACGGCGCTTGGCCAGTAGTGATCTGTCAGAGTGGAGCATTGTGACGGAAGAGTGTGTCACAGTCCGCTTTGATGCGACGCGAAATGCAAACTCAAGCGCTGTTGAGAGCATGCAATGTGCGCGTGAACTGTTTAATATCAATCTCAGTAACACTGTAAAGGAGGGGTCCGTGGCTAAATAATAACAGCCGCACAGGTCTATCGATTAGGTTAAGCAACGCTTGCCGCGGTTGGTCTGTGGATGGGTGACCATCTTTACATACCGAGACCCCTCCGTGCCTCGGAAAGCACGTTAAGCCGTTGGTCCCGGCTGTCATTCGTAGATCTTTGACAGTCGTTACGGGTAGTCAGAAGCCCGAAAGTCTGACAACCAGTCTTACCTAGGGGTATCGTATTACCCAGTAACTGGGTTGTGGAGGTCAGATAGGCAGTCGCTCCATGTAAAATACTGGTATTCAGCTGCATACGGTTAGACGGGAAGCCGACCCCAACATAGTTGGGAAAAGGCTAGGCAGATGATGATGACTGTAAAGGAAGTCCTCCAACTACATGGAGTACTGGTCTGATTAAACATACAGGCCTCCTTTTGGTGTGAGGGAGTGAGCCGTAATCCAACACGCGGGGCCAGTGCGGGTTGTTAAATGTCACTAATCTTCAATATTTTGGTTCTAGGTCATGCTGGTTTCCTAACGATGTTTTCTTTTACCGTTTTGAAAGCAGGTTGATGAAATATCCGAAAACATGAATGTGAAAAAATGGCCAAGGATGGTCGGCGATAACAGTATTGAGACCTAAATGAGAGTCAAGTTTTTAGAAGGTGAATGTAGTTTTATTATCTCATTAAGTTGTAATGAAAGGTCACATCATCATCATCGGCCTAGCCTTTTCCCAACTATGTTGGGGTCGGCTTCCAGTCTAACCGCCACGGGCCCCTCAATGAAAGGTCACATAATAACAGCCTATTATTGTCTCATAAAGAAAAGGCACGAGCATTGATCACCACGCTAGCTCAAGACGGGTTGACGATTTCAGACTTATATTTTAACTACTAGGTGCGTCCCGCGGTTTCACCCACATAAGTCTCGATTCAGCAGGAATATCGAGATTAAAAGTATCCTATATATCCTAATCCAGTCATGGCCAACCTATCTGCCAAATTTCATCCGAGTCTGTTCAGCCGTTTTAGTGTGAAAGCGTAACATACAAACATACAAAAAAAAAACTATTTATAATATTAGTTTAGATTTAGTTAAGTCCAGACGATCTTTTCTGTAAACAACTTACCGTGAATACTTATTATTAGATGAAGTGAGCTTGAACTGAGCTGTCATTCCACCTGACGCTAGGGGTAGGCAGTGTTGACAGCTCACTTCACCTTAGTTTTAACGGTGTTTTTTTTTTTATAAAATAGCATTACGGATTTCCTCACGATCTTTTCTTTCACCGATGTCAGTAATGTTCAAGATAAACTCGTTGTAATAAAAGCTCATATTTGCAAGTAAAGTCTTCAACATTGAGAAGATTAGGTTGAAAGTTAGAAATTGCATGAATTAATACAAGAATCCTGCAAACAAACGTAGTGAGCTAACCGTGACGGATTAAGTAAACACTTGGGGTTTCACTTAGCGTCACTTAACGCTGCCCCGCCAGATTAACAGTAACCTGTCTTTACTTAAAACTAATGCAATTACAGCACCAGAGCGAGACGCTGCTATACGAGAGAGAAGGACTAGGAGAGCATACAGCATGTAGACGTTTGATCTAGAATCACTGGGAGTGACTATACTTGTTGCCCAATAAGTGATGTGGGGTTTAATTATATTGAAGTTTGTCCATCTTCATTTGGATCCAATTGATGGGACTAGAATAGTCTAGGGATTGTAAGGAGGCTTTGTACGCGTTGTTGAACTAACAGACTGCTGTGCTTCTGGGGGGTTTGTTGCGCTACTTCTCCTTCCCAACGAAAGCACTAGGAAGTGGTGAAAATTACATAGTTAACAGTCACCCAAATAACCCGCCCGGGTAACTTGGAGGACTGTTAACTATGTAATTTTGACGTTCAAAAAGTGCTGTTTCTCAGCTTAGCTAGAATAAATGACTCTTGATTTTGAAATTTAATGCTTTGAAAGCGTTGTTGAAAGATTCCTGTATCAGCTGTCAAAAACTACAACAGCGGGGCTATTCTGTAAAAATATAACCGTGAAAACTCAGGTGAAGTGAGTTTGGATGCTAGGGATTGACACTATTGACAGCTCACTCCACGCTCACTTCACCTAAGTTTTCACCGAGAGATTTTTACAGAATAGCACTCCAGAACGTATGTTGGCCCTTATATTATGATCACATAGGTGGTACCTAATATCTTGTCAAATATTGGATATTAATGTACAAAATACTGTGGTCGACGCTCACCACAAATCGGTAAAAAACGTTTACCGCTGCATGATTTTTTTTTAATATCCAAATTTTTACAGGGTGTTCTACTCATGAATATGAACAACTTTCATTAATAGACGAACTCTCAAATCACGAAAAAAAAAAAAATCAGCAGTTTAATACAAAAGTTCAATACCTACGTGACTAAAATGTGTGAAACAGCAGATTTTTTTTTTCCGTGATCTCAGAGTTGGTCCCATAGTCAAAGTAGTTCATATTCATGGGTAGAACACCCTGTAAAAAATTGGAGACCGTAATAAAAATCATCCGGTATTTCAATTATCGCTCTGTTTCGGTTAATCGTTTGAAAGTGACAGAGACCGAATGATGATACATATATTTAGCGATTTGTGGTACAAACGAACCTGAGTATAGTTGATACCTACATGATCAAACGCTTTTACCTAATAATTGTCGAACAATAAAAGTTCCAAAGTTATCATTCGATCTGGTTTTAAGCAAATCAATCAACTCAGCCTGTCGCAGTCTACTGCTGGACACAGGCCTGCACCACGCCTGTCTTTAACTCACTTTTTTAAGGTCTTCGGTCCATCCAGCCGGGGGGCGTTCCACACTACGCTTGCCGATACGTGGTCTCCACTCCAGGACTCGTCTGCTCCACCTGCCATCGCTCCTTTAACAAACATGGCCAGTCCACTGCCACTTAAGCTCGCTTACTCTATAAGCTATGTAGGTAGCTCCAGTTCTTCTCCGGATTACTACATTTCTGATGTTATTCCTTCAAAGAAATTCCGAGCATAGCCCGTTCTATACATAGTACAGACGCCAGCACATCAAGCTACTACAATCTGTCAGATTTCTTTAATAGATTTTCAACTTTAGCGCTAAAGTATAAGGTTCAAAGTTGATTGGGAAAATCTGACTGTTTCGGGTAGCTTGATGTGCTGGCGTCTGTACCTTGAATTTGTGGATCAGCCTGACTGTTAGTGTCCACATTTTGGCACCATATATTATGACGACCAGGAAGCACTGGTTGAAGACCTTAGTCTGAAAATATTGTGGAATAGGTGACGAGAAGACTTGACCAAGTTTCCCAAATGCTGCCCAACCCAACTGGATCCTTATGTCGGCTTCCTTCTCAAAGTTGTGTTTACCGAGCTGGACGTCTTGCTCTAGGTAGACATACTCCGTCACAGCTTCCAGAAGCTACCCTTCGTTGTGGATTAAACAGATACGAGCGTGAAATCTGTAACAAAACAGTATAAGAAACTTATGCAAACAAACAATAAAGCAACCAAAACAACATTACGAGAGCGGGGCTGGCGGGCGCTAAGCGATGATTTTTAATAAAAATATACCCTCGGCTTAATATCGGATATGTCTATGGTATCTGTAAAAAGTCCATCAAAAAAGCCACAACTTCCAACTCACTGCCATTCAAAAATGTTTACTCAACTACATCTTATACAGTCGAATTTCCAATGCACACCAAACTTCTGCCTCTCCTCAGTGTCTCGCTTTCACTATCATAGAAAATTCAACCTTAACTAAATAATATAAAGTTTAATTTTGCGGGGCAAGTGGGAGTCGTTAGGGCGAATACAGACAATCGTGTGGGGTAACGCATGGTAACACCGAAACCGCGCGTAGTTTATTATAAGTTAATACGCACCCGCCTTAGCTCGCCGGATAGCTTATGATACACTTCGAGCCAAAATTATGTGCGCAGAATATTATTTTAGGCAAAATTTAACCGACAGAAGAATTTAAGACACCTTATTCCTTATTGTAATAAAATGTCTATACCATTTAATTTCTCAACTTCAAACCTTATCAAAACCAGAAGTCTAGTACATATCAGTCACCAATATTTAAATTCTATGTAAAAAATAAAATTGTTTATTGTGTCTCAAACGGTTACATTTACAAATGTGAATGAAATATGTAAACTGAGAGTCTCTCAGGACTTCTATAATGAATTACTAGTTAGTAATCACCAGTTTGCAATTATCGAACGAGTACAGGGTCTAATTAAGTTAGCTAGCGAAACTCCGCAGACGTGATGGGTATCGATATCCAAACACTATTTATAAAAGAACAAGAAGAAATGAATGTGATGTTAGTGTGGGCAATTGAAATATCTGATTATCAGCTATGATATCAGCTATGATATCAGCTATGATATCAGCTATGATATCAGCTTAAAATATCAGATTTTTTGTGTAAACTTCACAAACGTGATTGTTATCAATATCTAAACACGATAAAACACAAGAAAACAGATTTTTCAACTCACACTGCAAATAACAAACCGCAAGCTGTGTGACTTTTTTATGAACGCTACAAAATATGTGACCCGTTTCTCATGCACGACAGTGCACTGCTCGCTCCCCATTTTAGCGTTTCCATTGTAATAAAGTTACATGGTTTTTAACTTGGCGGGCACGGCACTTGCCACTAACACGTTGGTACTAAGGTACCATACCGCGCTCCCTACACATTCGGCGGCAGATGTTCCGATTTTCCAAAGAAGAGCCATCAGTAATGCATGTCACTTGTTTTGAAGAGAGCCCACAAAATTCGTTGTTCTATATTTAGACAAGAGTAACAGGAAGTATTTATCTGGTCCTCTAAAAACTTATTTACCTTCTAATGGTGAACATTTTTTTTTAAATAATGATCCTCCAAAAATTTTTTGAGCATCGAATGATGCACACTTTTTAAAATAAATGAGCCTCATTTTAACTTTCTGACACGCGAGTGATGGGCCAGTTGCTGGCCAAATGGTAACTGTCTGTAAAATTATTCATGACTACATATACCGATTCGTCAGATTTGATTGCGGAGCTGTGTCAATTGTTTGTTCCTAATAATGACAAACGCACAGGTCGATTCCACAGGTGACGGGGTTTATGCGTTCTAAAGCATAAACCTCTGACACCTGTGTACTTGATGATCTTATGAATGCGTCAGTGAGCGGAGTTCGCGCGGCTACATTTTGGGCCAAAGATGTTTGAACTTTTTTCCATCGATACGCCAAGAAGAAAAAGAAGCATAAATTATTTAATTATTTAATGTCCTATTTTGCCGTACTGTAGCGCGATCCGCCTTCGCTGTACCGCGTATGTTGACGATGCTTAACGGGCTCTTGGGGACCAACCCTGGATTGGACTTGTTTGCTGATGAATGGAAGACGATAATGTTAGATAGTTTGTGGTTCTGTGAGAAGACTGAGTGGAAGGATTACCTTAATTTAGTATTATAGTGGCTAACTAATTGTTCTAAATACACTCCCGGACTCCTAAATCAAGCCACCCTGCACCTCAGTATATAAAATGTACACTCTGCCCTGCACTTCTTTTATGGAAGTCTAAAACTTTTTAGGTGTTCGTGAATTTAAATTTGGAACAATGACGACACCAAAATGATGGCCAGTATGATGGCATCAAAATTGCATAAAAACGTTTTCTTTGACTCGTAATTATTTAGATATTTTAAGAATAATAACGAGATATTATACCTCACATGGAATTGCACGGGAGTGTATATATATTTTTTTATTTTGTTAGCCTATAATGTGTCCCACTGCTGGGCAATATATAGTAATAAATAAAAAAATGTAGGTAAGTACTCTTATCGTTAAGGTATCATTTGATATGGTTGCAAAACCATCATTAGTTCCATTTAAAAAAGAAGAATATCTATTTAGCGATGCACGATGCTTTCAGCAACTGAAAGCTTTGAATACAGTACGAAGCTTTAATAAAATGTAGCTGAAGTCACATTTCATAGAGTATGAGTCCAAAACGAAGGTACCCAATTACGTAGTAAGTGCAGGTGGGCAGACGAGAGAATAATTCATTTCGGAATGAATACTTCTTCCGACCCGCTTAAATCGCTGGCTCGCATAAAGTTTAGGTACCCGATAGTGCTGTACCTGCTGTACTGCTGCAGGTAGCAGATATGGTGAAATTAAATAAAAGTGTTTCATCCGTAAATAGGATATGGGATCACTTTTACACGTCATATTATAAAATAAAATATGTAGTTAAAAAAAAAAAGAAAAAAGTAAGTCTGACAACCAGTCTTACCAAGGGGTATCGTATTACCTAGTAACTGGGTTGTGGAGGTCAGATAGGCAGTCGCTCCATGCAAAATACTGGTATTCAGCTGCATCCGGTTAGACTGGAAGCCGACCCCAACATAGTTGGGCATCATCTGCCTAGCCTTTTGCTAGGCAGATGATGATGTAGTTAAAAAAAACTAGAAACACACTTATCCAAACGTATTGGGATGATATTGGTCACGAGCATAAGCTAGGTTTAAATAAAAATGTAGTTATAAATAAAGAAGCAAAAGGAGTATCAAAGGACCGTAGCTGGTGGCCTTCTGTAGATTCTGCCTACCCCCATGGGGAAAAGGCGTGAGTTCATGTATGTATATAAAAACTCCTTTAAAGTAACATGGTTCATGGGCATGGTTAGAACCCATGTTGCTTTAGAACGGAAAACATTCTTTCTCTACAAAAAAAAAAAAAAAACAAATTGGCAGTCTGCCAGCGACAGAAAAAGTGAAAAATAAAAACTTTTTTATAAAAAAAAAACAACGGACTTCCAAAAAACACTACAAAGTGAAAAATATCTTTAATTTCGGAAGTCGGTGTCAAAAAACGAAAATGCGGAACCAACGACACCGACTTCCAAAATTAAAGTCATTTTATCACTTGGTAGTGTTTTTTGAATTTTTTGCTATCCGTCCCAAATTTACCTACCCCAAACAAATTCATAATTACAACACTAGTTGTTATATAAATATCAGTGACAGGAAGCTGCATCTGCATTTATAGGGTACAGATGTGATGTTATGTTGTGCGATTGCGTAAACAATGCATACATATGCGATACCAGCAATCGCGGTTGTTTTACCAGTATTTTTTTAAGAGTTCCGTTGTCTGTCTCCGAAACTCATCACCAGATCTTTACAAAATTTAAATGGGACCATTTCGGAATAAACCTAGGTCGAACAAAAAAAGAATTTTGCAAATCCGTCCATATATGACGGAGTTATGCCCGAACATAAAAAAAAAAGGAACATCCGAATCAATAACCTCCTCCTTTTTGAAGTTGGTGAAAAATGGTAGTTTTTTATTTTTATTTCATAATAGTTCTCCAGATCGAATTTTAGCCATGGCGACCAATCCCAGCGGAAACCAGCGAACAGCGGGAGATGTTGCTGTAGTGCACGAGTGTGTGCGCAGACCCAGGAGCACCCACTTCCCACACTCTCATAGTCCTATGGGACGACAATTCTATACGACCAGAGAGAGATCGAGCGCAAAACCAACTTAACGTAACTTGGGGTTAACGTACTTTCTGAGGCACGTGGGTAGGAAACCGCCAACTTCCAAACTGCGGACTATTACTTCAATCAACTCAGCCTATCGCAGTCCACTGCTGGACACAGGCCTCTCCCAGACTGCGCCACAACACCCTGTCCTCCGCCTTCCGCATCCAGTCTACCCCAGCTACCTTCTTTAGGTCGTTCGTCCATCTATCTGGGGGCGTCCCACACTACGCTTGCCGATACGCGGTCTCCACTCCAGGACTCGTCTGCTCCACTGGTCATCGGCCCTTCGACAGACATGGCCAGTCCACTGCCACTTCAGTTTGCTTACTCTGCAAGCTATGTCGGTTACTCCGTATTTTTTCCGGATAATTTCATTCCTGATTTTATCTTTCAAAGAAACTCCGATCATAGCTCGCTCCATAGCGCTGGCTAGACTGTTACTTAATAATTCCTAATGAAAAAACCTAATCGATCACGAAATTACACACACATGACCTCAAATCGTATCTATGGGCACCCCGAGAATATCGGAATCCAATATAACGGCATACTCATAGCTACAGACATACTGTTAAAATTAGCATGTCGGGTAACGCGAACCCATAAGGTTTTCTCCAGCAAAAATCGCTCACCGTGTCTAATGAAGTTTTCATTTAGAAAAAACACTGGCTATAAAAAAGCCAAACTGGAAAGCTTGTCTGAAATCAGAGTAAGCACGATGTAATGTGTTCTTGAATTTACGTTAATTTGACGGTAAAAACGATCAATGGTGCAAACAAGAACCTAAATATTTGTTTATTTTATTTTATTCTGTTCGGGAAACTTAAAGCTAACTTATTAAAGTATTCTTAAAAACCGGCTAAATGCGTGTCCTACCACGCACAATGAAGGGTTCCGCAGTTAGAATTAATTTATCCCAAGAAAAAAACTTTGTAGTTGAAAATCATGTTCAACTGCAAATTAAAACATTGCAACTACAAATGTAAGTTGGTCGACTGTTACTCGTAAACTTGTAAAGCTGTGATAGTTTTCCTTTTAACTTCGTTATATACTACTACCCTGAATTTTTTACATATCCATAAACAAACATTTAACTAGAAGAGGGGGGGGGACACTTGATTCTAAAAAAAATTAGCACTTTAAAGCGTAATATTTCACAAATGTATACCTGAATCGCAAAATTGTTTCGACGAACCCGCAATATTTTTGAAAGACCTATCCAACGATGCCTCAAATTATGGGGTAGACGAGAAAACAAAAAAACATCCCCACTTTACGTGTAGAGGAGTTATCCTAAAAACATTTTTTTGTTCATGAATTTTTATTTTTTTTTAACACTTTTTCGGCGTGATTAATATGTATATCCATGCTAAATTATAGCTTTCTAGAACTAAGAGTCTTTGAGCTAAGCTGTGGGAGGATGACGGGCAGATGGACATGGCGAAACCATGAAGGTTCCTTGTTAACTACGGAAACATAAAAAGAAGAAATTGAAGGCCATTTACCAGTTTTCGCTGATAAACACTAAAATAAAAATGAAAACAGGTCGGTGCAAAACATCTATAACATAAACTAGAACATAAATAGGTAGTATACCATCGATTAATACTCGTACAAACAAATACTTACTGGTTTAGCCGCAAACAATTACTTTTCTGCGAAGAAGCTTTTCACAAATACAACAAATGCTGAAGCCCATAACTACTGTTGGTGATTATTCCATTATTGTTACTGAATTATTGACACACTTATAATTATTATTATAGAGATAGTTATGAATTTTAAATATGAATGTGTTTTTTTTTGTGTTATTATTTGTCATCACTTTAATATTTTCAACACAATGTATTTTGTTATACATTGAATATATCCAAATTATGTTCACTAGACAGTTTATTAAAACTTCTGGTGGCACGGAATAGAAACGTATTCTGCCCTGCCTGGAATGAGGGACATGTTTAGATACTAGTTTCATTTAGCTACTAAATTCTCTACGTATCGATATCGATACATTCTACCCGGACGCACACCCCTAGCCGGTGCCGGCGTAAGAGCTAAGCCCTGTTCGCGCTCCCCGGGGAACTAATATATTGTTATTTGTAACTGAGATACCCACTGTGAGTTACTTGCTGTTATTTGCGAGCTGTTTGCTCAACGCTCGATATTTGATACTTACATCACCAGAGATTTGTCGGTTTCGTGTATTCAGCGATGGTGAGTTTGGAACGCGTGTCTGAATTACGTAAGAATAGGTCAGTGAGAATAGCTTTATGTGTCAATTTTTTTTTTTATAATATACAGTGTGGTACTGTCATCGACGCGCAAACTGTAACCATGAGTTCAGCACATATTTCTAGACCCCGTAGCCTTGCCAGATGCCCCGTATTTTATGGATTACCCCGTTTTTCTGGCTTTACTTATATAAGAACCCGTATTTTTTTCCGGGTTCTTACGGTACGGGGGGTTCGGTACGGGGGCCCGTGGCTAAATAATAACATCCGCACAGGTCGATCGATCAGGTTAAGCTACGCTTGCCGCGGTTGGTCTGTGGCGACTATCTTTACATACCGGGACTCCTCCGTGCCTCGGAAAGCACGTTAGGCCGTTAGTCGCGGCTGTCATTCGTGAATTCTTGATAGTAGTTACGGGTCGTCAGAAGCCCGAAAGTCTGACAACCAGTCTTAACTAGGGGTCAGACACAAGGGGACAACAAGGGGACAACGGAGACAACAAGGGGTCTGGGTTGTGGAGGTCAGATAGGCAGTCGCTCCAGTAAAGCAACAAATTATATATAAATAGAAGTATAACTGATTAATTAAATTGATTAATTAATTTAAAGAATTAAAATACTGGTACTCAACTGCATCCGGTTAGACTGGAAGCCGACCCCAACATAGTTGGGAAAAGGCTAGGCAGATGTTGATGTCGAAGATATTTCAACTTGTTTTTACATCGCAATACATAATAAATCATGTAACAATCATAGGTCTAAAGTTGCTAGAAGTAATTTTCAATTTTGATGCCATTTAATTTTTTTCTTTAAATATTCAACAAAAGTAACTACATATTATATTTACACTAGATACTAAATGAAATGACTAACTTTCAAATAAATACAAGTACAAAAGGACACTTGACGTCGAACTACTCGTCCGCATTGCTCTCATTCGTAAACGTGCCCGGAAGACATGCTGTCTGCATTGCCACGTTGAATGGCATTCTTTGGCCAAAGAACGACCCAGCCCTCTGTTCACGTGAAGTGTCAACCAGTCGGCGAGAAATTTCCTTAAAAAGAAGACGCGCGCTCAGGCCCCAGGGCCCGATCTTTTCAACCCCAAGTGGCTCAAAACTGTGTAACTAATTATAAACAATGCATTCCTTGTGAATTCACGAAGAGAACAAGAGAATAAGTCCGTTACACTCACTACAGTTACTTGAGACTTAGCAAAACTGGAACATTCGGTAATTCTACGACAAAACTGTATCGTATTGTATATATATACAACGTGTAACGTTAAATGCGCAAAACCTCAGACACCCCAACTGATTTTTAATTCAATTGACCTATTTCAGAGAGAAAATAATTCATTGAAAAAATTGTAAAGGTTTTATGTGCTGTTTTAGTTTAACTGCCCATTCTGATCGTTTCTTGCGTCTGCGACGAGGCTCTATCGAGGGAGGAGTCGTCACCGGGCCGCTGCGCTGCGCTGACATTGGGTTGCTTGATCTAATAATAAATAGACACGACAACATTTTTAATGAAGATTTTTTGAAAAATGTGACCTATATTAAAAAGTGGTTCAATTAATTCTACTCGTTATTCTGATCAAACTACGAGTATTTTCAGGTTTTGCGCATTTAACGTTATACGTTGTATATATTGTAATTCTTTTATACTACAACCGATACCATAAGCAATCACAAAGCTGTGCAAAACGCCATAACAGTTCACAAACTCGTAACCAATGAAAAACCGAAAATCCGTAGGTACAGCAGATAGCACAGATCGGGGCACAATTTTTCCTAACGCTCCGCAATAAGCCTCGTGATCCGGCCAGCAAACACCACCCGGAATACAAACTGCCGCTAACTAGCCTCGAAACAAACATATTTCAAACTGTATTAACGCCTGATTTATAAAACGGCTTTATACGGAAATGGTGGAGAAAAAATTCCGTATTTCGCAAGCCGGGCTTTTTATGATCTCGTAATGGTGGGAGGGTTTAGGCTGAATGATGTATGGAGTGGATGAGCAGGCATGCTGGTCATAATGTTTACTGATTTAACATATTGTAGGTAACAAAGGGCAAGGGGTTTTGGGCACTTACCCCATTGACAGCGATGCGGATGAATTTTTTGATGCCCAATGAGCTCCTGCCTTTTCTTTATATTTTTTTTTTTTTTTGGTTTTTTGTTATATACTTGTATATAATATTTGCATATTTTTTAGTATTAATTAGGTATTAGTTGTTTTTGAATAATAAAATATGTACATAAATGGTAAAATAAATAAATTTCAGAGAGAAAATAAGTCATTAAAAAAATTGTAGGTAACTAAATCAATTCATATCATTCTATATAGGGTAATAAAGGCGATGTGCTTCAGAAAGGTCAAGTACTCGCGTGCGTGTATGACCAAATACCTACATTAGATTAGATAGATTACAAATATATTTTGCACGCACGCACGAAAGCACGCTAAGCCGTTGGTCCCGGCTGTCGTTACGGGTAGTCAGAAGCCCGAAAGTCTGACAACCAGTCTTACCAAGGGGTATCGTATCACCCAGTAACTGGGTTGTGGAGGTCAGATAGGCAGTCGCTCCATGTAAAATACTGGTATTCAGCTGCATCCGGTTAGACTGGAAGCCGACCCCGACATGGTTTGGAAAGGGCTAGGCAGATGATGATGACGACAAATAGATTTTGCACCACGATAATGCGCCTTCGCACAAGGCCATCATTGTGAACAAATGTTTGACCAAAAACTCAACAAATATCATCGAGCAACCACCATATTCACCAGACATGGCTCCAGCCGACTTCTTCCTTTTTCCTAAACTCAAGTTAGCACTTCGTGGCACCCGTTTTCATTCGGTAGAAGACATAAAGGAGAATTCGCGGCGAGAACTGAACTCAATTCCGGAAAAAGCGTTTAAAACATGTTTTAATGATTGGATTAATCGTTGGCGTAAGTTTGTCGTTTCTGAAGGAGCATACTCTGAAGGTGATAAAATGTGACAATCCGCGGCTAAAGGTACCTTATGGACGTTTATAGTTTCGAAGATATTGAATGTTTTGTAAATTTTGCAAGAAATATAGATTTTTTTTTATTGCTTTTTCGCAAAGCATAAGATCTGAAATTTATTTCCCTGTTATTATTTTTTATTTAACTTACAACGGCAACATAGTGTTCGAGGTGACTGAACTTAAAATGTCTGTTTCTCGAAATTGCACAATTTCGAATATAATTAAAAAAAAATTATATCTCCGTAACAAAACATCGTAGGAGGTTGATCTTTTTTGATATCTACAGCGTATTAATCGCAGATTACTAGCGTATGCATAACTCCATATCGACCACAAGGTAACGTAAACGCACCTAATAACGACCCGTTAAAATCCGCGCTCATTACCGCCCCATTAAGAAAACTATCATTTTTATGTCATGTATTAAAGCTACACAAATGGTTGCTTTAAAAAAAATGTAGATGTATTTGTATTGCAAATGTTCATCTCTTTTTTGCGTGCGTAACTCGACGATTTAAATAATAATTGCTATGTTCGTCCGTGGACGCCGACCTTAGTGCATTTTCCATAGTGTGGCATTCCCGATGGCGTAAGTACTCTTGTTTGTTTTTTAGCAGAAGATTATATCGTAAAGCATTTTAATGTAACTTCTAGTTCTTTTGATGCATTTTTGATACTTTCAGGAACACCAGTAATGATTCATTTTAATGAGATACTATTTTATTTTGCTTAAAATTCAATATTAAAAATAGGCGGTAATAGGAACAAAAATCACAATTTTATTCCTATTGTCGACCCATGTCGTTGATAAGTACTTGGCGTATCTTTTGTGTGCCATGATTTTTGTTAAAATGCATAAATTAATAGGCAGGAGGCTATACTAACTCAGTTCCTTAGTATGCTAACTTATATTTGAGCTATTAACGCCATATATTCAAGAGCTTTAGTAGCCGTATACACTAACTTTGTCCTTATGTAAATATTTTGATGAATAAAGGAGGTATAATTTTGAAATAGTGTATTTTTATAGTTGAAATATCATTATTATTAAATATTTTTAGCAACCGCACCACTTAAAATCATACACATATACAAAAATCACATGTATTTACACAATTCATACACATTCCCTTGGGTCGGTAATAGGTTATACGATTTCCTTTAAGAAAACCTATTACCGATCTACTACATTTACGATGGACCCCATACTACATGTTTTTTTATTTGGTATTTATTTTCAAGTAAACATAAAGTTATTTAATATATACTATAGTATTCCATAATAAACATACAGATTTAAAATAACATAAGCTTTATTATATTATAGTAATACTTAGCTAACATTTATATGTGTGTAAGTCATATGGTAATTTTAGTTACTATTTGCTATCCGTTTATATATCAGATGATTGTGAAATAAACCGTCCAGCAAAGATCATTTGCGGCCGAGATATGATTGTGGATTTGATTCAGAGTCAGATGAATCTATTTTTTAATCTTATTTTTTTTGCCATAGGTTAATTTTTTTTATTTGTTTTATATTATAATATTTGATTTTGGATTTGAAATAACTGCTAGAATTAAGATTTCATTCTAATTTTATATTTCTATATTACATTTTGTAAAATAATATACTAATATTACACTTGAGGTTACAAATAATTATATTAAGTAGTATATTTTTTAAGACTTATTGAAGGCTGTTAAGAATATATAATAACGTTAAGTTTTGATAACATTTTGTAGTGAATGCTGAGATCATAGTTAATCTTAAATTTGATTCAGAGGCACATGATGTTATTTTTTATAGTATTTTTTTCACATGAATAATTTTATTGTTTCATTTGTCAATCTTAATCCAAGATTTGATTTTTGATTTGACATGACTACTAAACTTAAGAGGCGGTTTACAGTCAAATGCCTTTTCTACTGTTATAATAGATCACATTTTGTATTTTTTATTCTATTTACGAGTTATGATACTTTTTCAATTAGCGGCGCTAGTGGACGATAAACTGCCTCATAAATGTTATTGTAATTTTATATGACTATGTTACATTTTTACTAAGATTCTATAATGCCATTTACTCTTGTATAATACCAAATGCCCCCATTGGTTATATATTATAGTAGTTATAATCAATGCTGGCCTTTGGTAATTTGTTATACATAATTCGTATAAATATGATATTTTTTATTGATTTAACGCTGTTGATAGCATTCTGTACTGTGTGTGAGCATTAATATACACGAGCATTTTTATTTAACTTTAACGGTTCCATTTATTTAGTGGTCGGTATTAGGTGTCACATAAACGGTATTAGGCACACACCCGATATTTTGAGTCGGTAATAGGGACATGACCCTTTTTCCTTTTATTTAATTTTTAATGTTTTAAGTAATTCTTTGATTATCTGTTCTTATACATAACTATAAAAATCGATAATTTCAGTACTTGAAAAAATATTTTTATTGAAGCCACATATTAAGAATGTGCTTATTTTTTGGATATCAATCTGAACTCCGCTTAAACTGGCGGTAATGGGTGCGTTTACGTTACCTTTAGCCGCGGATTGTCACAAATAAATTTGTATGAATAACCAACATTTTGTGTATTATCGATCTTTTCTCGGTACTTTCTTGACAGAGTAGGTAGTATATGAACGGAAATGAAACAAATTAGTATGTAGGTACTCTATCCAGTAGGTTGTTTTCCTTCACCGTTTTGAGAGCCGTGGTGATGAAATAAATTACACATGGTAACACGCCTAACTGGGTTCAAACCCACGACCTACAATGCGTTAGTCTAAGTCTTTACCACTAAGCCACTACTGTTCTCACCATCATCTGCCTAGCCTTTTCTCAACTATGTTGGGGTCGGCTTCCAGTCTAACCGGATGCAGCTGAATACCAGTATTTTACATGGAGCGACTGCCTATCTGACCTCCACAACCCAGTTACCTACTGGGTAATACGATACCCCTAGGTAAGACTGGTTGTCAGACTTTCAGGCTTCTGACTACCCGTAACGACTGTCAAAGATCTACGAATGACAGCCGGGACCAACGGCTTAACGTGCTTTCCGAGGCACGGAGGGGTCTCAGTATGTAAAGATGGTCACCCATCCACAGACCAACCGCGGCAAGCGTGGCTTAACCTGATCGATCGACCTGTGCAGCTGTTATTATTTAGCCACGAGCCCCCACTACTGTTCTCACCAAATGACTAATAAACATAAAATATTCAAGTAAATAAATGATATGATTTGATTTTTATTTCACCTACACCCGGATAATGGAGCCCATGATAACTATTCTCTCCATCATCCAAATTTGATTACGTCATCATAGATCAACGATCAACAATTACGCTCAAAGAATGCGTTTGTCGAACAAGGGATGTTATTAAATCAGTGACGTCAGTCGCGTGGCGGGAGCGTGCCCCGAGACTATGACGCAGGTGAGGCATGGTCTGCGCCGCTTGCGCACAGTTCATGTACTACAACGTTCCTCTGGCGACCTTTGGTTTGTGCCTCTGTCCTCTGCCATTTTTTTTTTTCTAAACATTGAATGAAACCGAAGCGTCACGCGCGTGTCGGTGAAGCGGAATCGCGTATATTTACGTATTTTTCGCTTCGACTGCATACCTACCTGTTCGTTTGAGGCAATAAATAGCTACGCTTTTGAAGGCAATATCCGAGTGATATGCCCTTAGCCTGTAGTGAAAGCGTATGCTACAGTATTTTTTGCTTTATTGCTGTTGCAGTACCTGCTTACAGTGTTTTTCTCACGAGGCGACGCGCGCTTTACTTGTGGTAACAAAGTGAACAAACACGCTGTGAATGTGTGCGTGAGGACGAGTAGCGTCAGCAAATAACACACACACGCACACACACTTCCAACTACGCCATTATCCCGGACGATATCGAGAGCTTCTGCGCTTATACACACATTTACAGCGTGTTTGTACTACTCTTGGTCACCACAAGTAAAGCCCGTGTTGCTTCGTGAGGGAAAAAAATACTTTTAGTATGTACTGCAAACGCAATATCATATCCTCCCAAATATATGAAAGTAGATCAAAGCGGAATATATCACAATATCATACGGCAAAGGTGCATTTAATAGTCCGTTGATTGATGTTTATTGGCGGAGGGTTGCTACAATTTGATCTACTGCACACTTAAAAGAGCTGTCGTGGAAATTAAACAGTCGCTCTTATGTCTTATGACATAAGCGCCATTTTCGAAAAATGTGATGTTATTGTAAAGGCAGTGATCGACTGGTTTTAATTCCTAGGTGCGTTAGTGTATTCACTGCCGCAACGCAAGTTACGTGCAGTAGTATCAGACACCTGAAATATTTCTGGATTTTTAACACAGCGTCTTTGAGAGTTGGTGTTTTGATTCATAAAGCACTAGCTTCTGCTGTGATTTCGCCTGCATGGATACAGGAAATTATCCCATGAGACCGCGCTACCGGGACAAAACTAGCTTATATCCTTTCCCAGGATGCCATATGTCTCCTTGGCAGATAGTATCGTTATCCGTTCAATGGTTTAGGCGTGAAAAGGTGACATACAGACGGAGTTACTTTCGAATTTATAATATTACTAGCGACCCGCCCCGGCTTCGCACGGGTGCAATGGAGAAACGCTGATAATTTTAGAGCCATTATTTCTCGTAAGAAGTATAGGATAAAAAATGGTTATTGTGGGTTATCCCTAAGAGATACACATATACCATCACGGACTTTTTTGTAGACCTTTTTAAGGTGTACAATACTGTAGTACATTATTTTGATCTATCTCGACGGGTTCAGCCAGCGTTTACAATGTAAGCGCAAAAAAATGTGTTTATTTACGACATTACATTAGAAACCTCTAAAATTATCGGTGTTTCTCTATTATATTATGCATGTATTATACATATAAACCTTCCTCTTAAATCACTCTATCTATCAAAAAAACCGCATCAAAATCCGTTGCGTAGTTTTAAAGATCTAAGCATATATAGGGACAGACAGACAGGGAAGCGACTTTGTTTTATACTATGTAGTGAAGTATGGATTTTAAAAGTGTAAAAAGTTTCAAAGGTACTCTTTGGGTAGATTTGAATACATGGACATTTTTGACTAACTTAACGCAGTTGAAATTAGGTTTATGATTCTTAACTTTTACTGGAAGTACATTATAAAGTTCGGTAATAATTTGCATGTGATACGAGCTTAACTCCCATCGTGTTGCGCACACTGGAATTTCAACGCACTGTTTAGCGCTGAAAGTTGAAAATCCAAGTCTTGTCGTGCTGGGGATGAAGTACGTTGGATTTTCAGCTCTCGGTTCAAATGCCGAGAGTTGAAAATCCAGTGTGCGATAAAAAGTCGTCGCATGACATCAAAACTTTGAGAGTTTGAAATTGAAACACACAACCGACTTAAACTTCTGCCTGCCCCTGCTCGCTGTTATCAGTACAGCGTGATGTTAGAGGTTCTCATGAGAACGTTTAATCAGTGCGCATTGCTGTCGTAATTTTATTTGACAGTCGTTCTGTTCCGCACTGCATCATATCAAACGTAATATATTAGTCCGCCTTTGTAGTTTCATATTGAAGCTACACTGAAGTGCCTGTCTGCCTACCTGTCAACACTCGTCTCCGAAATTGTTGCACCAATTCGAATGGAATTTTTAATAATCCCTTTTTTGTCAGTAGTTGTAAGGATTTCAAACATAATGAAAATGTTATCTGCTACCATGTTTCTATATGTACAGAGTAAATTGCGATAGGAAATAGACGTTTTATTATGAACTAGCGGCGCCCCGCGGTTTCAACCGCATAAGTATTGATGCCGTGAGAATATCGGGATGAAAAGTATCTTATGTCCCAATTCGGGTCATGGTCTACACAAGTATTTTCTAACTGAACATACAGCTGTGCTGCTGGGGAGTTTGTTGCGCCACTTCTTCTCCCCAGCGAAAGCACTAGGAAGTGGTGAAGGGCGGGCGTTTTGGGAGACTGTCTTTTCTAATTTTGTTGATTTTTAAAAAGTGCTGATTCTCAGCCTAGTTTGAAAAAATGACTTTTGATATTGATTTTTACCCGACTACGGCGAAGCAAAAAGGAGGGTTATGATTTTGACCGGTATGTATATATGTTCATCTGTTCCCTCATAGCTTCAAAAGTGCTTATAATAATTTGACAAATGAGGTATCGTTAGAAGCGTCTTGACTGTCCGCTGGTTATAGGCTATGAGACGTTACACTAAATTTAATATAGCGCCCTCTAGAGGACATAAAGTAATAAATTTAAAAAAAAATATTTTGGCGTGACGCCTTGTTGGGTATCAAACGAAAGGGTAATTAGTACATTCTAAAAATATAAATATTACTGAAATAAGCCCCAAAAATTTAAATAAAAAAACAAGTTTAAAAACGAAAACCGAAAAACAAAAATGTACTTTCTTGTTTCATCCTTTTCAATAGTCGGGTACACTGGATGATTTTTGTAACGCTCTCCTAATTGTCACAGTGTGTTCTACACATGAATATGTACAACTCTCATGTTGATACTGGAAAATATGGCCCAACCTCAAGCTTCTGATCATTGGAAAATCAGCATGAAGGTAGCGAGCCACGCCTCGGGCTTGGGTTATGGTGGGGCTCTTGGCAAAACAATAAAAGCCGCAAGGGTCAATCTATGGTTAAGGTACGCTTGCCGCGGTCGGTTCCTGGATGAGTGACCATCATTATCATTACTTATTGAGACCCGTCTGTACCTTGAAAAGCATGTTAAGCCGTCTGTCCCGACTGCCATTCGTAGATCTTTGACAGTCGTTACGGGTAGTCAGAAACAGAAACCCAGTCTTACCGAGGATGTTACCTAGTACCTGGTTCGTGGAGGTTAAATAGGTAGTCGCTTCACGTAAAATACTGATATTCATCTCAATCCGGTTAGACTAGAAGCCGACCCCAACATAGTTGTAAATAGGCTAGGCAGATTGATTGAGGTAACGAGTAACACCACACATGTCGTTGTTCTTATTGTTAGCGTGTTGCTATGTAAAGACAAGGCGTGCGAATTACAAACACGAGACACAGTGTTGGAGTTTGATTGGCAGTTAACAAGATAATGGTGGGTTGGTATTGACAGCAGCGCTACAACCATCAATCACTATATGTTCGGCGACGCCCCGCCGCTGCCGGTGGCCGCTGGCGACTGCTTGCCAATTACACAATTTGCTGGTAATTGATAATTTTGTAGCAAGTTAAACTGATGGCTGGACTGAGGACATTTTCAATGACTGTGAGTAATGTAGAAAGAAAGAAATAATAATAATAATATTCCACAACTTTCACACAACGCCATCTAGTCCCAAACTAAGCAGAGCTTGTGCTGTGAGTACTAGACAACTGATAAACATACATATATATTTCTAAATACATACATATTATACATAAATTACACCGAGACAAAGAACAAATGATCGTGCTCATCACACAAACATTTGTCCTAGGTGGGAATCGAACCCACGACCTTGCGCATAGCAGTCAGGGCCACTGACCACTAGACCAACAGGCCTGTCAAAAGAAAGGAAATGGGAACGTGAATGAGGTGCGTAGAGAGCTGAGAAAAGAACAAGTTGGGAAAAAATATGCGTTACCTACATCCACGGTAACGTAGCAGTTATCTAAGGAGTAGATAGCTACAAGTCGATGTAAGTATCCAATGAGTTGAATGCTATGGCGTATAACTTCTTGGCGAGTACCACGTTTAGACAGTGTACATACACTTGAAGTTGATGCAACTCGACGTGTATCTCCAAACAAATGTATCGCTGCGTGCTGTAGTCACTGGGTATTGGATACTTGCATCAACGGTGTGAATCTCACTTCACACTATATAATATTATAAATGCGAAAGTTTGTGAGTATGTGTGTGTATGTGTTTGTATGTTTGTTACTTCTTCACGCTCAAACGGCTGGACCAATAATGATGAAATTTGGCACACAGATAGTTCATAACTAGGATTAACACATAGGATACTTTTTATCCCGATATTCGTACGAGATCGACACTTATGCGGGTGAAACCACGGTGCGCTGCTAGTTCATAATAATAATAATAAAGATCGAAGATTCGATATGATATCGAAAGAAGAAAGTTACCATCAGTTAAGTTCACCATTCATTTAGTTTTGCGCCATCGATCACCGTTACACTTTGATTCTCACTAAACTTACATTTATTGCTTTTATTTATGACTGGCATTTTCCACCTTTATAGTTTAAACAAACAATAAGGGCGGGTGCACAGGGCAGGCGCACCCCGCCGCGATAATGACCTTGCAAACATGCGCTACAATAATAAATAGATATTAGGAGATTAACGCTGCAGGCGGCACGTGGCGACGGGCCGCGGTCGTGTGCTGGTAGTTGTCTGTACACGACATTATGAATTTTTAGTTGGTTTTCATTAGGGCGGGGAACTGCTTAATAATTGATCGTGGGATGTTTCTCTTAATTTAGGAAGGTGTTAATTTAGTGTTAAATTATATTCATGTATTTATATATATTTATTTGTGCTTATATTTATATGTTCACTAGCTGCACCCCGCGGTTTCACACGCATAAGTCTCGATTCCGTAGAAATATCGGGATCCATCCAAAGGTTATCTTTAAAAGATCGCTCTTAGCGATAAGACCGCCCATTGTGTCACCCTTTGTAAATTTTCTATATTTATGTCTGTAATCTATATGGTGTCCATAATAAAGAGTATTCTATTCTATTCTATTCTATAAATCGTATTATATGTGCTAATTCAGGTTATAAACTTTTACAAAGGGCGGGGATTTTACTATGGGCGGTCTTATCGCTAAGAGCTATCTTTTAAAGACAACCTTTGGATGGATTGAAAAGGGAAGGAGAGACAAATACTGTAGGTACCCTTAAGAGCCGTGCACATAAGAAAAACGTCAGAAAGGACGCTAAGTAAAAACGAAGTAATAGCGCGAGCCAACGACGTGTTGCGACGCCGACGCGGTGGGTCGGGGGAACGAGTTTCACGCGGACGTTGTTGCAGATAGAAGCTATTACCAGATTGAAAAACCATTTGGAACCCATTGGAACTCATTGAAATTGGGTTTTCCGTCTGGGATTTCTCAGTCGTAGCCCGGTTTGGTGCCCAACTGATGGCGACAGGCTCGCCTCGTATTACATGGGACTTACTCGTATAACTGACGAATTGTGGATTTACTATAGGTGCGCCTCTGCCTAACTCTTCGGGATATACAGGCGAGATGTAATACATTTTAACCCTTAGTAGGTATCGTAGGTCAAATTTGACCCAGAAGCGAACATAGCGAACATTAAAGTTTTTCTTACATTTCTATTTTTTTTTATGTTTTAAGTTCAAACTAACCAAAAAGTGCCAAAAAATTAGGTTGGTTACAAATGCGTGTAAAACATGATATTTTTTTTTATATTCTAAAATTAAATCAAGATAATTTGGTAAAAAAATGTTTTTTTATTTCATAACTAACCATATTTTATACAAATAATAAAAAAATCTACGTTCTACAACAGATTTTTTGGTATGGGTAAAATATGACCCACGATACCGGTAGTGTTGCCAAAAAAGGCGATTCCAGCTAAGGGTTAAGTATAACGATGCTATAAATCCTGAATAAAATCTTCTGAAACAGTTCGCTTATTGCCAACATTAAAACAACCAGTGTCGTAGTAACCATAATATCATCGAAACGAGTGTTATAATGTTGTACTAAATTTCATTATGCAACTCCTTTGCTTTTCTACTCAATTCGTGGTGGTATCTTTATAATTTTCAAAAAAAAGAACATAAATTTCACTACCACAGCGCTGTAAATTAAAAAAATAACTATAATGTTGTTTTAAACATTGTAAATTGTAAAATGCGGGTAGGTAGATGTCACATGTCTTCTAATTTATGGTTCCAGGACATGCCGGTTTCCTTAGGATGTTTTCCTTCACCGTGCCCACGTTGTGGATCATTCCTTCTTACCGAGAGGAGTCCTCGTGTCCCAGCAGTGGAAACTTATTAGGCTGATTATGCTTCCTTATGCTAATTGTAAAATGAACGAATCAGAAACGAACTAAGGCTAAGACGCATTTTATTTCTCTCGAAACCGTAATACCAGGCACGTAGACACAATTTAATCAAAGAAACGTCAATACAATAGCATCTCGAGAGGAATGCTCCGAATAGCCGGCGCGTGCCGGGAGCCGGGACGATGTCACGACAAGATGGCCGACGGAGACGACGCAAATTAATTCATCCTTCGACAGTATTTGCGACATACGACTAGGAAACCCGCTTGTGACCGCTAGCTGAGCAAAGTTATTGAGCAATGTTTGTGTTTTCAGGCTACGTGTAGGTGTCTCGGAAATCACTCTAAGCCATTCGTCCTGGCTGATGAGATAACTGTTCTTTTCTAAGTACGTTCATTCTCTAAAGGCGAATTGCACCAACGAAACAGCGTGATCAGAACATCTAAACCGCACGGCCTTGCACTTTCGCCTTAAGCCGTTGGTCCTGGCTGTCATTGGTAGATCTATGACAGTAATTATGGGTAGTCAGAAGCCCAAAAGTCTGACAACTAGTCTTACCAAGGGGTATCGTATTACCCAGTAAATGAGTTGTGGAGGTTAGATAGGCAGTCGCACCATGGAGTATACTAGTATACAGCTACATTCGGTTAGACTGGAAGCCTAGGCAGACTTCTATAGGTGTACTGACGATATTAAAAGATGGATGAAATGGTGAAGCTTCGATTTCAGTGACGGCGTGCATTGGGAAAGATCTACGAATAGCCATGGATAGTTAAAGACTAAAGATGAATAAGAAAAACAGAGAGGCGATTTCTTAATTTCATAGTTAGTATAGTAACATGGCAGTTTAAGTTATATTTAAATTATTTATTAGCTAATAGGATAGATTGTAATGTGAAAGTAATTTTAGGTTTTTTTTATAAAGTATCACAGTTGGTTATACTTTAATCACCAACTGTGATACTTTATAAAAAAAGGCTAAAATTACTTCTGGCACGAGCTTCTCAAGTTCTACACGGCAAGAAGACTTATTAATATACAGGGGCCATTGTTACTTATAAGGTAAGCCGGTATTCACTTATCTTTGTTTAGAAAGAAAGAAATAAAAGTATTCATTGGGACTCGCAAAGGACGATCACAAACTAAATACACAATCATAGAAAAAAGAAAAATATATATTTTTTTTTATTAAAAACAAAAAGGCCTGTACGAAACCAAAGAGCTCATACATCAGCATGACACTGCAACATTTAAACATAAATGTCTCAGCCCTAGTATTATGATAGAGCTAGGGTTTATGACACCCATGTTTTTCGCGATAACATAATATAATTTATGTAAATTCCAACTTTCTTCTGAGGCCTTTCTTTCAAAATCAAAATCAAAAGTCATTTATTCAAACTAGGCTGAGAATCAGCACTTTTCGAACGTCAAAATTACAAAAGACAGTCCCCCAAAACGCCCGCCCTTCACCACTTCCTAGTGCTTTCGCTTTAACTACCTTTCTCCTCCCTGGCGGGCACGTTCCCAACTTTCTTCCTTTATGTTTCTGCCACTGAACATAGCCCTCGAGCATCTCGCAACCATAGCGACAATCTATCCACCTGAGGGCTGTACGCGACCATCGCTGAGTGGCGCTCACCGTCCGACTGTACCTACTTGACAATAGATTACTCAGAGTGGACTGGAAATAAACAGTATTTCTATGTGACATGTTGTCAGGAACATGTTGCCTTCCACTTCAAGGATATAAGCGACGATAAGTGGCGCTCGAGAACAGCCTTAGACTACGCTGAGTGGATTGATTTCATTACAGTGATTTCATTCATTCATGTTTGCCGTGCCTCGCAAAGCACGTTACGAACGATGATGATTCAATTATTGATATCTTTTCCCTTTTCGCCCTCAAATATAGGTAATAGATTGTCGATATGACACCCTAATAGCGTGACATACTAAAAATCACAATCTGAATCATTTTGAAGGATATTTCTCATTATTTATATTATGTTTGAAAAATTTATCTGCTCAACAACGTAAATAACGCAATGAATGTTGTTGAACTGACAAAATTAAACACATTGCTACTGATAGTGTGATACGCAATTACCACGCTGGTAAACATACTTCAAATCAAATCTGCCTAGCCAACCAAACCAAACCCCAACTATGTTGGGGTTGGCTTCCAGTCTAACCAGATGCAGCTGAGTACTGAGCGACTGCCTATACGGCCATGACAACCCAGTTAGTAATACTTTACCCCTTGGTAAAACTGGCTGTAAGACTTTTGGGCTTCTGACTACACGTAATGACTGTCAAAGATCTACCAATGACAGCCAGGACCAACAGGTTCAGGCAAAAGTGCAAGGCCGTGCGGTTTAGATGTTCTGATCACGCTGTTTCGTTGGTGCAAGTCGCCTTTAGAGAATGAACGTACTTACAAAATAAAAGTTATGTCAGAATTATTGATTAAATAGAATAATTTATACCATCCTTACAATCCATTATTGCCCCACTGCAGGGCAAAGGCGTCTTCTCATACAGAGAAGGCACGAACATTGATCGCCACGCTTGCTCAAGACGGGTTGGCGATTTCAGACTTATATTAGCTGTAAGTCCAGGATTTCTTATGATGTTTTTCCTATATACAACGTGTAAGGTTAAATGCGCAAAACCTAAAAATAGTTTGATCAGAATAACGAGCAGAATTAATTGAACCACTTTTTAATATAGGTCATATTTTTCAAAAAAAAATCATTAAAAACGTTGCCGTGTCTATTTATTAATAGGTCAAGCAAGCCAATGTCAGCGCGGCGCAGCGGCCTGGTGACGACTCCTCCCTCGATAAAGCGTCGTCGCAGACGCAAGAAACGATCAGAATGGCCAGTAAAACTAAAACAGCACATAAAACATTTACAACTTTTTTAATGACTTTATTTTCTCTCTGAAATAGGTCAATAGAATTAAAAATCAGTTGGGGTGTCTGAGGTTTTGCGCATTTAACGTTACACGTTGTATATACAAGGTGTAACTTAAATAACGCACAACCTCTTAAGGGGTCATTGTCATTGTCATTATGAACAACCTTTACTATGGGACCAAACCCGAAATCGCAAAAAAAAAAATCAGCTGTTCCCTACATTTATGTTCGCATAACTCGTCAAAACGTAGGGAACAGCTGATTTTTTTTTTGCGATTTCGGGTTTGGTCCCATAGTAAAAGTTGTTCATAATGATGAGTACAATGACCCCTTAAGAGGTTGTGCGTTATTTAAGTTACACCTTGTATACTGGTCCAGTTGAAAACCAGCGTCAGGCACCAGTTGTCTGACATTTTTGCTGAACTGGGCCCTTTTGGCGCAGCCGTGAGGCACACTTTCCAGTTTAATTTCTTACATCGGACTTTACACTTTGTTATTTGATTTTTATTTGTTTTTTATCTGATGTATGTCCCAGGTGTACTGTGTGTCTTACAGTCTGTGCTAAATAAATCTATTTTCTTTCTTTCTTTCCTTCTTTCTATACCGAATTCGGTAATTTTCAAGATAAACTCGGAAAGTGAAAAATACACATTCGTACTTGTCGGGATTTGAACACACAACCTCTTGAGGTCTTTAACCGCTTTGCCATCACGACAGTTTTAGTTAATTAATCACTTTCATTCTTCTGGACATAACCCAGTTCTTTCTTGTAATTTCTCAGTAAGCTGGATTAGTTGCTGGTGACAGAATTAGGTCCGCTATCGAATAGTGACAGATGTTAATGAAACGTCGCAGACTTAACTCGCTATTGACTTTGTGTAATATACAATTATGTCAAAATAGCTGCGCCCCGCGGTTTCACCCGCATAAGTGTCGATCCCGTGGGAATATCTGGATAAAAAGTATCCTATGTGTTAATCCCGGTTATAAACTATCTGTGTACCAAATTTCAATACAAAATAATTTTTAAAACAAAATATTACCAAATCCGTTCAGCCGTTTAAGAGTGAAGAAGTAACAAACTTTCGCCTTTATAATATTACTGTGATAGTCTAGGACAGCCCAAACATTTATTTATTTATCTATTTAATATTTTCGCACACAAAAAGGCACAAAGGCGGATTTAATGCCTCAGGCATTCTCTACCAGTCAACCAAGGGCGGTGAAGAGATTAGATGGCAGGTGCTTTGGTTGAGCCGAACAATGATAAAAAAAAGTGTTCAAATGATTGAATTATAAATAAAAAAATGTACATAAATACATAAATATTAGGTGTACCGGAAAGTTCTGTCGGTTTTGGTAGTACATAGAAATTTTTCGATTTTTTCTCTATACCAATATGTTAAAAGTATTGAATAATATTGCGACGTACTTGTCAAAGATGGTTTGAGAAATTCAGAAAAGGGGATTTAAGTATTTAGCTTTAAGAACTAACCACGAGTTTTATTTACAAAAACCGACAGAATTTTCCGGTACAAACAATAGATTAAAAACCCATAATATACATACATACTATTTACTATAATATATACTTATTATATATAATAAGTTATATTATATTTATACATATATATGTACACATATTCAAGAGAGAGAGGTGTTGAGATGACTCTACACTATTCGTTCTTGAAATAACTCTGCAATTTCTGCTTTTTTTGTTATGTGTATTTTTGTCAAAGTTTTTACCTTAATAAATTAATTAAATTATGATAATGATGACTATTTTTTTAAAAGAAATAGAGTTCGTTTGTTAAAACGTAATCTCTGAACACAAATGTAAAAAGAACATATAAAATTACTTGCTTTCGCACGCGGGGATGTCGTAAATTATCCCACGGGAACCTGCTACCGGAACAAAAAGTAGCATATGCCTATCTCCTTGCCAAATATCAAAATCTATTCATTGGTTTAGGGGTGAAAAAGTAACATACAGACAGATTTATTTTCGAATTTATAATATTAGTAAATGGAATATGAGTATAATGTAAAGAAAAGTTCCGGTTAAAACATAAGATGCAACACTTTCATGAATCCCTCTCACATTACTTCTGACATGCCAATAAAACCTTCATCCATTCATCCGCAAACAAATCCTTTGGAGGATTTGAATCCGAGAACTATTAAGTGCGGCCAGAGTACCTACGTAGTACTGGGGACAGCACGCGCAACGGTGCGACACGGAGACACAACTAAGGGCTTTTTCCCACGGCAAGATCCCGTTTTTTGCAGGATCCCGTTTAGTATCTAGTGTACGTGTTTAAATATACATATTCACATAAGCATCCTGTTTTCCGGATACTGCAAACAAGATGCTAGTGTGAATATTTAAACACGTACACTACTAAATGGTATCCTGCAAAAAGCCGTACCTGCAAAAAAGGGATCTTGCCGTGGGAAAGGGCTCGAAGCCTGTGCTTTCTGCCGCAGCAGTAATTGTTTGGATCAAAGAAGCACGGCATGTAGATCAGGCACGTCGATAGCGCCACGGAGCGTCTTACAGGCTATGGTGAGCTGATCTTGTGCTCGCCCCAGCTCTAGTGAGTACCTAATATCCGAGGCATTCCAATAGAAATGTAGTCGGATAGAAGTAAGGATGATAACCATGATTATATCGCGTAAAGCGCGATCAGTCTTGGAACCTTCAAATATAATGTTTTTTTTTTAATCTACGAATTTTTTTTTTTTTTTTACATTGTAAAGAAATTAATTATTTTTATTCACAAAGACACAACAATTACAATATGCAAGCTAACACAAAAAAATATATACCTATATTATGTACAAGTATATAACAAAAAAAAATTATAAAGAAAAAGGCAGGAGCTGATTGGGCATCAAAAAATTCGTCCGCATCGCTGGCAATGGGATAAGTGCCCAGAAGGCTGGCAGCATTATCACGTTGGATGGCAATGCTGATTATTTGGGCTAAAAATAGGCCAGCCCTCTGGTCACGTGAAGAGTCAACCAACCGCTTGGCGATGTCCCGAAATATTTGATGAGCACTCGGACCCCAAGGCCCTATTGTTTCAACCCTATGAAATAAGATTCTATTTTCAAATTTCATTAACAACAAATGTAAACATTAAAATCTCGTGATGTCAGCCTCCGGGACATACACCATAAACGTGAGAACAGACCTCTTAAACGAACACCCGAAAACTATTTGTAAGTACCTTCATAAAACAAAAAGAAATAGACTTCGTTCTATTGTGCTAGAGATATCGACTCTATATCGTCGTGATAAGGGCTTCTATATGAATGACCTCCCACGCTTTGGATAGTCGATGAAAACTCACGCGCAGTTAGGGTTGCTAGAACCTGAACTTCGCTGGACTTCGACTGTAGTAATGTTTGAACCAGCAGGGTAATTGCGTATCACATTAATAGTAGCAATGCCTTTGACAGTTCCACAATATTCATTGCGTTATTTATGTTGCTGAGCAGACAATTTTTTCAAACATATGAAGCAATGGATTAGCAATATCCTTCAAAATGATTCAGATTGTGACTAAAAATGTGTGTTACGCAATTAGGGTGCTGATTTCACGAAACCAGACTTTGAATTAGTTCAGCTTACAAATATTGAATCAAATGAATAAACTAAACATCAAAAGAGTCAGCCGTTTTCATAGGTGTCATTGCTTTAGTAAATATGGTTTTTACGAGTCATCACACGGCAAACAAGGAAGTAGGTACAATGTTAGGTGCTCTCAGAGCACTTAGCGCATGACTGAATCGCTTTCAACTTTCGCCCGGAAAAGACGTTTGATAAAAAACCTGTATGAAATGAGGGATGCTGCAAACAAGACGTAAGACCACTTGATTTCAAGTTAGCAACGCCACCCAAATCCAATACCAGTGGCGTTGCCATCCTAGAGGCAAACGTGAAAAGACCTACCACCCTTTGAACTGCAGTGGTGGTCGAACCCAGGCAGGCGTTACCTACTTTGTGTAAATAATTTAATCACCAGTGCTTTCGAAACGGCGAGGGAAAACATAGTGAGGAAACCGGCATGTCCTAAAACCAAAAATTCGAAGACATGTGACATCTACCAATCCGCACTGGGCCCGCGTGTTGGATTACGGCCCACTCCCTCTCACGGCGCTTGTATACGGTAAGAAAATTTACCGTTTCTGCGGCAGATAAGACAAATTCTTCGTGTACACGACAAGAATTTTGTCTGTTCTACACACGAAACAACGTTCTCCGCAACAACGTTCGCCGCGTCGTGTCTTGCGCAGACAAGATTTTTTTCGTGCACCGCTGCGAGCAGTGTACACAGTTATTTTCTAGTTACGACACGAATTCTTGCGTAGGCCCGGCGTATTTTACAAGCGCCCTCACAGAGAAGCGGCCTATGTACCAGCAGTGAGAACATTATAGGCTGGTTAAGCAGTACTCTTTAAACTAGAACACAGCAACGTTGTTTCTCGGTAGAAATATACAACGTGTAACGTTAAATGCGCAAAACCTCAGACATCCCAACTGATTTTTAATTCAATTGACCTATTTCAGAGAGAAAATAAGTCATTAAAAAAATTGCAAAGGTTTTATGTGCTGTTTTAGTTTTACTGGCCATTCTGATCGTTTCTTGCGTCTGCGACGACGCTTTACCGAGGCAGGAGTCGTCACCGGGCCGCTGCGCCGCGCTCACGTTGGCTTGCTTGACCTATTAATAAATAGACACGGCAACGTTTTTAATGAAGATTTTTTGAAAATTGTGACCAATTTTAAAAAGTGGTTCAATTAATTCTGCTCGTTATTCTGATCAAACTACTTTCAGGTTTTGCGCATTTAACGTTACACGTTGTATATGTTAGCAGTACTACCCTGGACGAGTTCCTTCACAAGAAGCTCTGAGTATATTCGATCTCTGTGAACTTGGTGTTGTCCAGCGGACAGCGTCCCAAGCGTGCCAGCCCTGTGTGCGCGGGCCGGAAGCGCCGCGCGCGCATGCACGGTAGCCGCGAGCTGATACCTCAATTAGCGAGTAAATGTCAAAATTCTATGTGAACTACGCGCCAACATACAGAGTGTTGTGATAGCTTTCAGTGGAAATTTTATACTAGGTATTTTCTGTACGAGGAATTTCATGTCACGATCGAATTAACACCACGGACTTGTGGCTAAGTAATAACAGCTACACGGGTATCAGGTTAAACTACGCTTTTCGCGGTCGGTCCGTGGATTGGTGCCCATTTTTACACAACAAGACTTCTTCGTGCCGCGGAAAGCACGTGAAGTCGTTGATCCCGGCTGTCGTTCGTAGATCTTTGAAAGTCGATACGGGTCGTCAGAAGCCCGAAAGTCTGACAACCAGTCTTACTAAGGGGTAAGATGTTACCGAGTAACTGGACCGTGGAGGTCAGATAGGTAGTCGCTCCATGTAAAATACTGGTATTCAGCTAGAGTTTTCTATTTGGTGGCATCATTTTATCCAGTCTCTATTCATTCATCGTCATCTCACGCTATGTCACAGATTTTAGTTTTGGTTTGGTACACGTTCGTCGAATATGTTCTTCTACTTCTTAGCGTGTCGATGGCAGTCTACTCTATTCAAATGTTTCCAATTTATATTATTTCAAATTAAAAAAATATCAACCTCATGCTAGTAGTAATTAAGTTGATTTCAGAGTGACTATCACTATTGAAAAAGTTATAAAAATTATTTAAATTGTAGCATAAACTGAACTGTATCGTGTAGTCAGTAATTAGTTAAAGTTATTTTTTCAAATCCTCATATTTGTTAACAGTCATGTTTGGAACTAAATCGCGGACGCAGATTCAATGGACTTGACCCAAAATTCGGCTACGTGTTTGGCGCCATCTAGTGTTGGCACAACGTTCATCAGTTCCTGTAGCGTGCAGCTGAGAGGACACGCAGGACACGATATTATGTAAGTGTCCCATCGCTTGTGTAACAGCACCACATTTACACTCCAGGGCGGAGTTGTCTATGAATCTCCACCTAAACAGTTTAATCTCCACCTGAACTGTCTAATCTCCACCTGAACTGTCTAATCTCCACCTAAACAGTTTAATCTCCACCTGAACTGTCTAATCTCCACCTAAACAGTTTAATCTCCACCTGAACTGTCTAATCTCCACCTGAACTGTCTAATCTCCACCTAAACAGTTTAATCTCCACCTGAACTGTCTAATCTCCACCTAAACAGTTTAATCTCCACCTGAACTGTCTAATCTCCACCTAAACAGTTTAATCTCCACCTGAACTGTCTAATCTCCACCTGAACAGTTTAATCTCCAACTGAACTGTTTGATCTCCACCTAAACATTTTAATTTCGTGCACTGCCAATAACTTTACCCTGTCTACCAATCCTCAACCTTTCAGTTAAATATTGGCGATGGCACACTATCAATCACAATCTGAATTATTTTGAAGGTTATTGCTAATCCATAGCTTCATATGTTCAAAAAATTTGTCTGCTCAACAACGTAAATAAAGCATTATTGTGGTTGAACTGTCAAAATGAAAGCCATTCCTAATGATAATGTGTTACGCATTTACTCTGCGGATCTCAGGAACACGCTGTAGCTCCACAAATGAGCAGAGCACGGCCGGCTGTTTACACGTCACGCGGAATATTACACGCTGCGCCTCCCCCTCCGCCCCCCCGCTCGCCATATGCCCGTCTGTGCGGCCCCTTATAGGTTAGGCCTTATACTGCTACAGTTACAAGTTGCTTCGTACTATGGGATCAAAACTGCAACAACAAAGTGTAGAGATGTCTCATCTAGAAATTTAGTTCAAAATATACAGGGTTAAATTAAAATAGCTAGCAAAACTCCACAGATGATCAAGTGTGCGTGTAAAAAAAAATTGAAAATTTATTTTTTGGGTCATCGACCGTTGGTATTGTAGTTTGTCTACTTGAAGTATGAGATACTTTTTTTGTTTTGTAGGTGTTAGAATTACCCATCACGCCTGTGAAGTTTACACGAAAAAAAAAAGATTTTAAAAATAATATTCAAGTAACGTTAAATGCGCAAACTTGAAAATAGTTTGATCAGAATAACGAACAGAATTAATTGAACCACTTTTTAATATATGTCACATTTTTCAAAAAATCTTCATTAAAAACGTTGCCGTGTCTATTTATTAACAGGTCAAGCAAGCCAATGTCAGCGCGGCGCAGCGGCCCGGTGACGACTCCTCCCTCGGTAAAGCGTCGTCGCAGACGCAAGAAACGATCAGAATGGCCAGTAAAACTAAAACCTTTACAATTTATTAATGACTTATTTTCTCTCTGAAATAGGTTAATTGAATTAAAAATCAGTTGGGGTGTCTGAGGTTTTGCGCATTTAACGTTACACGTCGTATATACCTACTGTCAATGCAGAGCATTCATAGCCCAGTGGTAACGGCCCCGACTTACGAGTTGTAGGCCGTGGGTTCGAACCCAGACGGGCACTTAACTTTGTGTAATTTATTTCATCACTCCTGCTCTCAAAACTGTGAAGTAAAACATCGTGAGGAAACCAAAAATTCAAAGATATGTGACATCTACCAGCCCGCACTGGGTCCGTGTGGTGGATTACGGCCCACTCCCTCCCACAGAGAGGAGGACTGTGTCCCAGCAGTGGGAACGTTATAAGGTAATTCTATGCTATGCCAGGAGCATAAGGACCATAGGTGCAATGCCGTGCAAGGCGCAGTAAGTCACTAGTTAAACCGAAGATTAGCGCCACATCGCGTCCCCCCCCTCGCCTTATAAATCAGAGCTCGTGATTTAATATTAATGATGTTTTAACCTTAGTGATTTATTGACGATGGCCCAAACTTCGAGAGGAGGCGACTCTGTATTTTTTTGTGACACCAAATAAAAATAAAGCAAGATCTTGTTTATAAGTAATAATAATCTGTCAAATTTCTTTAATACATTTTCAATTTCATCCCTCAAGCATAAGGTTCGAAGTTGATTGGGTAATTTGACAGTTTCGGGTAGCTTGATGTGCTGGCGTCTGTACATACGACTGATAAGCTGGCGCATGGACTTTCAATTTAATCTGCCTAGCTTTTTCCAAACTACATTGGGGTCAGCTTCTAGTCTAACCTGCCGACGTCACTGCTGTAGATTAATGCAGCTGAATACCAGTATTTTACATTGAGCGACAGCGTATCTGACCTCCACAACCCAGTTAGGTACCTACTACACGGAGAGAAAAATCTTAGAAAAATTATTGTGCTGTCTCATAATCTGTGTGCATTTGAGTGGTAATGGAAAAATGACCATGCTTGCACAGTAAACATTTTATGCTGTACAGTAAAATTTATTGGACAAATAGCGAATTTTTCCCAATCTCACTCAGAAATTTTTCTGTAGATGTCACTTGCACTCACTTTACAGTGACGAGCACACTAATTTTTACAGGAAAGTTTTTCTAAGAATTTTCTTTCCGTGTAGGTAACACGATCCTCCTCGGTAAAACTAGTTGTAAGTTCCCCACACTGTTGCAGAACAAGTCGACGTTAAGGTCCTTAGGAAGCCTGTTGAAACTAAGCGCACCTCTAATTGAGAAAACATTTATTCATATGCTCTTTCCCGCTACCTCTTATAAGTTACGCTCGTCAGACGCGACCCGCTCTGTTGTCGGCCCCCACTTTTTGTTTATTGCTAATAAGCTATCGTAAGCTATCTACGGGCAAATTGCGTGCGCTGTGGGGGAATGCTCCACTTTTTCTTTACTTCCCTCTGACTTGCGACTCGCAAAAAATATTAGTTTAGTAAATAACATTGTAAGGAGCAATTTTAAAATGTTTTTGCTACCTCAAAAGTATCGTAATTTTAAGTTAGCCACATCTTACTGTGCGCATCACAGCTGGAGTTGTACCTAGCTTATTTATTTATTATTATTTTCTTTTCTTTTATATAGATGTACAGACACCAGCACGTCAAGCTACTACAATCTGTCAGATTTCTTTAATAGATTTTCAACTTTATCGCTAAAGTATAAGGTTCAAAGTTGATTGGGAAAATCTGACAATTTCGGGTAGCTTGATGTGCTGGCGATCGAAAAAAAAAAATATTGACACCAAAAAAGAAATCAATTTCAAGTTTTTTGTTTGTGGGGTCACCGACCGCAGTTAGTATATTCATCGATAAAACATATTTTCTCAATTCGTACTCCCAAGTAAAAACACTAGCAAAGGTCGCTGACCCCTAAAAAATTATCAAATCTTTTTCATTTTAATTCTGGTCTGGCTGTTTGTGTGTGTGACTTTAAATATTTGTAAACGCACCCACAATACATGAGAAATTCCTAGTGTGGGGCAACGATTTTATAAAAAAAAAAAAAAAAAAAATCGTCTTTGGATATCAATAATCATCACGTCTACGGAGTTTTGCTAGCTAATTTAATTTGACCCAGTATATTCTGTGCGGGAATCAAACTTGCGACATTCCGGTAACATAGAACGTGGTGCCTTCGTTTTACTGACTGTACTCATCTGCCTAGCATTTTCCCAACTATGTTGGGGTCGGCTTCCAGTCTAATAGGATGCAGCTGAATACCAGTATTGTCGACTGCCTATCTGACCTCCACAACCCAGTTACTTTGTAATACGATACCCCTTGGTAAGACTGGTTGTCAGACTTTCGAGCTACTGACTACCCGTAACGACTGTCAAAGATCTACGAATGACAGCCGGGACCAACGGCTTAACGTGCTTTCCGTAGCACGGAGGGGTCTTAGTATGTGAACATGGTCACCCACCTACGGACCAACCGCGACAAGCGACCCGTGCGGCTGTTATTACTTAGCCACAAGCCCCTCTTTTACTGACTGTACTACATGAAGATTTTACAACTGTTGCTTTATGACGAGCACTTACTACCTACTATCTATGGCTCCTGTTAAGTGGTGCAGTGCTCCGGTTTAAGAGCAAACACCTTTTTATTTGTCTCGCCAGTTAGCGCGCCGCGGCGTGATGCTGGAGTGCTAAAAGCCACAATGGCCGCGTCGTCTATCACGTCTCCATGTTTTCAATAAATATCTATTAAATACACATGAAGGCGTTTTTTTGTGATTTGAAGGGCACGTTTTGTGGAGCGTTTTCTGGTGAAGAAGCATTTTTTGAAAATAATATCGTCGACCGTAGGTTCCATTGAAGTAAGGGACAAAATACCCAAAATGAGTTGAGTATACAGTTTTGTTCAGAATTTTTCGCTCTATCGAATGGTGAATTTGAAAAAAATGTAGCTTAAAAAAAATGTCCCTTACTCTAATGATTTTAGCCCCATAATAACAATGTATCTGAAAAACTATGCAATATAGGAACTTGAAATGGTGTAATTAATCCACTTCAAATAAGGTAAGGGTCTTCCCAATCAACGAATTACCATTATTATTTATATAATTTTTACATAAATTTTTTCAACAAGTCCTTTACACTATTTTTTCATTAATAGATTGGATCCAACGTAGTGTAAGGGACGGGACTACAAGATACTTGGTCAGTAAGGGACATTACTAACAAAATACGTTTTTGTAAGGGACATCTATTTTCTTAATTAGCTAACTCATTTAAATAAACGTTACACATGTAGATAGAGCACTAAAATACAAGTTTATGTGTGAAATCAGACCCGAAAAAGGTTGATAACAAAAAAAGTTATGGGCGATTTAGTCCGAAAAAAACTTTGTCGGCCTCTCCTGAAAAATCGTATTTTGTCCCTTACCTCAATTGAACCTACGGTCGACGATATATCGGTGCTCTGTGCTGTGGGGTAATTGTGTAACACACTAACAGTAGGAGTGGCTTTTATTTTGACAGTTCAAAAACATTCATTGCGTTATTTTCGTTATTGAGTATTTATTTATTTCTTCATATTTTCCCCCAACTTGTTCTTTGTTGTGTTTGTGTTGTCTTTGCGTCATGTTTTCCGCAAGTAAACGTATTTTCTTTCTTTCTTTACATTCTTACAAATAAAATAGTTTCTGTTAGAATATCGAAACGTTTTCCTAAACGTTTCAGTAGGTATGGTTTCGGTAGGTTCCTGTAGTGCTATTCTGTAAAAATCTCACCGTGATAACTCGGGTGAAGTGAGCTTAAAGTGAGCTGTGATTAGCATCAGATAGAATGACAGCTCACTTCACCTAACTTCTCACGGTGAGATTCTCACAAAATCGACCGGCTGTGCTGTAATCTGAAAATGAGACCGACAAACTGACGTAGTCATGTCGTCACAACGTAGATACTTACGTACATAGACATGGTACCTAAAATCCTTTCACAGCTCTTTTCTTTCAGCTTTTTTAAAATCACAGTGATCTTTATTCTCATTCTCATAAGGTTCCTGTTGGGTTCTTTTCTGAGATATTTATAAGATCTCAGATTTATAAGATCTTTATTTTTTTCGTTACAATAACGTTGCTGTTAGGTTGCTCTCGGCAGAGGTTAAATAACTGTGAATGGACTACACTCTTACAACAAACAAATAAAACCAATCACGGCAGAGAGACAAAGAAAATTCCAACTGTCAAAATTACAACATTTCCTCTATTGTGAATCGACTAGCTTTCGTCTGTGGCTCTGCTGGCGTGCAAGAATAATTTGACTTTTCCGAAAGCATTACTTATGAATCCTACTTTTATCTTAACCTAATTATTTTCCAGTTGTCCTGTGTTCGATTCACAGGTTGGGCAAAGTATTATTGAGGTAAAAAAAATAAAATAGTCTCGCCCCCTATGACATGGGACTTGAACATAACTAGCGAAATGAGGATGTCCTATACGTAGGTGCCTACGCTTCTGCTTAACGATTCGGGGATTACTGGCGTGATGATACGTTTTTGAAGAATACCATTCAAATATTCATGATCCAGGAAAGAAGAGTCATGAATAAAACTTGCAGTTTCTACGTAATGGATGAGATAGACGAATGGAAAGTCATTATAATATAAATAAGTAGGAAAGTATTATGCCTTTTGGACAAAGTGAACTAGGATTAGCTACCTTTTTTTTATTGGTGGAAAATCCTCATGGATGTCCGCCGCCCGCCCTAGGGCGGCGGACATCCATGAGTCATGAGGATTTCGGAGTCTGTCAGACTCTTACTGACTAAAAACCACCCCGGTGTTCCCTCTCTCACCTACGCCGGGGGTCGCGGGAACGAACGATACTTCCGCAACCCCCGGCTGGTGCTGGCCCGCTCCTGCGGGCCTCTCCTCGTGTCAGGGGGGGGAGTGAGGTGTTAAACTCCCCCCGCGACGGGCGACGGACGTCCCCAAGTCCGTCGCACCTGGACCCATTTAGGGGGGCTGGAAGAGGGCGTTGTCCGCCCTCCGCCGACGCCCGGTGCGCCTGCTGCGGGCCGGGTGAGGGGACGAGATCTCCCTCTCCCTTTCCGCAGCCTCCTTCTGCGAGACGATTGTTTCGCAGAAGGAAACCACCGCATCCCAGGACTCTTCGCTGCCGACCATAGACTCGACCACGGCCGGCAGCGACAGGTCACTGCCTACTCCTGAGATGAGGGCACGGCGCGGCTCCTTTCAAGCGGCACACTCTGCCAGCGTGTGCCGCGCCGTGTCCTCCCGGAGGATTAGCTACCTAGTTTAATTGATTTAGTGCCAACTTAAACGGGATCAGCACGTCTGTGTGCATACACATGAGTGTCAGGCGTCAACAGCAGAGGAAACTGCAGCCGTCGATATCGAGTCGCTCGTATATTTGAGTACAGGACTCATACACACGAGCGGCATGTTATCGACGACAGCCGCCGACACTCGTCGATGGCTGTAATTGTTTCTGCCGTTGACGCGGTTCACTCGTGTGTAAGCATATAACTGAGTTGAAGAGCTGTCAATATCTATATTTCATAACAATGATGACACTGACGGCTCTTGAACGCGGTTTAGATGATTGCGGTGATCGCGTTCAGTTTCACTGATGAAATCCGCTCTTAATATTTTAATCCCAAACTTCGTTCAGCAGTAATCAGGTAAGGTATTTGTATGGGTAGAACAGCTATTAGATGTAAAAGAGAACCGGTGCAGGTTACCGTTGCTCGCCTTACAGGGCGCAGGCAAACATCACAGAAAGGCGCTAAAACTATAGCCGTTGACAGAGCGGTGATAATTGTGTGACGTCAGGCGCCAGTCTTCATGGCGCTGTATACGATAGGTTCTACTCAGAAACAATGCTGTGAAAACATAAAGGTAATGCTATGTTAGGTCCCACCGCGAGTAGGTAGAGCTAGCAACTAAAAACCAGTTGATGAGCGCGAGGAGCGAGTACGGGACGGTGACGAGCGATTA
This sequence comes from Eremobia ochroleuca, assembly GCA_949629135.1. Lineage (NCBI taxonomy): Eukaryota > Metazoa > Arthropoda > Insecta > Lepidoptera > Noctuidae > Eremobia > Eremobia ochroleuca. The sequence continues at coordinate 14,179,378 of OX451408.1, forward strand.
CTCGCCGGTATGCTTATGTACCAAGCGTGAGTCTCCCCGCGATTGTTCCGCCCGCCAACCAAGTGTCACAGACCGTGTAGGTACTCTTTTTGTTAGCTCTTGTCGCTACGACAAACGAGCACCCTCCTGCGGTGTAAACAGCCAACTATTATTATAAATACGTATCTATTTTACTTACTCGGGATCTAGAATCATTAGTACGTTTCTAGAGCGAGAAAACTGTTAGCTAATCGCTTCCTCATCGGCGACGAAACCTATGTGCAAGTGCTCCAGAAAATGCCTCAAAACTTTTATGATGCCTCTTTCAAGGTGGGTAGGTAGCCTTAGGATGAATATGTCCATCTTAGCCATATTCTTTCTTTTGGCAATGAACATCAACAACAGAGACATCGAGAAGATTACAGCTTTGGTGGGCCGCGTTTAGAAAACTGGAAGACATTCTGAGATCAGCCAAAATTCCAAAATTGTGCGGATTCTGTTATTCACAAACTAAACTAAATTAAAGTTCAGTGCATCTTTTTCTTTCTATTTCATTAAGAAAAGGACAGAAGATAAATATTACTTTAGTCCTGTAAAATTAAGATACTCCATAGACAAGTTTAGACGTGATTAAAAAATTAGCAACTAAAAAAACGTCAATTTACGTCAGTCGCTGACTAATTTGACAGGACTAAACTAATATATATTATCTTCTGTCCTTAATTAAATAGAAAGAAAAAGATGCACTGAACTTAAATTTACTTTAGTTTGTGAACAAAAGAATCGACGGCCATGTCTGGAGTCCCGTCTCTATAACAAGTTTGTTGTGCCCTCCATGACGTACGGTGCTGAAAAATCGAAGCTCACGCAAAAGGCTATGTACTGGCTGAAAGTTGCACAGAGAGCCATGGAGCGTTCCATGCTTGGCATCAAGCTAATAGACCGAGTTCCAAACGTCGAGATACGAAGCGATCTTCGATATCGGAAACCGTATTATGGGAACTCGAATGCAGTTGTGCAGGACACCTCGGAAGGCATAGTGAAGACATGTGGAGGCTACGTCAGAGTGGCGTCTAAGGGCTGGAAGACGAGATGTCGGTCGTCCGGTGAGATGGGCGGACGACATCGTTGCCATCGAGAGCAAAACCTAGATGAACCTGGCACAGGAGCATGAGGATTGGCACTACAAAACAGGGGCCTATGCCCAGAAACGGGTGAAGTTGTACTGTCAATGGTGATGATGATACGCAAGTAAGGTATAAATAATCAAATATGCTATAAATAATCAAACACATAACAAGTCAGATCACTAAAACGACACAGCGGCTAATGAAATTTCCGTGTAGCTATAAGTTGAACGACAGTGTACGCTGCCGGGATCCGAGACGCAAATGAAACGTCCTAATCTCAGGGGCATTCATTACGCTAACATCTTTAGGGTGCGCGCTTCCCTGGGCCTTATATGATTCTGTCTTGGTGACCTAGCTTGGTTAGTACTGTATTATATTATTATTTTGCATCATGTTGAGCTGAGGCCCTTTTGGCATCATAAACTTTGTTTTCTGTTTTTTATAGTTTTAACCCCCCCTAGGTAAGACTGGTTGTCAGACTTTCGGGCTTCTGACTACCCGTAACGACTGTCAAAAATCTACGAATGACAGCCGGGGCCAACGGCTTAACGTGTTTTCCGAGGCACGGAGGGGTCTCGGTATGTAAAGATGGTCACCCATCCACAGACCAACCGCGGCAAGCGTAGCTTAACCTCATCGATCGACCTGTGCGGCTGTTATTATTTAGCCACGGGCCCCTCTGGACAACACTGATATCAGTCAAGGAAAAACATCGTGAGGAAACCTGGACTTAAAATGAATACCTATAAGTCTGAAATCTCCAATACACCTTTACCAAGCGTGGTGATCAATGCGCGTGGCTTCTCTGTATGAGAAGAGGCGTTTGCCCAGTAGTGGGACAATGTTAGGCCGGTTTTATTTATTATTTTGCCAGCATTGGAAGAGTGCCAGCCCTGCCCTAGAGCGGCGTACACTCGCGTAGGGCGCGGTCCGCCGGGACCAGCCGGACACGACTCCGCCATTATGACGTCATCAGCGTACAGGGAAGTGACGAGGTACATATCTACTGTAGGAAGAAACACGAACAGCGCACTGAAAGCGCGGGAGACACGGCGAGGGTGAGGTTTTTAAATAAATACATTCAAAATAAGTACCTACGTTTGTTTTATTTTTTTAATAATTTATATCGACTTGTAGTGCTTGTTGCAAATTTAAGTATCACTCATCTAGTACAAATAAATCTATGATCGAATCTGTGCTAAGAGTGTCTGCGCAATGCACAGGATCTGAATACGATGCAAATCCAAGAAATATTGGTCCAAAGAGTCACCTTTAAATACAGATGTACAGACGCCAGCACATCAAGCTACTACAATCTGTCAGATTTATTTAAAAGATTTTCAACTTTATCGCTAAAACATAAGGTTCAAAGTTGATTGGGAAAATCTGACAGTTTCGGGTAGCTTGATGTGCTGGCGTCTGTACCTATGAGAGTTTGTACACTTGATATTATATCCTTTACAGATTTTAGAACATTTTTAATTCGGATCGAGCTCAGTTTTCTGTAAAAACTCTTACCGAGAAAACTTAGGTGGAGTGAGCTGTCAATAGTGTTATCTAATCCCGAGCATCAGGTGGGATTACAGCTCACTTCACCTAAGTTTTCACCTTAAGAATTTTACAGAATATACCGGCTGATTTCGAATTTGGATGCAAACGCAAATATAAACGCAAAATCGCGTATCGGCAAGCGTAGTGTGGGACGCCCCCCAGCTAGATGGACGGACGACCTAAAGAAGGTGGCTGGGACAGACTGGATGCGGAAGGCGGAGGACAGGGTGTTGTGGCGCAGTCTGGGAGAGGCCTATGTCCAGCAGTGGACTGCGATAGGCTGAGTTGATTGATTGATGCAAACGCAAACGCTCTAAGGCTAGGTATCAATGTGAAACATGTTCATCTCAGCATTCTCATTGCTCGTTGTTTGCACAGCACCATCATAAATATGACGGAATCATGACATTCTAGTCATACTACTAGGTAGGTATGGTCTGTTCCAATAGTATCTGATGAAATTGTATGTAAGCAAAAGAAACAGAAAACTTACCGGTTGCCAATTTGTAATAGGTAGGTAATAATTCCGCAATCTGGTGCGAAGAGTTGCACTCTTTTTCCACTCGACAGCTGAAAAACTATCTACTCTGGCTTGAGCAAACATTGCAGATGAACTGCAGTAGCGTGGCAGTCGCAAAGGCGCCTAAAGGCGTTGTTGTATTGAATACGCAACGCATTAGCTGCACGTTTAGTACAGCTGATATGCATATAAGTAGTGCCACTTACAAATTCATTGCGTACCAAGATGTTTTTCATTTGGCAATTTATAACCTCAACTTTCGTCGACGAATTTTCTATTACAATTTAACCATGTAATTTATACCTATAATAATTGTTGGAAAACTGGTGAGTTACAAAGTTGGAACTTTCTGAATACAAGTAACACATTGAGTGACACAAAATCAAAGGATTACACTGAAAGTGAGTGATCGCGTAAGAATTTAACAGGAACAAGGTGTTTTAAACTTTCTTTAGATACGTTACTTTTGGAACAGACACGTGCTTACCCACGTGGTGTGTTCCATTGTGATCATTCGATTTTTCTTGTTATTGGATGTCAATAAAGTCGACGTGCCCCCCCGCCGCCCTGATGTGACGGCCCCCCTGGTGTTAGGTAGTTACTACCGCCGCGCCGCTGCCATAGGGCATATGCAATAGGTACCAGTGACATTAACACATGTGTTTCCATCCTAGATAAAGAGTTAAAATGTTTCTTGTACGTGTAATCATCCCATAACTAAGCAGTTAATTCCCGCACCCATAGGTACATTTTCAACCGGAATACAGCAAAATAGGTAAATATGGTATGTAGGTATGTGGTGGTACTCCTTCTCCAGCGAGCTCCATCACAAAGAACTGTAGGTACATTTCTCTAAATAAGTTTATTGCTAAGTTTAATTCAAATAGCTGTAGGCTCTTTTGCATTTCTAGATGGAGCGACGACTTAAAGAAGGTGCCTGGGACAGACTGGATGCGGAAGGCGGAGGGCAGGTTGTGGCACAACCTGGGACCTAACGGCCTATGTCCAGCAGTGGACTGCGATAGGCTGAGTTGATTGTTACACTTTTGCATTGGTAAACTAGCGGTCGGCTTGTCAACGTCGGTTCGTACTGTAACGGTATTTTCGAAGAGTAGGTACAAAATGTATTAAATTATCTTGAAAATTTTTATTTAGACTAAGGGCTGGTTTTTCCATCGCCAGATAACTTTTATTCGGGGAATAAAATGGACGTTTGACAATTCTTGTATGAAAACATTATCAAAATTTCAAAATTATTCCTCGCATAAAGTTATAAGATGATTGTAAAATCAGCCCTTAAAACAAAACTATATCTTCTCACGTGCTGCCATCCGTCGTGACTCTGGCATAATTAATAAATTTATGTCAGCGCCATCTCTTATCGAATATAGAAAGCACTTAAAGATTGGACTCTACTTGTGTATACAAGTTCTACTACTCGACAATAGATGGCACGAACTTACACTTTGTCAAATTCTATAACAGTGTTGACATTTAAAATAGCAAAAAAATGGAATGACAAAATAAATGAATTTTGAATTTTGAATTTTTGTAAGAAATTCAGGCTTGATAGAAAAATCGTAACTCCGCTGAATATGTTTATTGGAGTTAATCGATTCAATAAACAATTCCACTCCTGTCACAGATTACTATTGTTTCGTTTTTCTATTAGCCGCTAGATGGCAGTAATTAAAATATTGTAAATTGCTTAGTTTATCATTTTAGGTAAGTATAGAGGGCGCTACCCATGCTGTCTCACTGAAATCTCAATCAAAGATTAAAAACTAATCATGGCTACACAGGATGCTTCAATCAAATTCAATCAATCGAGTTTGCTTGCCCAAAATGTGGGTATGTCAGAAATTACCACCGTATACAACGTGTAACGTTAAATGCGCAAAACCTCAAACACCTTAAGTCATTATTTTTTAATTCAATTGACCTATTTCACAGAGAAAATAAGTCATTAAAAAAATTGTAAAGTTTTTATGTGCTGTTTTAGTTTTACTGGCCATTCTGATCGTTTCTTGCGTCTGCGACGACGCCTTATCGAGGGAGGAGTCGTCACCGGGCCGCTGCGCCCCGCTGACATTGGGTTGCTTGACCTATTAATAAATAGACACGGCAACATTTTTAATGAAGATTTTTTTTAAATGTGACCTATATTAAAAATTGGTTCAGTTAATTCTGCTCGTTATTCTGATCAAACTATTTTCAGGTTTTGCGCATTTAACGTTACACGTTGTATATACTGGATATTTTTTTTTACAGGATCCAAATTTTTACAGGGTGTTCTACTCATGAATATGAACAACTTTCACTATGGAACTCTGAACTCTAACTCTGTTGGATTTTCAACGTTCAGCTGAGAAAAAAAAATTAGCCATTCCCTACATTCGTGTTCGCATAACTTGTCAAAATGTAAGAAACAGCAGATTTTTTTTTCCCGATTTCAGGTTTGGTCCCACAGTAAAAGTTGTTCATAATAATGAGTATAATGACCCCTCATGAGGTTGTGCGTTATTTAAGTTACAGGTTGTATCTGCTATTACAGCATGTCAGGTGACGCGAACCCATAAGATTGCCTCTACCAAAAATCGCTCAACGCGCCTATAAGCGTTTTCACTTCCAAAAAAGTAATAAATAATCCAGTTTAAAAGTTTGACAAGATTCCAAGATTTTCCGGGCTGGATTCCTACCTAGAACCATAAATGTAGCAACCGACAGTTAATCTTTCATACCTACCTACGTATAAAACGTTAAGCATGTGTTTAGTTGACACTCTTTTGCGCGTGATCAGAATTCGTGCACCGTTCACGATATTATGGCAACCAGTGTGAAACTCACGTAAGAATGTTACATGTTGTTTAGGTACGCGCCGCGCGCGACAATTACGACCTGTGCGCTCTGCATCTTTGTTTTTATTTATTATGAAACTTACACACACTATCTTTACAGGATGACCCCAATACAATAGTGGTTTGCAAACACATACCTACCAAATAAAATAGAAAATTCAACTTACGGCTAATACTTAAAAATCTAAACACTAAAAAAAAATACAAAACACTTTACATAATACTACTTTAGTTTTTAGCAGAAGTACATTTCTACCAGTGGCGTAACGATAGGGTGGCAGAAGGGGCCAAATGCCACGGACCTCCAACCGGACGGGGCCCCCAGCCCGAGAGGGCCATGAGCACAGGAGGATCAGGATCTTAACATAAATATACAACGTGTAACGTTAAATGCGCAAAACCTCAGACACTCCAACTGATTTTTAATTCAATTGACCTATTTCAGAGAGAAAATAATTCATTAAAAAAATTGTAAAGGTTTTATGTGCTGTTTTAGTTTTACTGGCCATTCTGATCGTTTCTTGCGTCTGCGACGTCGCTTTACCGAGGGATGAGTCGTCACCGGGCCGCTGCGCCGCGCTGACATTGGCTTGCTTGACCTATTAACAAATAGACACGGCAATGTTTTTAATGAAGATTTTTTGAAAAATGTGACCTATATTAAAAAGTGGTTCAATTAATTCTGCTAGTTATTCTGATCAAACTATTTTCAGGTTTTGCGCATTTAACGTTACACGTTGTATATATCCATGCCAAATTATATCTTTCTAGTACTAAGAATCTCGATAGACGGACATGGCGAAACTATAAGGGTTCCTTGTTGACTACGCAACTCTAAAATCTGTACAGACGCCAGCACATCAAGCTACCCGAAACTGTGAAATTTTCCCAATCAACCTTGAACCTTATGCTTTAGCAATAAAGTTGAAAATGTATTAATGAAATTTGACAGATTGTAGTAGCTTGATATGCTGGCGTCTGTACATTGCCATTATAACAATCAACCCAACCCTCAACCCTACATTTTATATCATCCCGCCACTGTTCCCCAAAGGGTGAGGCAGAGGTGCGCATACAGTTTACCTACTTTTCTCGAGTTATATCTAACAATAAGTCCCATGTAAAAGGGGGCGAGTCTATTGTCATTCACCGGGCACAAATCCAGACTCCTAAACTACTTAGAAATTCCAGATGCAAAACCTACCTACCTACCTAAACCTATAACTTTGCCCGAACCGGGAATCAAACCCAGGACTTCATGCTACGCGGTACGCGGAGAGAAAAATCTTAGAAAAATTACTGTGCTGTCTCATAATCTGAGTGCATTTGCGTGGTAATGGAAAAATTACCATGCTAGCACAGTAAAAATTGTTATGCTGTACAGTAAAATTTATTGTACAAATAGTGAATTTTTCCCAATCTCACTCAGAAAATTTCCTGTAGATGTCACTTGCACTCACTTTACAATGGCGAGCACAGTACTTTTTCTAAGAATTTTGTCTCCGTGTAGTACTTGCGCTTTAATACCGTAAGTACCTAATTATGAATTTATGATTTTATGAATGCAGAAAAATGAAATACCTAGTAAAATGATTTAGAGGTAAGTCAGTCTGTATTCCAATTAGCGAGTTCACAAAATCTCACGCGTTTTGCGCAAATGTCGAAGGTTCTTCAAGAGATTGCGAAAGTGGTGCACGCACGCGCACGTGGAGCGTGTCAAGGACTTAGCTTCGTAAATATGGTCATAACTCGGTTTAGGCACCGAGTTACCTACAGATTGCCCAGGATGCTTTGATCAGTCATGGTGACGTTACTCACTAAGACCAATGTTAATTACTTTGCATACTATTGTATGGAAGCCCGGAGTTTGGAAGTCGGCGGTGTGACACCCCCGCGCCTCGGAATGCACGTTAAGCCGATGGTCCTGCGCCTGATCTCTCTCCGGTCGTGTCGGATTGCCGTCCCATCGGACTATGAGAGTGAGGGAAGAGGGAGTGCACCTGTGTCTGCGCACACACTTGTGCACTATAATATCTCCCGCATCGAAGGGTAGTCTCCGTTGAGATTGGCCGCCGTGGCCGAAATACGGTCTGGAGGACTTTTTTTTATTTTTTATTTTTTTTATTTATAGAATCAAGGTCTTCTAACTTAACAGACGGCTGTGCTGGGAGGTTTGTTGCGCCACTTCTTTTTCCCAGCTACAGCACTAAGGAAATGGTGAAGGGCGAGCGTTTTGGAGGACTGTCTTGTGTCATTTTGACAGTCAAAAAGTGCTGATTCTCAGCCTAATTTGAATAAATGACTTTTGAAAAAAAAATTATAAATTAAAATGTCAATATCACCTCAGTACTTTTTAACTTAGTTCCCCATATTCAAGTCTCCGCAAAATTATGCTGAATATTCACCGGGAAATGTGCTCATGAATGTAAATAAAGTCCTCCAGGCCGTATTTCGGCCACGGCGGTCAATCTCAACGGAGACTAGCCTTCGGCGCGGGAGACATTATAGTGCACAAGTGTGCGCGCAGACACAGGAGCACTGGATCTAACAAACTTATCTCCTCCCCCACCCTCGTCTCCTCTCCTCATGAATGTACCTACACTGTGAATGCTGTAACTCCGTCAATAAAAATTCCTACGTAAGAACATCGCTTACAACTACTGTAATAAGCCTAGGCTAGACAGAAAGCGGTGCCTAGCATTATTTGCCAACTAAATCTGTACACTGCAAACATTTTAAGTTATTTACAGAAAGTAATTAGTCAAACGTCTCTCACTTGACTGGTTTCAAACTACACGTATGTAGGAAGGAACCTACCTACTCATCATAGAGGGGGTATCCAAACCTTGGAATCGGCTCTTAAGTACCCTATCGTACTTTCTCCTTAACTATAATTAGGTACGTTTAATAAGTAGGTATATACTTCTACAGACACATAGAATCATTTGTTATATAACTATTTACAAAGTTTATTTATGTAAGTAAGATTTATTTGTTTAAACATGGTGTACATGATACATTCCATGCAGGATAATAATGGGATACAGAAAAGTTCCAACATGTTCAGCCGCATTCGCGGCGTACAAATTGCTAGGGAGAGATGGTGCTTAAACCGTGATAATATTCATCAAAATTACATTTCATCATTATTCGTTAAAGATTAGTTACAATAATTACAATTCAATAAGCATATTTTTTTAGATACAATCCAATGTAAAAGTCATTAAATAAAATGGTCAATAAAAATATAAATTACATACTTAGATACTGTCATTAAAAAGTTCAATTCCGAATTACAATTATTGTAAAAAATACAATACATTACAATAACATGTCAAAAAATACAACGCTGTCATCTCAAATACGAAGAAAATTGTCCTCTTCCATAAAGTTTGCTATGAAAATAGTGCAGATATATTATGTAAAAGGTAATCTCCGTTAATCAGTTTTGTGGTGCTCCAGTTTGTTGGATAATCTCTCAGTTAAATCTATTTCTATATTAATAATAAAAATGAAGAGTTTGTTTGTTTGTTTGAACACGTTAATCTCTGGAACTACCACCAGTCGGATTAAAAAAAATCACTTCTTGAGGAAGGCCTTATTTCCGATGAGCGTGTCGGAATGGCAAAACATAGACAACCCATGTAAATGTTGTAACTGTACCTATGTTTACAAATAAAGATTCTGATTCTGATTCTAAATAATTATTCCTAGAATATTATTCTACATTTTTACGTTTTTCATCCTTGTCTTCTGGTTTGTCAGCCACATCTCATTCCTACCATTTTTTCTCTTATTCTTTTTACGTGTATAAACCAATATCTGCCTCGTATTTCTGCCGTCTCCTTTTCAAAGTATTTATAAAGATTGCATTTATGCAGCAAATAGGCTATAATCTCTACAATGCAGATGGTAAGTAATTACAAGCGTAGTACACAAGCAGTTACACTTTTTTTTTGGGTGGTAAATTATCAAATAACTTCTCCCGCTCTGGGCGGAGCCGGAGGGTGTGTCAGACTTTTACTGACCAAAACCCACCCGTGTTCCTTCAGTTGTCTGTACCAAGGGCCACGGTAACTAAGCACAGTAACTAAGTTACACCTTACATGGTAGTTATAACCGTATCAATGTTGCGTCACGCGTTATTATAGCACAGGTGTGAGCGTGGCTTTCATGGCCCGCGGCAAGAAAGTACAAGCCATTGAGACTCTTGGTAAGTAGGTACCTACGGAGACTAGGAGAGAGGATTTCTTACGACGAAAGTGGAGTAAAAATGGGAAATGGTTTAGGTATTATTAAGAGTGATACTTCATGGTATGTGTTACGGTGGAGTTTGTAACGGCGTTTCTTCGCAGGGCTCAGTCAGCTAGGAAATATGCCATCTAGTTTTAAAATATTGACGTGTCAAAGTGTCAAAAAAGATCTACTTACAGAAATAAACGTTTCATTTCATTTCATTATATCAACGACTCTCGCCAAAAGTTCTTAATGAAAAGCATTGGGCCCGCCTGATGGGATTTCCCATAGATAGGCAAAAATGATGAAGTTTCGTACAAACTTTCATTCCCTATTTTAACACGTTTACGGTATGAATTTTCCAAAAAATCTTTCTTGGTGCTCACTTTCGTTACAAAAGGAATTCTTGTGCAAAACATGCTTCTAGCTCCTGCGGTTCCAGCGGTTTAGGCTGTGCGTTGTCTGTCAGTAAATTAATGAATTTGCGAATTTTGGATTAAATAATAAAACTGAAGCGAGCTAGAAATTATCAATTTAACCTACCTTCGGAGACAAGGAGAGAGGATTTGTTACGAAGGAATCTGAGAAGAAATGGACAGTAGTTTAGGTAAAAGTAAGACATACTTAATGGTAGTTCATCAACGACTCTTGTCAAAAGTTCTTCATGCCAAGCATTGGGTGTGTGACAAGTAGTGATTTCTATTGGCAAAAATGACTGAAGCTTTCGTACAAACTTTTTACGGGTTGAATTTTCAAAAATTCTTAATTAGTGATCTCATCTTCGTTACAAAAGGAATTCTTGTGCAAAATGCCGCTAGATGGATTAATAAATAAAGTCTTAGAAGTGAACTAGAAGTTACCAATTTTACCTACCTTCGGACAAGGAAATATGATGGACAAGAATAAGATGCTTAGTAATGGAACAATGAATGAAAACCTAATTTGTAGAATTTTCATCGTATAGGTGCACTCGGTTTCTGAATTGAGAATTTGAAGTCGTGAACAAACCAAGCTCTACTCTAGCATAAGATACTTAAGGTAATTCCTACAATGTAGACTGCATAAATCAAAATTTCGTGATAATCAAGCAGGGCTCGGAAACCGGTTGAAATTCTTAACCGGTTACGGTCATTGACCCCAAACCGAAATCGATTTAGGTTAAGGTTTGCACTTTACCGGTTTTTACCGGTTTTTGCGGGAAACCGGTTTTTCACGAATTTTGGTTTTGAAAGTGAAAATTAACCGGTTAAACACCCCCCGCCCCCTAACTAAGCAAGTCGCAACATGAATCTACCCGCACCATTTAAGTTCTCCGGTTGTATTTGACGTCCTCAGATCAAACATTTTTTTTCCTAATGTTTTCTGGGGTACTAAATGTACTAATGTCACTATAACTTGTTGGAAGTGTTAAAAAAGTAGACGAAAAATATTTACGACTTACGGAATTAACCGGTTAATTTGGGTGTCAACGTTTGTGCTTCTGTAACCGGTAACCTTTGTCATTTGGGTTACATATGAACAGTTCACTTGTTTAACCGGTTAATGAGGGAACGATATATTTACCGGTATTTCATCGAAATTAACCGCTCTTTTTAAACCGGTTCAGAGCCCTGTAATCAAGTGTACAAACACGCTGTGAATGTGTGCGTGATTTTGTGCTTACACACACACTCACAGCGTGTTTGTACACTTGGTTACCACTAGCAAAGCGCGCGTCGCTTCGTGAAAGAAAAATACTATAGCTTTGTATGTACACAAGGTTTGACTACTTTAACAGAGCCCTACGCCAAATAAAGTCCTAGTGAAAAAGCCTTTAAAAAACGCATTAGGTTTTTATCAAATGGCTAGAAGATGCCACTATGTGTCTTCTTGACATATTACCTTTCTATGACTGAGCCGTCTGCAGTGTCCATTCTTGACAGGCTATAAAGCTTCGTTGCGTGAACGCATGTTGCATGTCAGCGTCTGTCACATTAACTTACCTACGCTGTATGTGGGAGTATAACGTGTTTAGGTGTTCTGTCGTGATTGCCTTACTGATGATGGTGATGATGAGATAAAAATACTATACGAGAGCAGTTTTTTAATCAAAGCTAGAACATAGGACTTTAGAACTTACTGCAAAAAGTGCTTTAGTTGTCATTCTATTTCCACATGGACATTATTATCACTTTATTATGCAGGCCTGTTGGTCTAGTGGTCAGTGGCCCTGACTACTATACGCAAGGTCGTGGGTTCGATTCCCACCCAGGACAAATGTATGTTTGTGTGCTGAGCACGATCATTTGTTTTTTCTCGGTGTGTAATTTATCTATAATATATATGTATTTAGAAATATACAATGTGTAACGTTAAATGCGCAAAACCTCAGACACTCCAACTGATTTTTAATTTAATTGACCTATTTCAGAGAGAAAATAAGTCATTAAAAAAATTGTAAAGGTTTTATGTGATGTTTTAGTTTTACTGGCCATTCTGATCGTTTCTTGCGTCTGCGACGACGCTTTACCGAAGGAGGAGTCGTCACCGGGCCGCTGCGCCGCGCTGACATTGGCTTGCTTGACCTATTAATAAATAGACACGGCAACGTTTTTAATGAAGATTTTTGAAAAATGTGACCTATATTAAAAAGTGGTTCAATTAATTCTGCTCGTTATTCTGATCAAACTATTTTCAGGTTTTGCGCATTTAACGTTACACGTTGTATATGTATGTTTATCAGTTGTCTAGTACTCATACTCATTGCACAAGCTCTGCTTAGTTTGGGACTAGTTGTGTGAAAGTTGTGGAATAATAAATTATATTAATATTATTATTATAAGTCAATCAAGCTTTTCTACCATTAAGATTAACCCTAGTTCACCTTTATATCGATCTGTTTATAAATCATTATGATCATAATTTTAGCCAAAAGACATGCACTGCTAGACATTGAAGCACCAACCGGTTCAAAATCTAGACGCAATGTTATCTCGGAGACAAACAAATGTCAATAACTTGTCAAAAATAAAATAAATACCTAATAAATATAAATAAAATTTATTCTAAAATATAAGGACTAACGTTAAATACAGTTTCTCTTAAATCTATGTCAAGTTCACCCTTGATTTGTGCCTGAACTAGGTAATCCTGTGTTTCGGGCAATTGGAGGTAACAATAATAATTGATTAAATAAACACACAATATTATCATATTTGTCTTATTGGTACATATGTAAAAAGGTGTATAAAATTATATAATACTAACAATATTTACTTTAGCACAAGTACCTACTAACTTCTCTGTATCTTCATAGGATATAGTAAGTAGTAAATTGTAGGGAAAAGAGGTATTTTTGACAGATTGAGACGCTCTCAAAATTATGAGAATTGCCCCTCAGCTTGTAATTACGATGCCTCAAACCGGACACGATTTAGATGACCGATAGATCGAAATTCTCAACTACATAGAATGTGTTCTCCATTCTTTCATTCAAGCTTCTTGGCTGGTGACGTCAGACGCGCGCGCGACTGGTTACGCAACGAAGGCGTGCCGAAGAAAGTGGTGAGTCCATGTGTGTACCTACTCATAAGTGGTACCAGCCGAGCAGCCGACCAGCGAGCACTCGGACATAGTAAATAATCTTGTAACACAATAATATCACATTTCTCTTCCGAGGGCCGCCGATGGGCTGTACCCATAGAGAATATAACCACTAGAGAGCGTATGGGCCGATTTCTTCGAAGCACACGACTCACTACTGCGGGCCGGGGGATGAGGAAGAACGCGCGGCTGCAATTGGTCAGTTCAAGGTCAAGTTGCATCGTTAGGGCTGCTTTACTTCATTAAGAGAAAATAGTCGATATTGATAAAATGGATTTTAACATTATAATAAATACTAAATCAAAATCATAGAAATAATATTTAATCAAAATCAATCAATTACAAAAAAAATCCCGGAAATGGACTGATCGGCCCCGGTCGGGGACAGAAAGAACTAAAAAATCCCGGAAAATACAAAAAAAAAACTGACGAACTGAAAACCGAGGAGGTTCTCAGTTCGTCGGTATTTCTTTTTTGAAGTCGGTTAATAGTAGATAGTTATTTTATTAAAGTATGTGAATTGAATAAAAAATGTATTCATTTTATTTTTCTCGATATCAACTTTCAGCTATTAAAGATAACAGTACTATTTTTTACGATAAACATACAAAAGGAAAGAAAGGGATAGAAGCATTAGAATTGTCTAATACAAGAACGAGACTTTTCCAAAAGACATCAACGCGCGACTCAAAAAGTGTGCTCGTTTACCCAGCCACCATTTTAAATAGACCCCTGCAGTGGCTTATAATCTGATTAAATCAATGTAATGTTTATGTACCGATGAAAAGTTATGTCATCCTTTTTGTAACTAGATGTCTAAGAATGTTTCCCACACCACTTCACCGCGCATGAAGGCATTTTGATGCGTTATAATTGCATAAACGTTATAAAAAAATTATATTAATTTAGCGTGCACGCAGGTCTAACACTTGGACACAACTAAAATTGCTACTAGTACCGTAGCCTATACATAAGCGACAAAATACTAATAGTTTTCGTGCGTCGGGGCACTGTATACGCAGTCAAGTGGTTATAATAGTCTTTGGCTGTACCAGTCGCCACGCTTGTGTGCAAAGAGTAGAAATGTGTATGTATGCAAATACTATCGTGGAACGATCGTTTGTCTATGATTGTTGTATGTTTTTTTTTTTAGTGAAACTTATCTTCACAGCAAATTCAATCAATGTAAACAAAAAGACCCGGGCATTAGTGTAACCTGGTCAGACATGGAGTCTTGAAAATGGTAAAAGTGCTCACTCCAAAGGCTTGATATTAACAAATGCGCAAAAACGTGATTGATTACGATGTGAAACTGCATAAATTACTTATAGTCCGAGCGTCGAGAGAATGCGTTCCTGACACCTGTTAGTTTCATACAAACGAATACATGTTTTGCGAATTTGATCTTTATTAGCTAGGTACTAGAATTTTCGCACTGACAGGTGTCAGGAACGCACTCTCCCGACGACCGGATTGTAAGGTTACTAATGAAATGAAAGCAATTATATCGTCTTTCACCGAGCGATTAATTTAATGAATACCTCACACATGAACCTTTGTACGTATTTTTTTTTCTATTCCTTTCTTCTTGTCTGTTTACATTTATACAACATTATTTTTAGTATATGGCAAACCCGAAACACGTGTCTAGTATTTCTATGTAAAGAATCTATGTACAAAATTTCAAAACTGTATCATGAAAAATTACGAAGTTATAAGCTTGTTATGTTACCTGATTGTCCGTACAAAAAGTTGGTTACCACTTAACACGCGCCGCCGGCCGACCGGCTGTGACCTGTGTTGTGCGCATAATATGATTGCGGATATATATTAAGTGTCGCTCGGTGTCCAACTTGTTGCTTTATTTTTAAATATTTTTGGGACAAAATATAACATGGTGTAAAAACTATTGGGATCGATTCAGTTACTTATTCTGAACAAACTATATTCAGGTTTGCAGTATACTAAAAATAATGTTGTATACAACGTGTAACGTTAAATGCGCAAAACCTGAAAATAGTTTGATCAGAATAACGAGCAGAAATTAATTGAACCACTTTTTAATATAGGTCACATTTTTCAAAAAATCTTCATTAAAATCGTTGCCGTGTCTATTTATTAATAGGTCAAGCAAGCCAATGTGAGCGCGGCGCAGCGGCCCGGTGACGACTCCTCTCTCGGTAAAGCGTCGTCGCAGACGCAAGAAACGATCAGAATGGCCAGTAAAACTAAAACAGCACATAAAACCTTTACAATTTTTTAATGACTTATTTTCTCTCTGAAGTAGGTCAATTGAATTAAAAATCAGTTGGGGTGTCTGAGGTTTTGCGCATTTAACGTTACACGTTGTATATGTTTATTTGTGTACATAAATGGTTAAACAAATTACTAATCATAATCACGTCTCCATGCAAATTAGATGAACTTAACTTTCCTCATAAACTGTTGAGAGTGGCGGTCAATGTCGTGACGTATCGTGTGATATTGACCTCCACGCCTTGTCCTCTCAGCTACGAGAATAACCAAATTAATTCATTAATTCTACAGTCCTAAAGATGGTGAAATTGTAAACGTAGTTTCGGACTCCCGCCAAATAAGAAAATGTAGACTCTATCTAGCGTATTGTTTTTTAGGGTTCCGTACCCAAAGGGAAAAACGGAATCCTATTACTCCCGCTCCGCTGTCCGTCCGTCCGTCCGAAGGTCTGTCACCAGGCTGTATCTCATGAACCGTGATAGTTAGACAGTTGAAATTTGAACAGATGATGTATTTCTGTTGCCGCCATAACAACAAATACTAAAAAACAGAATAAAATAAATATTTAAGGGGGCTCCCATACAACAAACGTGATTTTTTTGCCGTTTTTATAGATAATGGCACGGAACCCTTCGTGCGCGAATCCGACTCGCGCTTGGCCGGTTTTTTTCTTATTATGACGTTTAAAAGTGATTCTGATATCCTATTTAGAGAATAAATCATTTCATTTCTATTCATTTTTACAATATTTCAGCAAACGCGTCAGCAAGTAGGCCGTGATTTGGAGACAGTTTAGAATGATTGAAGCTTAATAATCTTGTCAAAATAATAGAATGGCATATTTTTAATAGGGAAGACTGGAAACCGACCCCAACATAGTTTCGAAAAGGCTCTATTTTGGGGTCGAGTTCCAGTCAAACCGGATGCAACTGTATACAGCAGTATTTTACATGGAGCGACATCCTATCTGATCTCCACAACCCAGTTACTGGGTACACATACAACATAGTTAGGAAAAGGCTCGGCAGATAATGATGAGTCGTCGTCAGTTAGAATCTGGAGATGTTTTCTTATACTTACGTAGATATTGGTACCGATTATGTTGTTCACACTAAACTAAATTTATGTTCAGTGCATCCTTTTCTTTATATTTCATTAAGAAAAGGACAGAAGGTAAATATTAGTTTAGTCCTGTCAAATTAGTCCGCGCCTGACGTAAATTAACGTATTTTAAGTAGCCAATTTTAAATCACGTCTAAACTTGTCTATGGAGTATCTTAATTAAGATAAAAGAAAAAAAAATTGACAGGACTAAACTAATATTTATCTTCTGTCCTTTTCCTAATGAAATAGAAAGAAAAAGATGCATTGAACTTAAATTTTGTTTAGTTTGTGAACAAGAGAATCAGCGCCTTTAGCTACTTAAAACAAGGCAGTAAACATTTGTATTCATCCACTTACTTGCCCCGGAGACGCTTCGTAAACTATTGACCTAAGAAAGTAACATAAAATGTCCATATGATCAGGTACCTACTTCCTGGGTTATAAACGAGAAAGTTTGTGCAAAAGTTTGTGAACATATTTTTTGACGCATATATTATGTAAAGATTTATGGCATAAAACACATAAGTAGATACCTCCTTTCTTCTGCCTTTTAAATCTGCCTAGCCTTATTCTCAACTATATGCGGGGTCGGCTTCCAGTCTAACCGGATACCAGTTCAAAACCAGTATTTTACATTGAGCGACTGCCTATCTGAGCTCCACAACCTAGTTACTGGGTAAAACGATACCCCTTGGTAAGACTGGTTGTCAGACTCTTGGGCTACTGACTACCCGTAACGACTATCAAACATAAATGACATTCGGGAGGAACGGCTTAACATGCTTTCAGAGGCATTCTACTGCCTTCTGTGATTACGAATTTGATGGGTCTTATTTCAGATTCAATCGAAAAGGCTTTACAAAAAGATTGGATAATGATTAATACAGCGTGTAACGGAAGGGGGGTATCAACCCTGAAGGAGGTGAATGTGCTCATGAAATTCAACAACTTTCCCCAAAGAACATAGGTTGAAATATGAAAAAAAAATTTGGCCCTCCCTTACAAAACTGACTACCAGCTGATTGATTTAGAATGGGAGGGCCAAATTTTTTTTTCATATGACGACCTATGTTCTTTGGGGAAAGTTGTTTAGTTTCACCGAGAGCACATTCACCTCCTTCAGGGTTGATACCCCCCTTCCGTTACACGCTGTATAATAAACTACAAGCGGTCGTTGACCCCAAAACATATCATCTAATCACGTTTTTAATTTGTTTCATCGTGTTAAGATACCCATCCCGCCTGCTGAGTTTCGCTAGTTTAATTAATTTGTATTTGGAGAGAAGCAACTTCTTTAAAAAGGCTTGCACGAACCATTCATATTCATAGAACTCGTACTGCCGCCTTTTTGTACTTTTGACACAAAGAAGAACAACAAACCACACCATAAACCACTTATGTGTCCCTTAAACTAGTTCACTTCCAAGGTACCCTTTGTCTAATAGCAATATGTACGAAAAAGTGAATAGAAGTAGAAATATTCCGTCCAAGACTTTCACGGATCTGTCCGTCAGACTGTATGTATGTACAAATTGTTAAAAAAAACTATGATCTCGAAGGAGCTAAGTGCGTTGCGTCAGAATTTCACCGGCACCACGATATGGGGACGCACAGAAGACCCACTAGTTTTCTTGCTGACAAAACACTACCTAGTACATAGCTTCTTTAAGAGCTGCGGGCACTTATATTACCGGGATTTTCATAGAAAGGCGTCATCGTCATTATTTCAGTCAAAAGACGTCCACTGCTGGACATAGGCCTCCACCAAGCACTGCCACTTCGACCGTCTCCGTGCTTCTCGCATCCAGCGGATTCCTGTGGCCTTCACCAGGTCTTCGGTCCACCTTGTAGAAGGCCTTCTGACGCTACGTCTTTCAGTACACGGTGGCCACTCTAGGCGTACAGGAGTATTTTATTTTATATTAATCTCATAAATATTTCTACTTCCATTTCGGCTCCTGTTTCATGTCTATTATTGTATGTAAATTTACTTAGATTCGTATAATATACTTTATTGTATTCATTGTGTTGTGTAAATGGTACATCACAGACTACCTACAGTATTTGTCTCTCCTTCCCCTTTTAATCCATCCAAAGGTTGTCTTTAAAAAGATCGCTTTTAGCGATTGTGTCACCCTTTGTAAAATTTCTGTATTTATGTCTGTAATTTATATGGTGTACATCATCATCTCCCTAGCCTTTTCCCAACTATGTTGGGGTCGGCTTCCAGTCTGACCGGATGCAGCTGAATACCAGTATTTTACGTGGACCGACTGCCTATCTGACCTCCACAACCCAGTTAATGGGTAATACGATACCATGCCTCGGAAAGCACGTTAAGCCGTTGGTCTCGGCTGTCATTCCTGGATCGTTGACAGTCTTTACGGGTCGTCAGTAGCCTGAAAGTCTGACAGTCAGTCTTACCAAGGGGTATCGTATTTACCAGCAACTGGATTGTGGAGTCAGATAGGTAGTCGCTCTATGTAAAACACTGGTATTCAGCTGTATCCAGTTAGACTAGAAGCCGACCCCAACAAAGTTGGGAAAAGGCCAAGCAGATTTTTACATGGACCTTAAACATGGCGAAATGGGGTTGTACCGCAGATGTTTGTATGGACTCACCTATACCTGCCCTTCGGATTATACAGGCGTGATATTTACGATGTTATGTAAAGTAGGTTTTCTACCACAGAACGTTGTAGTGACAGGCTGCGCGTACCAACCGACGCAAGTGACGCTAACGATCCCGCCACACAACGTCATGTAACTCAATTTTACTAAGAAAGTTGATGACATTTTCACGCTTTTACTTTTTATCACAACATTTTTCTTCCTTCTTCGTTCAATCTATCTCTCTGTGGAATGCGTTCCCCCAGGAAATCAGGATGGCAACCAACCGATTATCCTTTAAAGTTAAGGCTCGCGAGCACATTCGCAAGAAGCTGGCAGTATCATCACAACGCTAATATTTTTTCATTGTTTGTCTTATTTCTTTTTAGTATATTCATGTAATTATATATATTTATTTGTGCTTGTATTTACGAGTATACAAGTATGTAATTAGATATATATTATATTTATATTTTAAATATTTATTCTTCAATTTTCATGATTGCACCTAATACTGTTTGTCTCTGCATCACCCAAAGGTTGACTGGTAGAAAATACCTATGGCATTAGGTCCGCCTGTACATTTATGTGCTTGAAGTATGAAACAATTATTATTTGTTTTATAATTTCTTACCATTCAAATAAAAACTTTAATAAATTAGGAGAATAAATCTTTCCTTTAGAGTCTTTTAACTATGTATTTAGAATGTATAAATTAATCATGATAGGTAATATTATTAGGGGCCCGTGGCTAAGTAATAACAGTCGCACGGGTATCGGGCTATCTTCAAGGTTAAGCAACACATGCCGAGGATGGTCTGTGCATGGGTGATGTTTACATACTGAGGCTGTTGGTCCCGGCTTTCGTTCGTGGGTCATTGACAGTTGTTACGGGTAGACAGAAGCACGAAAGTCTGAGAACCAGTGTTACCATAGGTATCCTGTTACCCATTAACTGGATTGTGGAGGTCAGGTGGGCAGTAGCTCCATGTAAAAATACTGGTATGTAGCTGCATCGTGTTAGACTGGAAGCCGACCCCAAGACAGTTGGGTAAAGGTCTAAAAGCTGGGCAGATGGCATACCAGAGGTAAGTATACAAGTTTAAACCAAACCAACAAATGAGAAAATCAATGTTAAGGAGATGCAAGATTTTTACTTCAGACTTAGCGAATTTATAAATATTCAATTTCACATTTATTCATTAAATTGGTGACATTCGGATTCCTCTTGATGCTTATAAAGAGACAGACAGACTGAGTCGCACCATAAGGGTTCCTTTTCACCATTTTGGTACGGAACCCTAAAAAGATGAATTGTATCAGCTGCTTCAGCATAGGTGCGGACATTTTATCTTCTTTTCTAACGACGTGACACAAAAAATATCAACGTCACCCTAATTAAACATGTAAATTAATTGCGTCCACAATCTTAAAAGAATGTCTCAGCTACCTGCTCAACTCAGCTATCACCCAGGAGCGGTCCCTTGTACAGGAAACACAAAAACTTACCCGAAATCAAATAAATTGGACAGTAAAAAATATATCATGTAACTTGTAGGCGCGGGGACGCAGGGACGGATTGCAGCCGCGGTTGAGAAGTTAAGTTATTATAAATTATGGACATTATCAGTGACGACCTTTTACATAAAACCAGACGTTCACCAGCCCCTTAATTAAAAAATAAATAATATAAAATTAGTTTAATTCAAGTAAAAAGACTCATATACAAACAGATACATGAAAGTATACAGACAGGATAACAAGCACAGATAAAGACTAGCACTCACAAGAAGGAACCTTAAGAGGAACTTCTCTTCTTGGGTATCTACAAAAAATGAGCAATGGGCTAAAGGAGCTAAAGGTGCTAAGCTGACATATATCATCACTATTATTACTACATAGTATAAAACAAAGTCGCTTCCCTGTCTGTCTGTCCCTATATATGCTTAGATCTTTAAAACTACGCAACGGATTTTGATGCGATTTTTTTTAATAGATAGAGTAATTCAAGAGGAAGGTTTATATGTATAATACATGCATAATATAGTAGAGAACCACTGATAATTTTAGAGGTTTCTAATGTGATGTCGTATATAAACACATTTTTTGCGCTTACGTTGTAAACGCTGGCTGGACCCGTCGAGATAGATAAAAATAATGTACTACAGTATTGTACACCTTAAAAAGGTCTACAAAAAAGTCCGCGATGGTATATGTCTATCTCTTAGGGATAACCCAAAATAACCATTTTTATCCTATACTTTTTACGAGAAATAATGGCTCTAAAATTATCAGTGTTTCTCCATTGCACCCGTGCGAAGCCGTGGCGGGTCGCTAGTGGAAAATAATTTAATTTAGTGTTCTGTGTCTTGTAATGTTAATTACTTTGCATACCTTGTATTGTATTCAGTCAAGTATTTTTTAACTGAAAAGACAGCTGTGCTGCTGGGGAGTTTGTTGCGCCACTTCTTCTTCCGTGGTGGTGAAGGGTGGGCGTTTTGGGGGACTGCCTTTTGTAATTTTGACGTTCGAAAAGTGGTGATTCTCAGCCTAGTTTGAATAAATGACTTTTGATTTTGATTTTGAAAGGTGACTGGGACACCTTGCCACACCACTTGGGACACCACACGGAATGGGGAGGACAGGGTGTTGTGGCGCAGCATGGGAGTGGCCTATGTCCAGCAGTGGACTGCAATAGGCAGATTGAAGTCATAGATAGTATAAGTGATGACTTTTTTTAATGAACCCTGACGTTCACCAGCCTACAACAGGTGACACGACTATTGTTAGTTCTACCAAACAGGTAAAAAAATTAGCATATAAGTCGGCCCTGGTTCCGGAAACTAGCTGCTATAACTGACCTTTTATGTAATCCAAACACTCCTTTGACAAAACGTCAATTTTTTGTGTCCGTATAACTTTCACCAGCAGGCCTTTTGTCAGGATAATTTTAATGGCGCTCATAAAGATCATCAGCTGTCAATATAATCGCATTTTACCAGGGGAGTAAAGCAAAACTTTTCTCTTTCTCGTAAAAGTTGGTCAAAAGTCTAAAGCACGATAAATAAGACACATTTAATAATTAATTAATTCTGTGAGCATTAATAATAGCTCTTAAGTCAAGATACTAATTTTGTGAAGTCCATTTCAAAGCTCTGATTCACGCATTAATTATTAGTTAACGAATGCGGCCCTGGCGAGTGATAGTTAAGTTGCACTCAAGTTACGGAGACTTGGAGTCAGTGTTTGCGCGCCGGTCGTCGTGATAACACGCTACTTAGACTTAACTTAAAACGTTTTTATTTTCCCAAAAGTTAAGCATAGTTAACAGAGTGTGATGTTGAACCATTTTTGTATTTCGAAAAATGTGATTCAGTCAACGAATCGGTTTGGTTTTTGAATTGTTTTTTTTTTAATCTTTTTTTTTATTTGGGATTTTTCAAGTGTACGAACTATAGAGGAGGCTTTATTTGGAATTGAAGTGACGGTGTTTTATTAAGGTAAGTTCTTTTCAAGTTAATTTGTGGTGTGTCTTTGTCTATAAAACGTAAAAATAAATAAAGTAGCGGTTCCTGTAGGCTTCTCTTTAACAACAAATGGGAGATAATGGAGAAGTTTACAGAAGCCGCTGAATTTTATTTTTAATCACAAGCCTACCTACCTACAATCTCACTCGTAAACGTGCCGACAACGACTCGGCTATTTGAAATACTTAGTACTTATTTAGGAGAAAAGTCAAAGTCAATACTGGAGGATACGTGTTGGTTTGATAGGTAAAGAAGTTTCTCACGTTAATTTTTGGGTACGTAACAATTTTAGAATCATCGACAAAATGAGTTCGAGTGGTATTTATCCTTTAGAACTCACCTCAAAATACTGACCAACCGATAGGCAACTTTGCATAATTCCTTTATTGTGTCCCACTGCTGGGCAAAGACCTCCCTTTTTCCTTCCAAACCTCCCCGTCCTGAGCGATCTCTGACCATATTGGCCCTGCAAACCTCGCTAGATCGTCACACCACCTTCGCCGTGGTCTCCCTCGACGGCGGCGGTGTCCTCCTTCAGGCGTCCAGTCAACTGTCATCATCATCTGTCTAGCCTTTTCCCAACTATGTTGGGGTCGGCTTCAAGTCTAACCAGATGCAGCTGAATACCAGTATTTTACATGGAGCGACTGCCTATTTGACCTCCACAACCCAGTTGCTGGGTAATACGATACCCCTTGATCCTATAAGGGTTCCGTTTTTTTTTTTCGTTTTGAGGTACGGAACCCTAAAAACCATCTGTAGCGTTAAAGTTGTTCGCAGTAACCAATAGTAAAAATGGGAATTTTTTGTGGATAAATTTACGCCCCTTCCCATAGGGCAGATACTACAGAACGCCACCTGCTACGACCCTAATATCCCAATACTCCTTGTATGAAAAGATCGTAGCAGTTGGCGTTCCGTATTTGCTTCCTTATCCTTAAATACTTACCTATTTTACCAGGACATAAGCGTTTTCCACCTATATGAACCTAGGGTGTGTGTCAAGAAGAAGCAAACCCCAGTCATAATGTGTCGTTCGTTAGTAAGATGTTATGATGTCCGAAACCAGACGCATTCGTCTTTCCCTGACAAGTTACTTTCTCTCTCAGTTGAAGGACGTAAAGCTGGGCTATAAAACATACGTCGACACGCACGTGTTGTATGAGCCCGGAGCAATATAATAACTAGAAAATAACTAGGAAAATAATAAAGACGTTTGATACTCAGACAGTACATTTTATTTTGTTTTACTTTATTATTTTTAGCAAACATACAGCTAATTTATACGTGCTCTTAAACAATTTCTGGCCATTCACAAGTTCCACACACACACCAAAAAAGGTTGGTACAAAATACCTACCTATAACATAAATTAGGAGATAAATAATATACGATCGATTAATACAAACTAATAATCGTTTGGAAGCAAAACATTACTTTTCCGTAAAGAAGCTTTTCACCAAACAAATGCTTAAGCCGAACTCAATGATGAAGATACTTAATTATAGCTTCTACAGTTTTTTTTTTTTTTCTTGACTTCGTTCGCGTGAAACTTCTTGTTTTAACATAAAAAAAATGCTCTATGACACTCGGCAATACTAGCTTCCCATTAGTAAAAGATTTTTCGGAATCGGATCAGGAGTTCCGAAGATTGCCCCCTACATACAAACTTACAAATTTTACCTCGTTATAATATTACCAGCTGTTAGCTGACCCGGTGAACTAACTTCTTACCGCTTAAGAAACGAGTGTATGGGAAAATGATTTTTTTTATATAAAATTTTTGCGTGAATTTTTCCGATGCTTTAATATAATAGTTATTTTGCTATTCGGGGCGGAGCAAGCCCAACTAAAATAACCAATGATCATCAAAATCGGTCCAAACATTTTTGAGTTATAAATGGTTTAACTAACCCGACTTTGTTTTATTTATAATACATAGATTTTCTAAATAACCGAGGGAATATTTTTATTTACTTAGATATATTTATATCATTAAAAAAGCTAACAGTCTTAAAATGCAGAGGGCTGGCCTATTTTTTGGCCAAAGAATCTGCATCGCCATAAAACGTGGCAATGCTGCCAGCCTTTTGGGCACGTTTCCTATTGACAGCGATGCGGACGAATTTTTTAATGCTCTGGGATTGTTTCTCCTCCTTTTTATATACCATTTTAAAACTGTTAGCTTTATATAGATACATTAGTATAGATTTAACACACTTTTTTCATTTTACTATGCACTTTTTTCAAAGTGGTAGACTGATGGTGGACTTGGTTGTTGGTTTGAAAGTTTAGCAGTACTGATGATTATTACCACCCAAAGAATTCCGTAAGCGGAAATCTTGAAGTGTTGGCGTCGAGAGAAAAGACAACACACACATCTGACATGAGACTTTCTAGTCAAGTAATAACTACTAATAAGAAATCGTTATTTGCCATTATCGTAACGACAATGAGCGAAATCGACTCTTTTATTTTATTTTTTACGAATCTAAAGAAACCCATTACCTCTCAGACAATTTAATATTTATTTATATTGTTAATGTGATTGTTAAATATACAGTTTTAAAAGATCTTAAACACTTTATATGGACAAAATAGCTTTGAGAAAGTAACTGAAAGGACATTGTTCTGAGCCCATACATTGTTCGCCCTGGATGTGTCGTATTTTCGATGATTAGTAAACTCCTATAAGATCTTATTTTTATAGCGGACTGGCATGTAGCTAGTCCGTGTTATAAAAGTTTTTTCAACTAATATAATAAAATAGACAATTAATTATCGTGTATGTCCGATATTTAGAATAGAATAGAATGCTCTTTATTATGTACACCATATAAATTACAGACATAAATATAGAAATTTTACAAAGGGTGACACAATGGGCGGTCTTATCGCTAAGAGCGATCTTTTAAAGACAACCTTTGGATGGATTGAAAAGGGAGGGAGAGACAAATACTGTAGGTGGTGTACCATTTACACGATACAATGAATACATACTTAAAGTGTATTATACTAATCTTAATAAATATATACATATAACAATAGACATGAAACAGGAGTAATGAAAATATAATACATACATATACAACGTGTAACGTTAAATGCGCAAAACCTCAGACACCCCCTGATTTTTAATTCAATTGACCTATTTCAGAGAGAAAATAAGTTATTAAAAAAATGGCAAAGGTTTTATGTGCTGTTTTAGTTTTACTGGCCATTCTGATCGTTTCTTGCGTCTGCGACGACGCTTTATCGAGGGAGGAGTATAATAAATAGACACGGCAACGTTTTTAATGAAGATTTTTTGAAAAATGTGACCTATATTAAAAAGTGGTTCAATTAATTCTGCTCGTTATTCTGATCAAACTATTTTTAGGTTTTGCGCATTTAACGTTACACGTTGTATACTTGTTTTGCACAGGGTGATTCTGGACAATGTCTTTTGAGATTTTGCTGAATATTATTAAACGTTATGCAGTAGCAATATTTTATGTTAGACAAGAAATTTCAAGCTGACAAAGTCGGAGGCAAAATAAATAATAAACACAGATGAATCGATATTTTGACTAAACTGCCCGAGATTTTATCCCTCGATGCACTCTGTCGAATACCATCGCTTTTCGCTTAGCGTTTTTTCTTTTTTCTTTTTACTCGGCCTTTAAGCAAATAGCCTATAGCCTTTCTCTGGAGTTCAGCTAGAACGTGGATCCACGCGCGACGCAGCAGCTTTTTAATTATTTCTGTCTGTGTGTGTCTTTCAAAAGTCTTCATCATTAGTATAAATAGATATATAGTTATTGATATCGGTAGATGCCTGTCCTGTAGTGGAACTAACATCTATTTGTTAAACACGCATTGAAAACTATCATAATTAATATTGATTTCATCACGGAAGAGTAGCCGCTGTTCTTAATCTCCAATACATCGGCATTTGCATCGGCATTTCCGCTGTTGGTCTAGTGGTCAGTGGCCCTGACTATTAGGTATACGCAAGGTCGTGGGTTCGATTCCCATCCTGGACAAATGTTTGTGTGATGAGCACGATCATTTGTTCTTTGTCTGGGTGTAATTTATCTATAATATGTATGTATTTAGAAATATATGTGTATGTTTATTAGTCGTCTAGTACTCATAGCACAAGCTCTGCTTAGTTTGG
Organism: Eremobia ochroleuca; assembly: GCA_949629135.1. NCBI lineage: Eukaryota > Metazoa > Arthropoda > Insecta > Lepidoptera > Noctuidae > Eremobia > Eremobia ochroleuca. The sequence goes on from OX451408.1 coordinate 14,206,890, forward strand.
GACTAGATGGCGTTGTGTGAAAGTTGTGGAATATATTATTATTATTATTATTATTTCCTATTAATGTAGCCGCAGCTGGCGAGCCCCACTTTCGCACTCGGATTCTGGAATCAATCGCGACCAGACCAGAATAGACGATCTCTGGAGAATGTTACGACATCATAATTATCTCAACATAAATCCATGTATTGTACGATAATTATACTATTTCTAGCTGCGCCCCGCGGTTTCACCCGCATAAGTCTCGACCCCGTAAGAATATCGGGATAAAAATATTGTATGTGTTAATCCTGGTTATTAACTATCTGTGTGCCTCATCAAAATTGGTTCAGCCGTTTGAGCGTGAAGAAGTAACAAACATACACACACACACACTCACAAATTTCGCCTTTATAACAATTGTGTTAGTAAATAAAACTTAAAAACTATGTTAACTAGTATCACTTAGTTGCACTGTCTTTGTGCGCTCCGGTGGCACTTGTCCGCGAAAGCGGCGGAATACCACATCCTGTAGCCAAAAGCTTTCTTTCCAGCACCTGATGCAGGTAGCAAGTTGGTATGCGCAACACAAACGCCTTAAAGTTTACGATGCGTTTAAAGCACTGTATGATAAGCTGCTGGTAGATCCATAATCCGGACTGTGGGTAGTCATCATCTGCCGAGCCTTTTCCCAACTATGCTGGGGACGGCTTCCAGTCTAACTGGATGCATCTGAATACCAGTATTTTACATGGAGCGACTGCCTATCTGACCTCCACAACCCAGTTACTGGGTAATACGATACGCCTTGGTGAGATTGGTTGTCAGACTTTCGGGCTACTGACGACCCGTAACGACTGTCAAAGATCCACGAATGACAGCCGGGACCAACGGCTTAACGTGCTTTCCGAGGCACGGAGGGGTCTTGGTACCTATGCGAAGATGGTCACCCATCCACGGACCAACCGCGGCAAGCGTAGCTTAACCTGATAGACTGACCCGTGCGGCTGTTATTACTTGGCCACAAGCCCCTCTCAAGGACTTTGGACAGTGGTAATAAACGTACTTAGGACGTAAGAATGGTTGAAATTAGGAGGGAACTATGTTCGGTATTGGAGTGTGCCGTAAACCGCGAATAAATGATGTTGCATCAATATGCAAATGTGTTTATAACAGCCGAAAGTGGAAACTTGCCGAATAATGTTTAAATAATAAAGGTTTGCCAATAAATACGCAGATTGTAGCAGAATGATTAGGGGTAACTATACAAATTGATGCAACTGACGCAAATTGTTGTGAACCATGTGGAGATTTAGCTACTCAAATTCGAAGCATTTATTTCAATTTTAAACCAGTTGCAGGCACATTTAAATTTTCAAGGAGTCGGTCAGTCAGACGTATAAAGGTAGTTGACCATTCTGTAAAAATCTCACCGTGAAAACTTGCGTGGAGTGAGCTGTCAGTGTCATCCTACTGATGCTAGGGATTGACCAAGCATACATTTACAATCATAATCGAGATTTTAATAATATATTTTATGCTAATTCTATTGATCATTTTATATAATTCCAAAGCTAGTATTTTAGTTGTCAAAACATTACTATGTTGTGGGGCTTTAAAATAAAATAGCATAACAGAAACTTAACGAGAATATCATTTTTTCTTTTTTTTTTCCTAGACTAGTCTTTAATATTCTTTATATTAAAGACTAGTCTAGGAAAACTAGTCTTTTTTTTCCTAGATTAAAACTCCAAAAATTATTAATGTTTTGACAATTAAAATACTAGCTTTGAAATTGTACAAAATAATCAATAGAATTAGCATAAAAAATATTGTTAAAATCTCGATTATGGTTGTAAATGTATTCTTGGTCAATCCCTAGTATCAAGTGGGATGACAGTATGACACTGCCAGCTCACTCCACGCTCACTTCACCTAAGTTTTCACGGTGACATGGTTACAGAATCGCACTGCATGTTTATATCATCGCTGGCCACACATACGTCAACACGCGTCAAGTGCCCGACATAACCATGTCTCCGATCTCCGATCTCCGGTTACCTTGTAAGGGTCAATCCGACACTTTTACTGAACCTGACGTAACCCAAGAATGCTGAACTTCACAACAATGTGGGCAGGTGTCACCATACTTAGTTACTAACCTGTCGTTAACGCCCATCACTTTCTCACGTTAAGAAAGTTGTCACCGAAAGATTGGGCCGCCCAATATGCTAAACTAGAGAAATCCGGAAACGATCCGGCCACTGCTGCCAATTAATCGGAGTTTGTTCACTCGTTAAGATCCATTCTCCCTTTGATCTGCTACAATTAACGGGTTATGTAAAGCTGTTTATTGTTATTTTGGTTTCGATTAAAAAATACCAGCGGGAATTGGATGCGATGTTGTTGTGAACGCTCTAATTGAAAACGGAGTCAATAGAATTGAATAGTTGTATAGAGATTTAATAGAAGGAAAATAAATCTATACACAAATAAATGAAATATTAAAGTATCTGTTTGTAATGTCAAAATAACATATTTTTATTAAATGCATATGAAGGCTGTATACGGTACTTATGTCTGTCTGTCAGTAATGTCTGTAATTTTTGTCTGTCTGTCTGTCGGTTAGTTCCGGATAATCTCCGAAATGGCTGGACCGATTTTGACGGGACTTTCACTGGCAGATAACTGATATTATACCTTAGGCCACTTTTTTTTTTAAAAAGAATTTGAGTTCCGCGTAAAAAAAAAAAAATTATAACCTATGATATCCAATTTGTTATCCGACATGACGAGAACGAAGTCGTGGGCCAGTTAATATGATCTAAATGAGCACAGCTGCTGCAGGCACTCGAGATAGTTTAGTTTTATCTTTGGAATGCTAGCACCAGCGTTGAGATTGGCGGTGGGTGATCCACCTGCTTGTCTATCCATTAATACCGATGCCCATTGGCGGTACCTGCGGTGTAATTGCGGAACACACTATCAGTAGCAATGGGTTTCATTTTGACAGTTCAACAGCATTCATTGCGTTATTTACGTTGCTGAGCAGACACATTTTTCGAGCATATGAAGCAATGGATTAGCAATATCCTTCAAAATTATTTAAATTGAGACTGATAGTGTGTTTGGCAATTAGTGTGCTGGTCTACCTGCTTGTCTACCCAGTGACATAAAAAAAATAAAAAATAATAAACAGTTTTTGAATTTGACTGTTCCCTTATTGTGTTCAAATTAGTTCAAACTTCATTAAAACAACCGGCGGGGTAATTACGAAACACACTATCAGTAGCAATGGGTTTCATTTTGACAGTTCAACAACATTCATTGCGTTATTTACGTTGTTGAGCAGACACATTTTTTTAACATATGGAGCATTATCAAAATGATTCAAATTGAGAGTAATAGTGTGTTACGCAATTAGGGTGCAGATCAAAGAGAAAGGACATCGGCCAGTCTATTCTATACAAAGTCATTCCAACTGATGTTAGGGATTGACACTATTGTCACCTCACTTCACCCAAGTTTCCAAGGTAAGATTTTCACAGTTTTACAGAATAGATGGCTGAACTCGACTAATGTCCATCAATTTAAACTACTTCTACATCACCAAAGAGGGTGTTATAACAGTAATTTAAATAAGCCCTCACTAGTCCCTAGTCGTCATTCTCCTGACCTTATACTAATTTATTTGGTGTCTGCGCAACATGTATTTTTCTTCCATACTTCTCTATTAGTCGTAGTTAAGAATACTTCTCTATTAGTCGTAGTTAAGAATACTTCTCTATTAGTCGTAGTTAAGAATACTTCTCTATTAGTCGTAGTTAAGAATACTTCTCTATTAGTCGTAGTTAAGAATACTTCTCTATTAGTCGTAGTTAAGAATACTTCTCTATTAGTCGTAGTTAAGAATACTTCTCTATTAGTCGTAGTTAAGAATACTTCTCTATTAGTCGTAGTTAAGAATACTTCTCTATTAGTCGTAGTTAAGAATACTTCTCTATTAGTCGTAGTTAAGAATACTTCTCTATTAGTCGTAGTTAAGAATACTTCTCTATTAGTCGTAGTTAAGCATACTTCTCTATTAGTCGTAGTTAAGAATACTTCTCTATTAGTCGTAGTTAAGAATACTTCTCTATTAGTCGTAGTTAAGAATACTTCTCTATTAGTCGTAGTTAAGCATACTTCTCTATTAGTCGTAGTTAAGAATACTTCTCTATTAGTCGTAGTTAAGAATACTTCTCTATTAGTCGTAGTTAAGAATGCTTCTCTATTAGTCGTACTTAAGAATACTTCTCTATTAGTCGTAGTTAAGAATACTTCTCTATTAGTCGTAGTTAAGAATACTTCTCTATTAGTCGTAGTTAAGAATGCTTCTCTATTAGTCGTACTTAAGAATACTTCTCTATTAGTCGTAGTTAAGAATACTTCTCTATTAGTCGTAGTTAAGAATACTTCTCTATTAGTCGTAGAGGGGCTTGTGGCTAAGTAATAACAGCCGCACCATCGATCGATCAGATTAAGCTACGCTTGCCCCGGTTGGTCCGTCGATCTTCAGATACCAAGACCCCTCAGTGCCTCGGAAAGCACGTTAAGCCTTTGCTCCCGGCTGTCATTCGTGGATCTTTGATAGTCGTTACGGGTCGTCAGTAGCCCGAAAGTTTGACAACCAGTCTTACCAAGGGGTATCGTATTAGCCAGTAACTGGGTTGTGGAGGTCAGATAGGCAGTCAGTCCATGTAAAGCACTGGTATGCAGCTGCATCCGGTTAAACTGCCGACCCCAACATAGTTGGAAAAGGCTAGGCAGATGATATAACCTCTCATCATTACTGCTGGCTACATGTACACTTTTTTTTTATTTCTTTTTTTGATCTCCGTACTCACCTGTCTAGCCATATCCTCTTTCACTCAGTCCGTCCATCGATTATTGGTCTTCTTCTACTACATTCATACTCAAAACTTTCCTCACTACATACGATATTTCTTCTACATCACTTACTCGTATTATCAAAGAGGTTGTTATAACTTATACCAGCCACTTACATAAGCCCTCCAGTACATTAACAGCTACAATTTCCCAATAAACGGGTCCTTTCTAAGCTCATTAACCAGTTATGGTGTAAAAATGTAAATACATCGGCTCGCGCATGCGCGGTCGCGTGCGACTCGCGCGCCGAACATCTAGCGCAGTGGGCCGGTGGTTTTCATTGCACACACGATTTACATTCGTTGCTTGTTTTGTGAGAATTAACATCTGATTTGAATAGTTTTGGAGGGAAATGAATGGATATGCAATTATTGGATTATGACGGCTAATTATAGGCTATAATTTTGTAAGTAACGGTTTGTGGCGCAAGAGAGGTGCTAAATGCTTGTGTCAGCTGATGAGGGCTAACTTAATAATGTGCTTGTTTTCGGTTACCAGTGTGTCCTGTATTGCATCAAACTAGAATAATCATAACATGGTGTAGAAAAGACAAAATATTATTGACACTGTCAAATAAGTATTCCATATTCTGTACATGGTCACAGATTGGTTTGGCTCAACATCTAATGGTGAATTTCACCAATGAAACTGAACGCGATCATCAATTGTGAACCGCGTTCTCTTGAACACGGTTTACAATTGCTGATCGCGTTCGGTTGTCAGTGTCAATATTCCATAACAATTTTGACACTAACAGGTTTTGTGCCATACTCAAGTAAATATGGCACAACAGCTGCCGGTGCGAGTTTCATCCAGCAGTGCTATTCTGTAAAAATCTCACCCTGAGAACTTAGGTGAAGTGAGCGAGAAGTGAACTGTCATTAGGGATTAACACTATTGACACTGCTAACTTCAAGCTCACTTCACTTATGATTTCACGGTGATATTACATATTGATATTACCCGTCTAAAAGGAGCAGCAGATGATATGTTATCTGTTGCTCAATTTAGAAGTCATCCCTGAATCTTTAAGTAATTTTAACTCTCAACTTACAATGCCTTGTTTGTCTCTACCTAATGAGTGAATATTAGCAAATATTGTGGTACCGTTATTGTCTGCCTAACCCCGCGGAGAATACAGGCGTGATGTAAATGATTGTGTTGTGTTATATTATTGTGTTGTTTTGTTGTGTTGTGTTATGTTATTGTATTACCGTGCCGTATGCCGTGTGACAGCGGGCACCGCGTGTGAATGCCGCGGGGACGACGACCGGCGCGGGCGCTTTTCCGCGCACTATCTAGACCGATCGGAACAATTTCACTTAATCACACAACTATTTCATCTGGCTTGCTATCCACGAAACCGTTCACTAAATCCGGGAACATTGTTAAATCACGTTAGCTGTGACTCGTGTCGATTTAACCAAATTGTGTCGAATAAAAAAGCAATCATTTTGATGAAAATAAATTGAATAATTTTACATTTGTTAACGAAGAAAGTAATAAAGTAGTCTAGGCAATAATACAAATAGTTATGGGGGCAATTCAGGAAATTGATTTTATTGATGTTTGAGAGAAATAGAAAAGTGTATTGGATAAATTCTTGCCAGCTTATTGCTTGAACTGACTGAGCGTGAGGAGGTAAGAAAAGAATGTGAACTGCTTCTTTCAGTCACTTGAGAAGGAAGTATCATACTTGTAACACGCCTTACAATTAAAATTAATTAGTGAAATAAAGTAGCACAAACAGTCAACCTGGCACTAGTGGGTCACAGACCTCCTCTATGATCGAGAGAGTGGAGCGTAATCCACCACGCGGGACCAGCGCGGCTTGGTGAATGCCACATGTCTTCGAATTTTGAATTCTAGGACATTCTGGTTTCCTACGATGTGTTCCTTCACCGTTTTGAGAGCAGTCGTGTTGAAATACATTTAAACAGCTGTATAACGTGTCTGGTTCCGAACCTACTTCAGCTCGTAAGACACTGGGCCTGTCTCCACTTGGCCATCACTGCACTGCTGCCATAAACTAGAAAGAATAATATTTTAGAAAATGCTAACTGAAAAATTTCGTGAATTTGAACCAAATCTCAATATTGTTCGCGAACGGGAACTATTACAACAGTACAAAAACAATAGCTCCCAAGCGACGACAATTCGTTACTCACTATTACCGAAATTCCGCGTTTCGTTTATTTTTCATTTTATTGTATTTTTCAACTTTCGCCGAAAACCCGTCGAGGTAACGCGGTCGACGACTTTCTTCTCGCGTAACGTTAACCGATGCGTTTACGTTATCTTTTGTTTTGTGCCGTCATACTAATTATTGGATTACGCAAACTTAGATGTAATAGCTGTTTATTGCTTTTTTTGAGTTTAACGTCTTATTTGTTGAGTAATTTAGTTTTATTAACTCGATGCTGTTTTTGTTACGAAAATCTGCGTTGAAAGGAGTGTTCTATTTTTATTTCATTTGCATCATGCTGTTTAGTAAAATATTTATATAAAAATAAAATTAAAAATATAAAAAAGTAGTGGCCCATCTGCATCAAGAACAGGGTCCAAGCAGCCGGTGGTCAGAGCTCTAGAGAGGGGAACCTCCTCACTATGAATTCCGTGTACAGAAATACTACCGTTTTTTTTAACCCTCCGCTGTTCCTCATTAATTTTGTTGCGGGATCTAAGATAGTTGAATTGTTTCCTCAAAACTTTTTCCCATGGGGTAGATAGAAACTGCAGAATGCCACCTGCTAGGATCCTTTTGCTTCGTTTACGTTCATACATTTGGTCAAACACGCACGTCGGTGTCGCGTACTACGTACCTGACCTTCCTGAAGAACATCCCCAATAAAGTCATTAAACGTAAGCAGTAAATCATTCAATATTAAACGATTTTATTTACCGTATACAAACATGTCCTACTACGATCAGCAAAACAAATCGTTCGATATGTAGTAGGATACTAATCTCTTTAATCAAGTTAAAATAAAATTGAACGAACGTTGAATTAGCTCGACTTCCCTCATCGAAGGATATTGCCAGTGCATAAACTGTCGATCGTTGTTTTCCTATGTGTGGCAACACTGGCTTTCACACGGTTCAGCGCACGCGCTGATAGGCACAATTGTAACATATTCGACCGGGAGCCGAACGGAACTAGACGTCATGTGTATCACCTTAATTGTGACATTAATATACTCTAATGTATTTAATAAGTTGCTAATCTAATAAGGCATTGATATTTGATACATCCTTTTATGTGTAAGTATACCTCCATTATCAATTATTCATTGAAACGTGATGATATTATTTATTGTGGACGTCCACGGCATCACGATAATACTGGGAAGTCAAATGTATGGAAATATATGAAGACACTTTTAAATTTCCGTTCACGATATCGTTATAATTTCCACGTATTTCCAATAAATTCTATGGACGTAGACGTTCACGATAATATGGTCACGTTAGAAATTATAAAAGCGTGGGTAACTATTAGTATTTCTTTCTATTAATTTTGATGCGAAATCTTGCTGAGCCTTCAATAAAAAGGTGCTCTGTTATTGTTACTGTTAGCTTGCATCATGCCACGGCTGGGCAAAGTCTCCATGGCTCCCCATGACTTCCAGCTCTTCCAATCCAGGTCTAATGTGGACTACTAGTCGTTTGTTTTCTCCACCTCTTCCCGCCTTCTTCTACTGTGTCTGCCGCGACGCCTTCTGGCTGTCTCAGGGTTCCACGTAGTGGTTATTTTGGCCCTCAGCTCATTGGGCATATGGCAGACGTGGTCAGAGCACTTCAGTTTAGCGGCTTTTTGAATGACGTCACATGCTTTCTCCTTCAATAATAGTAAAGGACGTTAGGCAACAACTAGAAATTACTAATTAAGCTTTAGTCGGCATCCCTACCACCAGAATGGTACGACCAGAATGATAAGATGGCGATTGATACCCACAAGCCGACACGAATTAGTAAAGACCTTGCAGCCTATACAAGTAATCAGTTGCATCTCATTAATTTGTCTTATTAACAAGGCAAATGTTAGCACTTACTGAATACATTCTGTCAAGATCAGCCCACGCCAAGATAGCAAAGTGCGTATCAATTACGCACCGCGTAACCGTTGCGTGAATCTTGGAGCTCGCATATTGAGCTTTTTTTGGGCGAAACATATTAATAACAGGGCTCTGAACCGGTTTAAAAAGAGCGGTTAATTTCGATGAATTACCGGTAAATATATCGTTCCCTCATTAACCGGTTAAACAAGTGAACTGTTCATATGTAACCCAAATGACAAAGGTTACCGGTTACATAAGCACAAACGGTTTTGACACCCAAATTAACCGGTTAATTCCGTAAGTCGTAAATATTTTTCGTCTACTTTTTTAACACTTCCAACAAGTTATAGTGACATTAGTACATTTAGTACCCCAGAAAACATTAGGAAAAAAAAATGTTTGATCTGAGGACGTCAAATACAACCGGAGAACTTAAATGGTGCGGGTAGATTCATGTTGCGACTTGCTTAGTTAGGGGGCGGGGGGTGTTTAACCGGTTAATTTTCACTTTCAAAACCAAAATTCATGAAAAACCGGTTTCCCGCAAAAACCGGTAAAAACCGGTAAAGTGCAAACCTTAACCTAAATCGATTTCGGTTTGGGGTCAATGACCGTAACCGGTTAAGAATTTCAACCGGTTTCCGAGCCCTGATTAATAATATATGTTCTTCTAGGGCGTCCCGGCGTTTCCGCTCCCAATGTCCACAACAATATCGTCACGTTAGAAATTATAGAAGCGCACTATGATTATTGTTTTCAATTCATTTTAATGCGAATTCTTGCTAAGCCTCCAATAGAAATATGCTCCGTCCTTGAATAATAATAAAGGACGTTAAACAACGACTAAAAATGACTAATGAAGCTTTAGTCGGCATCCTTCGACATTACGAGTCGAATGCTAAGATGGCGATTGATACCCACAAGCATTGCCTAAACGAATTCGTAAAGACCGCGTAGTTTGTGCAAGTAATCAGATGCACCTCATTCATTTGTTTACTAAACAAGGCATATGTAAAGATGCAAAGCGCGTATCAAATACGCGCCGCGTAACCGTTGCGTGAATCTTAAAGCTCGCGTATTAAGCATTTTGTTGACGACACGTTTAATATGTAGGTACATTATTAATATTGCTTAAAAGGAGGGTCCGTGGAGTTTCTTGTCCGTTCTTTTCCATACGAACCTACTACGCTTTGGAATAGGCAACTAGTTTCATCTTCATGAATGATCGACTCATTTGGAAAAATCAATTGGTTTAATAGATATATTTGGTTTGAGTTTCAGCAAGTGTTTGTATCTACAAACCTGCACTGGGCCCGCGTGGTGGATTACGGCCCACTCCCTATCACCGAGAGGAGGCCTGTCCCACAAGTGGGAACATTATAGGCTGATTAGGCAAAGTCTTAATATCTGCCTTCAAAAGCTGTCTCATCGATCTCGCCTCATCACTAGCATACTCACGACTTGCCTTCCGAATACTTACGCTTTCGGTAATTACACCAGAGGATTACCTTTATGCCAATACCAAGAGGAATTTGTCGTTGCAAATGCTATAAAATAAGGGGGAGATATGGCGAATGAATAAAGTATTGAACACTTGAACCATATTTTAATAATACATCCTTCACAGTAAATCTGTTGCATATTTATTTTATAACATTGAAAATCGGTCGCACCGACCCTGAAAACAACGACATAGTAGTCGTTATTTAATTAGTCATAATATAATTATTAATTGTAAATATATAATGAGAGCTTTAGAGGTCTCTGAACACTTGCTCAAACTCAAACCTTTACAGGCACTTTTGAATTGTCAAAGGAGTCCGTAATTCAGAAAGATGAAGCTTGTTGCCTCATTGCATTCCAAAGCGTAGTCGATTCCTATTGAGCAGAACGGCAAGAAACTCCATGGACACTTCGTTAAATTAAATTGCTACGAAATATTAATTGCATCCACGGATATCGATCTATGATTGCATCATTAACCCGTGAGAAGGCGCGCCTAATTTTCTTACACGAGTAGGCGCGTGCGAGCAAATTGCTCACACTATCATAAAATGTTTATATTTTTAGTGTTTCTATATTTATTGGCTTATAATGTATTTAAATAAATAACACAAGGTTTAGTAAGTAAGAAAACAAGTATTTTAATCAAAACTATTGAACATAATAGCAACTTCTAACGCAAATAACAAAACAACCTAGTATTAATTAATTTTTTTGGCACGTTTCATAAAAATCAAAATAAAAACTGTTCCATAACAAAAACTAAAAAGTGTTATTCATCCATTAAATCTACACTAATGTGCCTCTCGAAACACACTGAACACATGTATTTTACATGTTCGGTGCAAAGTAATTGCTGGGCGCGTGATGAGCAAATTGCCGCACGTTGGTACACGGCCTCCACAAACGCCTTGCTGCGCGGTCGCAACGCCACTGAGCGGATCGAGAATTGCGTCAGGGGAGAGGGGGTGAATATTTAGGAAGGTACTTAAGTGCTTGAATTGGTGTGGCATGGGAAAGACAAAAAATTTTTGAATTAGATTTTTGTGTGAGCAAATTGCTCATAGCGCGCCTTCTCACGGGTTAAATGTTGAATTTGATTTTATTTGTGAGAACGATGTAAAAATGCGAACATACTGACGTCACGCAAAATCATGCATCGCGCAAGCAGAGTTTACCGCGCAACTAATTTTACAACGTCTTTCCCTTCCCCGCGATCCTCCCTTCGATCCTCCCTTTTCTACAGAGTATGAGTGAACTTTACATCCTGTTACTCATACCTCTACAGTATTATTAGGAGTTGATCGCTGTAGATCATCGCTATGGCGTCCAAATGAAAGTTACAAACGACTAGCACGTACAACATATCCCCCAGGGACTATTATAAGGCCATTCTATAGTATACTATCCACCTCCGTACGAAACAATTACTCGAGGTTGACTCATACAAATGCAAGGCGAGAATAACAAACAGCAATACTCTATAATTTTCTTTAGTTCCCTGCTGACTTGATATATACTTTAAGACAGGGTGTGGTCAACAAGACACAGGGTGTGGACGAAATCTTAAAATCAAATCTAGCGATTAAAATAATAATAGTAATAATATTCCACAACTTTCACACAACGCCATCTAGTACCAAACTAAGCAGTGCTTGTGTTATGAGTACTAGACAACTGATAAACATACATATATATTTCTAAATACATACATATTGTAGATAAATTACACCCAGACAAAGAACAAATGATCGTGCTCATCACAAAAACATTTGTCCTAGGTGGGAATCGAACCCACGACCTTGGGCATAGCAGTCAGGGCCACTGACCACTAGACCAACAGGCCTGTCAAATATTTGCCTTTGACAACTGACAAACGTACAATCAGGCTTATGAAGTAACTCTTAGTTACGAGCTCATCCAGCAGCTTCCACATCAATTCCTAGACATCGAATCACCTTGTAACTTGTACCATTTCAAAATACCTACACTCGCTTCTCAGACAATTGATCTATTAAAAGCTCTCGTACTTCCTCGGTAGATAGTGTGAATAATAAAGAGTAATGGTTTGAATACCGCCTTTGAAAACAAGCCCGCACCGTGAAGGACTCGCCATTGTTAGCGCTGCCCGCTTTAACAACCGAAAGAATGGCCTCCGCAGATCCAGATTAGAGAGATTCATTTGATTTTGCAACTGGATTCTGTTGGTGAGCTTGTTTGGGTAACTCTTTTAAGAGATAATAAAGAATTATCTAATACATAAAACATAACATCACTCCTGTAATCCTCTAAGCGTAGGGTAGAGGTACCTACACCCGCATTCCACCAGTTAAATTCAAGTCTCATGTCATAGGAGGCGAGCATATTGCCTTCATCCGGGCACAAATGCAGACTACGGACTACTAGTGATAAATTCCTGATGGATAACCCTAATAACAATTTGCCCGACTTGGGAATCGAACCCAAGACCTGATGCTTAGCAGTAGCGTAAGCACTACTGCTAAGCATCAGGTCTTGGGTTGGCCCACTAGAACAAAGAGGCAGTCAAATAATATGTTGGTAGGGTGTAAAAGGCAGAAAACATTGGGTTGTTTAGGATAGGTAGCTTCATTCGGTTAGACTAGAAGCAGACCAACGCAGGTAAAAAGGAAAAAGGCTAGGTTATCATGATGATGATAACGACGAATATTGATAGGAAAAGCAGGACGGTCTTCCTTTAATACCGTTCCATCAAAAGTAAGAAACTTTACCCTAAACCGAAATTTACGATCGAGCTTTGGAATAAAAAAAACACGTGCGGACGTCGTTTCGTTTTCAAGTGGGTAAAGACGGATGTCACAAATTCTGTGACAATCTCGAGATAAATCTGTTCAACCGTAAGTTTGAAGGTTAACTGCTACATTACATTTTTTCTCTCACCAACCAAATTGGGTTATGTACCATTAAGATTGTGATTAGACAAGGATTTAATACACCTACATACACGTAAAGTATAAACTTAAATTGACATAAATAACGCAGGAAATTAGTAAGCTAGTAATGTTTCCTGATTAAAACTTGTTTTTGTCTTTCTTTGAGTAACAACACCCAGCTTCAAAGATGGAGCGAGGAGAACCTGTAGGATCGAGTGTTGTAGTGTAATTTAACTTACAAAAGCCAACGTAAATCGAGTAGCGAATAAAAGAAGACTGAAAAGTGACTGCAAAGCTGTGTGGAAATCGGTTGTCATGGTATGGCCATGTGATGCGGAGGTATGAGAAAATTGTCGTGAGGAAAGTTTTGAGTATGAATGTCGATGGATGGACTGTGTGAAAGACGATATGACTAGAAAGTGGTCATCAAAGTTAAATCATTAATTTCAAATAAGCTCATAAAAGGCACTTTTGATCGTTAAAATGGTGACTACTGAGATGACGATTAATAGACAACTATGGAAGAAAAAGACGTTTTGCGCAGACCCCGAATAAATGCAGTCAAGGGAATGATGATATCCGCTATGGATACTTTAAGCTGCGTGGAGGTATTTCACAGTAGCTCGAATCAGTTTCTATTACAGCCAGTTACGTTGGTGTTAATAACCTAATAACATATTTTCACGCGGGAAATGAGTTACCCGAGCAACCATTATAACTTATACTTTCATTTCAGACAAACATAACTTCCTGAGAGCTCCAATCATTTGGTTAATTAACGGTTTTTAAGCAATATCCACTGAAAAATGATTTATTTTCTTTGATCATTATAACGTTAGGTAATGTTAACAAAATCCGGTTAGTTTCGATAATTATGTGTAACATGTTCGCGGTAAGTATTGTATAACGGACGGCGTGTCTCTAGGTGTTATAAAATGTTATGATTATATTGTCACTAGCAGCGCCCCGCGGTTTCACCCGCATAAGTTTCGATCCCGTGGGAATATTGGGATAAAACGTATTATAAACTATCTGTATGCCAAATATCATCAAAATTGGTCCAGCCGTTTGAGCGTGAAGAAGTAACAAACATACAAATACACACTCACAAACTTTCGCCTTTATAATATTAGTGTGATAATATTTGAACTTAGTATATATACTCGTAGCACGCGACGCAGGAGACACACCTTAGAATGTATTACTTTCGTTATTTTACTTGAAATGTAGTGTCTCTAGATTTTATTAAATGTTATGATTATATCCTCATAATATTTGAACTTAGTATAGCACGCGACCCAGGTAGAGACATACCTGACAATGTATTACTTTCAATACTTAGTTTACTTGAAATGTAGTGTCTCTAGTTATTTATTAAATCTTATGATTACATACCCATATAATGTATATCCGACTCGTGGCTAAGTGATGACAGCCGCACGAACCGATCAATCAAGTTAAGCTACGCTTGCCGCGGTTGATCCGTGGATCGGTGACCATCTTTACATATCAAAGCCCCTCCGTGCCTCGGAAAGCACGTTAAGCCGTTGGTCATTCGTGGATCTTTGACAGTCGTTACGGGTTGTCAGAAGGCCGAAAGTCTAACGACCAATCATACCAAGGGGTATCGTTTTACCCAGTTACTGGCTTGTGGAGGTCAGATAGTAGCTGCATCCGGTTAGGCAGGAAGCTAACGCCAACATCATTGGGAAAAGGCTATGCATCTGCTTAGCCTGGGCCTTTTTGGCGCAGCTGTGGCACACTTTCCTGTTTAATTTCTTACATCGGACTTTACACTTTTTTATTTGATTTTCATTTGTTTTTTATCTGATGTATGTCTCAGGTGTACTGTGTGTCTTATAGTCTGTGCTAAATAAATGTATTTTCTTTCTGTATTTCTTTCTGCCTATTCCTTTCTCAACTATCTGATGATGATGGTGATTATATCCTCCATATATTTGAACTTAGTATATTAAGAATGTTAGCACGCTACGCAGGTAGTCTGGGGACACACATTATAATGCAAACACTTTCGATATTATACATGCTAATCACAAAGTGACATATGTACCTATCTACAAGCCTAGTACTTTAGGAAACTTACGTTTTTGAAGTTGCCCGAAGTCGTGACGATTTTAATAAATGAGGACTTGAATACATATACATAGTTTACAGCGATGCAGAGGAATTTTTTGACGCATTATTTTAGTTTGTTAATAGTTTTGGTTAGGTTAGGTTATGATATTTTTATTTTAATATTTTTTTAGTTAATTAATTATAAGAAGTTTATCCAGTGTTGGTATATAGGTATTTTAGTTTGAAGAATTTGCTACAAATTGGCAACTTCGTTTGGAGACCTCAGATTAGTGGAAAGAGTTAGATACCAAATAGAAACCACGGACGGCAAGACGATGATCATTTAACCAAATGTTACCCATACAGGTCACGGTTGCTACTCGTACACCTGATAGAATCTACTGAATACTACGAATATCTTTCAACACAAATTCGCAGAGAGAATTGCTTTAAACTGCAGCCCTCTCACCATACGTTAAGTACCCTATGAACTAGATCACTATATGAACTGAGATTTAATTAGTTTAAAGGTGTACCGTGTATGCAAAACGGAACAGGTGTGGTCCTAGTAGCAACATATCCTGCACTTAACTTATTATCTGTTTATAACATACATACAGGCATAAGCTCATACCTTGTTTCCATGAGATTAGGCAAAAACTACAGAACACCACCTGCTATGAACCTTACATACTCCTTTTGGTTTAAGTTAAATTATCTGGTCATACATGCGCGCCGGTATCTACGCAACCGACCTTTCTGAAGAACCTCTCCGATAAAGTCACCATATGTTCTCCTAGGGCGTCTTTTCTCGGCGTTTTCACTCACATCTGCCTTGTAAACCACCTTTTGTTAGTCCAAACCATCTAAGCATACTCTTTTCAATTTTGGTCACTACATCTTCTCTACACCTCACCCTTGACTTCTGACATCATTCCTCAGCCTATCTTTCGTAGTTACACCACACATGCTTCGCAAGTACCTGTATTTTTAGATTGGTCTAAGTCTCAAAATATTTAGACGCTAAATACAAACAGATTGAAGAACTACATACATAGCTAACGGTGTTTCTGGTAAGATTCAGGTATCACCTATAGAGACGAATATTTATTGGCAAGGCAAAGAACTATAGAGCTTACAATTTGCCTTCACGCAAAGTTGGATCCTTAAAGGTTAGAAATAGACCATCCATTTGGCAGTTAAGAGCAAGTAACAAAGATTTAAATCGTTATATTCGCCCTGCCGCGTCAAAGGATAGTGGCGTTTCTGTTTCTTTACTACACCTCCGACACATATAATGTCAAAGAGAATTGATTGTCATGGAAACGTCGTTATTATAGTGTGACTTCATCTCAGTGTGTACACTTTTTCGCGCGACTGAGGGCAAATCTATCGATTTAAATCTTTGCAAGCGAATACCAAATGTGTCAACTTTTCGAGGCTCCATCGGCGACGCCTAGGCCGGGCCAGTAGGCTGTGGGTTACAATTTATAGTATTTACAACATCATTACCTCCTCTCCATCCATCTTATCGTCTGCCCACTCCGCGACATAAGGTAAGGCTACACTGTTGGGTAAGGACAAGCACCCACGCAACGCACTTTGTTAACATAATTGTATTGCAATCACATCTATTGTATTTTAATTTTGACGGCCTCTGATAGCTTTTGTGAGGGTTCATGTGCTGTCTGTACCCAAGAGTTTAAAATTTTCAACTGACCTTGGATCTTGAACTAATGTGGGGTATAAGAAACTGTGATTAAGATACCGACCTCGAATCTTTAATTGATCTTGGGTAAACGATGCAGGACGATGCTGAGGTGTTACTGGGACTGAGTTCTTAGAAACAAGTACACAGGTCTCTTCTCAGTGTGAGGGACTGGGCCGTAATCCACCACGCGGGTGCAATGTGGGTTGGTAGATGTCACTAGTTTGGAATTTTTGGTTCTAGGACATGCCGGCTTCCTTACGATGTTTTCCTTCATCTTTTTGAGAATAATTTGTACAAAGTAAAGCGCCTGTCTGTGTTTGAAACTACGATCTACAACTCGTATGTCACAGCCATTATCACTGGGCCATCACTGCTCTCAGCGCCAGCCTTATTCAGGATGATTTAATTATGTCCGCGATGTCAGCAACGCAGTCAAGAGTAATATAATAATATCGTGTGTATACAACGTGTAACGTTAAATGCGCAAAACCTGAAAATAGTTTGATCAGAATAACGAGCAGAATTATTTGTACCACTTTTTAATATAGGACACATTTTTCAAAAAATCTTCATTAAAAACGTTGCCGTGTCTATTTATTAATAGGTCAAGCAAGCCAATGTCAGCGCGGCGCAGCGGTCCGGTGACAACTCCTCCCTCGATAAAGCGTCGTCGCAGACGCAAGAAACGATCGGATTGGCCAGTAAAACTAAAACAGCACATACTTAAAACCTTTAAAAAATGTTTAATGACTAATTTTCTCTCTGAAATAGGTCAATTGAATTAAAAATCAGTTGGGGTGTCTGAGGTTTTGCGCATTTAACGTTACATGTTGTATAGTAATATCGTGTCACAGTTTACCATTATCTCGTAACTAATGAATTTATGAAAGGCATTGTTTGCCACACCATGCGTACCGCGCCGGCGTACCGACCACAGGTTCCAACGCATAATGTACCAGCTCCTTATTTGGCACCTGAGATGAAACCAGTTGGTGTAGGTCGAGTTGCTTGCAAGTGAAAAATTACGTTAGGGCCTTGTAATGTTTTTGGAGATAGATACTAGAATCGCCTAATCCGCTAAGATGGTATATTCGAATTAAAATGATAAATCACTAGTTTTCTTATCATAAAATCATGATATAAAAGAGGAAGGAGTGAATGATAGCATGACAGTTGACAGGATGACAGTTGATGGAAGAAGAAAACGTATTGCGTCGACCCCAAGTAACATGGGACAAGTACAGGAAGATGATGATGAGAATTATAAGAGACTTTTTTACGTATGTCATAAAGTCCTGCTACGAGTATACAAGGTGTAACTTAAATAACGCACAACCTCTTAAGGAGTCATTGTACTCATCATTATGAACAACTTTTACTATGGGACCAAACCTGAAATCGCGAAATAAAAATCAGCTGTTCCCTACATTTATGTTCGCATAACTCGTCAAAATGTAGGGAACGGCTGATTTTTTTTTCGAAAACAGCACATAAAACGTTTACAATTTTTTTAATGACTTATTTTCTCTCTGATATAGCTCAATTGAATTAAAAATCAGTTGGGGTGTCTGAGGTTTTGCGCATTTAACGTTACATGTTGTATGGTAATATCGTGTCACAGTTAACCATTATGCTCGTAACTAATGAATTTATGAAAGGCATTGTTTGCAACACCATGCGCACCGGCGCCGGCGCACCGACCACAGGTTCCAACGCATAATGTACCAGCTCCTTATTTGGCACCTGAGATGAAACCAGTTGGTGTAGGTCGAGTTGCTTGCAAGTGAAAAATTACGTTGGGGCCTTGTAACGTTTTTGGAGATAGATACTAGAATCGCCTAATCCGCTAAGATGGTAAATTCGAATTAAAATGATAAATCACTAATTTTCTTATCATAAAATCATGATATAAAAGAGGAGGGAGTGAATGGTAGCGTGACAGTTGACAGGATGACAGTTCATGGAAGAAGAAAACGTATTGCGTCGACCCCAAGTAACATGGGACAAGTACAGGAAGATGATGATGAGAATTATAAGAGAGTTTATGACGTATGTCAAAAAGTCCTGCTACGAGTATATACAACGTGTAACGTTAAATGCGCAATACCTGAAAATAGTTTGATCAGAATAACGAGCAAAATTAATTGAACCACTTTTTAATATAGGTCACATTTTTCAAAAAATCTTTATTGAAAACGTTGCCGTGTCTATTTATTAATAGGTCAAGCAAGTCAAGGTCAGCGCGGCACAGCGTCCCGTTGACGACTCCTCCCTCGATAAAGCGTCGTCGCAGACGCAAGAAACGATCAGAATCGCCAGTAAAACTAAAACAGCACATAAAACCTTTACCATTTTGTTAATGACTTATTTTCTCTCTGAAATAGGTCAATTGAATTAAAAATCAGTTGGGGTGTCTGAGGTTTTGCCCATTTAACGTTACACGTTGTATATGTAGGTCTGTTATTAAGGACAACCGGTGTTTCCGACATCTTGAGGTATAAATATGGCGGACTCAGGAGGATAAGAGAGCTTCTGCCTGTGAGTTCGTTCGCTTGAAATGTATTGTTCCCTCGACCAACCTCGCCGCATCGTATTACCTGCCTGCGCTATCACTTCGTTTTCGCTTAGAGTCCTTTTTGACTGTTTTTCTTTTTGCTCGGCTCTTTAGGGTCGTGGCG
The DNA here is from genome assembly GCA_949629135.1 of Eremobia ochroleuca. NCBI lineage: Eukaryota > Metazoa > Arthropoda > Insecta > Lepidoptera > Noctuidae > Eremobia > Eremobia ochroleuca. Next base: position 14,226,736 of record OX451408.1, read on the forward strand.
TGATGTTAAACAGCCGATAACCTTCCTCAAGAGTTGCGCTATCGAATGCGAAAAGATTATTTCAAATTCGACTGGTGGTTCCAGAGATTACCTCCTACATAAAAACTCACAAACAAAGAAATTTTACCTCTTTATAATAAATATTAATATAGACGAACTCTCAATAAAATATTAACTGAAATAAATCTTAAATAGAACTCCATATTAATAAAACTTTATCGATTTCTTTGATGGCATTCAAATTCATGTTAGAACTGCAATAAATTGTTGAATATTCTACCATATCTTCTCCATCTTAATGAAATATGTTTAACGATATTTTTTAAGACTTCTTGGCAATTTAGCCCGCTGCATAATAAAAGTGAAAGATTATTTATTCGTCTACACTTTGCAGCAATATCTACATTTTTGAAGTGAAAACTTCTTTAGGCGTACTTTACGCTCTTTTGGAACAAGTGAACGAAACTGAACCGTAACGGTCGGGTCAGTGACGCTGAATCGGGCACACTTAGCTCCAACTTGTCGGTGATACTAAATCGCGTATACTCGGCTCCAGTCGTTGTATTCACTACTATAGTGTGGTCGCAAGCGCACACCCTCTTTTACGTTTATAAACTTTAACACTGGTTTGCGCTTTCCTGTTCGAAAAATTATACATAGATGCCTACAATAGGACTTTCGAACATATTGATATTTTTGCATGTTCTCCCAGTAGGTTCAAAGATCTTATACTCAAGGAGCTCTCTTGATTGTTGTGTAAAAGTACTGATGAACATGATGGTTAAGTAACTTTAGTTTTTCGTTTAATTGTATATTATACTAGCAGAGCCCACGGTTTCACCCGCGTTAATTTCAGGAAAATACCTATTAAAATATATTCCATTACTTATGATTATTACTTAGTACATTAATACTTACTGTAAGAAGCTATTTTAGGAACGTCACGCTATGATCAGTAAGAGTAGAATTAAGTATAGTGAACTTCGCAGAGCTAGTACCGGCGGCCGTGCGGATTTATTTTAAAATTATGATATCTCCTAAGATATTCATTGGAATCGAATGATGTCAAGGGCAATTTTGTTGAAAATTAAATACTTGTCATGAATAACGTGTTTATTTGGATAACAGTTAATATCATGTTTATGAAAACACCTTCGCAAGTAATGTATTATTTAAGAACAAATTTGATTATCATAAAAAAGGTTATAGCGAGTCAACCATAAAAGATAGACATATGCTGTCGCGGACGTTTTTTTTAGAACTTTTAAGTGGAAACAATTCCGTCATACATGATTTTTGCGTAACTTTAACCATTTACGCAGCGCACGCAACGGAAGCTCTCAAAAAGAATATTTTTTCCCGCTTTTGCAACATTTTTCATTGATGCTCCGCTCCTATTGGTTGTAGCGTGATGTTATATAGCCTATAGCCTTCCTCGATAAATGGACTATTCAACACAAAAATAATTTTTCAATTCGAACGAGTACTTCATGAGATTAGCGCGTTCAATCAAACAGACAAACAAACAAACAAACTCTTCAGCTTTATAATATTGTATATTATATTCCATAGTTAATCTGTGAATAGCGTTGTGGGCTTCAATATTGTTCAAATGTTATATATATATCTTTTTTTATACTATATTTTGTAGCTGTTTAATGACAGCCGCACAGGTCGATCGATCAGGATAAGTTACGCTTGCCGCGGTTGGTCTGTGGATGGGTGACCATCTTTACATACCGAGACCCCTCCGTGCCTCGGAAAGCACGTTAAGCCGTTGGTCCCGGCTGTCATTCGTAGATCTTTGACAGACGTTACGGGTAGTCAGAAGCCCGAAAGTCTGACAACCAGTCTTAACTAGTGGTATCGTATCACCCAGTAATTGGGTTGTGGAGGTCAGATAGGCAGTCGCTCCATGTAAAATACAGCAGCTGCATCCGGTTAGACTGGAAGCCGACCCCAACATAGTTGGGAAAAGCCGAGGCAGATGATGATGATATATTGTAGCTGTTTGCTGTTCCTAAATAAACTTATGTCTTCTTCCCATGGAAGTAGGCAGAAACTACAGAACGCAGCTGGCGTTCTGTGAGTCTTACGCTACGAGTCTTATTCTTACATACTCCTTTTGCCTCTTTTACGTTCATACATCTGCGGGTTAATTGCGTAACCACTATCAGTAGTAATGGCTTTCATTTTGACAGTTCAGCCACTATTATTGCGTTATTTACGTTGTTTATACGACAAATTTTTCGAACATTTGAAGCAATGGATTAGCAATATCCTTCAAAGTGATTTAGATTGAAATTGATTGTGTGTTATGCAATTAGGGTGCTGCAGTGCGATTCTGTAACCATCTCACCGTGAAAGCTTGGGTGAAGTGAGCGTGGAGTGAGCTGTCATTCGCTAGGGATTAACACTATTAAGTGCTCACTTCACTTATGATTTCACGGTGAGATTTTTACAGAATCGACCGGCTTACGCACCTAACTTTTTTGAAGAATATTACCGTCTTATATAATATTTTGTATAAATAGCAAGATTTTGTTGAACATGCTCAATAATCAATAAACGTTTCTCTTTTGTTTACAGGTAAATCATCAAAAACCAGTTTTGTAATAGAGTTATTATAGTTAAGATGAAGTGAAGAACGAAGCCCAAGGTAAGAAAGTGTTAAACATTTAAGTTGAAGCAACAAACGGGAGCTAGGAACCTCTTCTCGAATGCTGGTAACCTAATCTATTAGGTGAATCAAATATAAACAGGACTTTTTTTATTACTGGTCGCTGAGTGAAGAGACGCGCTTGGTGCTTTTGTATGTGTTAGGGGGGATCATCTAGGGGAGGCGGGTATACTGCTCCGGCTCACTTTAGTTTACTGCGCGCCAGTAGCATCATGTATGAGCAGGAGGTATATATAAGTCTGTTGAGCAACGACTTATCATAATTTTTTTAACACGGGAGGTCATAAAACCTTCCGAAATTTTGCATCCATTGACTCTATAGTTCGATAAGAATACGCTTTCAAGAACTCAAGTGTAGGATGGCACAAAAAAAAATTCAAGTGGAGGACGCCGTTTTCACACTGACCAGATAGTGGAATCATTTGTGTGCAATTGGCTAACGGCACGACCGACTACATTCTTCGATACTGGCATCAAGAAACATCCCCTGCGCTGGGAAAAATGTGTTAATAGAAGGGGAGATTATGTAGAAAAATAAAATATATTCCTTTTTTTTACGAGTATAATAATACGTGCGTATTTTTTTTTTACTTAAGTCCGGTTTATATTTGATCCACCCACGTATTTTCTTTTAACAAGAGATCTGCTGCTGTGTCAGAAAGTTGTAGTCATATTTAAGGGTTTGGTACAGACCATAAAACTGCAGGGTAATTGCGTAACACACTATCAGTAGCAATGGGTTTCATTTTGACAGTTTAACAACATTCATTGCATTATTTACGTTGTTGAGCAAACATATTTTTCGAACACATGGAGCAATGGATTAGCAATATGTTTCAAAATGATTGAGAGGAACAGTGTGTTACGCAATTAGGGTGCTGGAAAACTTTCTCCATGGGACCAACATCGCAATCGCGAAAAAATAATCAGCTGTCCCATACAAAACTTCAATACCGACTCGACTCAAATGTATGGAAACAGGTGATCATTTTTCATGGAGAAAGTTGTCCAGTTTGATGGTTTGTACCACACCCTTTATATGTTCATACATTTTAGGAATACGCCGTATAAATTGAAGATGGCGACTGAATGCTGTATAAACATAACTCCCGGACATAGCTGCACTATAAACTTATTTAACCAAGTTTACTTACCTATTACCAAAGTACCCTCGATTAAAAACCAAACTAAGACATAAAGTGCTGTGACTAAAACGTCACTTATTTGCGCCGCAAACCCATCACATCCATACTTGATTACTTTATAAGTATTTAGACTGGCTTAAGGCACCTGACCCACTGCTGGCGATTAACTGGAAGCGAGTAGAGCTAGCAACTAAAAACGGGTTAGCGAGCAACGAGCAACGAGTGTGTGACGGCGACGAGTGATAACTCGCTGGTAGGCATAGACAACACTCGCTGAGAGACTCACGCTTTGTACTGTGAGTATTCTGCCCGCAAAGCGAGCGTCGCTGAGCGAGTACTCTCTTTGATAGCTCTTGTCGCTGCGACAAACGAGTACTCGCCGGGCGGCGGGCGGTGTGAATAGTCAGCTATTAACTATTAATATATAAATCGCTTTTACTGCCACGGGAACTACAAACTTTTGAACGTTTCTTGAGCAAGAACATCGTTTATACCTAGTCCATACTCGTGTGTAGTGGGACAGGTGCCTAAGATCTGTTTCAAGACATAGTTCTATGCGGGGTTTAGGGCTCCCGCAGACATGCGCGATGTGACGGTGCGACGCGATTCTGGTAGAACAGATTCAATGGAGTTTTGACAGAAATTGTTCTATTAGTATCGCGTCACGCCTGTTTGCGGGAGCCTTTAATCGCAGTGTCTTTGGCACAAGGTGAACCACACTCTTGAATAGTTTCGTCAAAATGTACAAAACAGACATGACACTGTTTTGAAGAGAGTTAAATGTGACTATTTTGCAACAAACGCTGGCAGAATATATTGTATGTCAAAGTAATTAAATTATAATAGCCAACGGATATTTTCTCTTGTAATTACTGTCACGCCTGTTATATCCAACAAGTAGGCGCTGATTAAATTTATGAATTCTAAGGACTAAACTAAAATTTATCTTCTGTCTTTTTCTTAATGAAATAGAAAGAAAAAGGTGCACTGAACTTAAATTTTGTAGTTTGTGAACAAGAAAATCGGCACCAATGACGTCCATTGCAAGTTCGCAATAGTATACTCTGCCAGCCAGTACCGTGCTGACATTCCCTAATGACATATTGTCTACGATTATAGATTTTATCTTCAAAGTAGCTGTAAGAGTTGGTTTCAATTAGGTGTGTGAAAATGCTATACCTCAGCTTGTTAGAAATACTTATAAATGCTTGCCGGTAAAATTTCTTTGGACCAACGAATAGACTCGAAACAAAAAAAGCATGGACATTCGAAGTACGGTTAGAAAATGTCGACTCCACCAAGATTTTTTTTTGTTTTTTTTTTATAATCTGACATGTGAGTAAATTCCATACCCAAGCTACAGAATAAACCATTTAATTTCATTACAGCCAGCTTTATTTATTGTTTACTCGATTTTTCTAGGCATTTCAATACAAGATAGGAAAAACTAGGTAGGTTAGTCACAATTTGTTTTAGTTTGTAAGTCCTAGTCCTAATTCAACAATTTCCTTCGCCACATTTCGTCACAGAACAAGAGTTTTCACTCACTGTTGCCTTTTCTAACTTGGTAATAATACAAATAGCTATAGTGTTTTATCATTTGCTTTACGCATAGGCTGTACAACGTAAGTAACAAATTATTAATGCATTTCTATGCTTATTATCTTTATTCAATTATGTATATTAAAAAGTGGCAAAATTGGAGAGTTGTCTTTAGGAGGTAATCTTCGGAACTACTGATCCGATTAGAGTTGTATGAAGAAGGTAATCTTCGGAACTACTGATCCGATTTCGGAAACTCTTTCACTAATTGGAGGCTACGTTGTTGCCGGGTGTTATAATATGTGTTAACCATTTCTATAGGAAGCGTGTTTAAAACAGGTATTAGCTATATATAAACATATTTGAATTCAAAAATAATAACAATCACAAAATCAAACGCGTTTCGCGGCTTAAGAAGAATAATGACGGGATATTCCTTCGTTCAAAAACTTCACTGCCAACGCTCGAAGTAGCTTCATTCGGTGTTGCCAACAGTTGAAACAACAAAACGCGAGCGAAGACGCTGACAGAAACTAATATACCATACAATGATGATTTAGCACTGAGACTAATCTTCTCAACGCTTTTCCAAAGAGTAATATACTATTCATGCAGTGAAAATACGCGTGCCGGATGCTGGGGCATCCTAGATTTCTAAAGAGGGGAAACTGTGTTTAATTCTACACGCTTTATAATAAATCACGTAATGTAACGTTCTTGTTTTGTTTGGTAGATACGACTTTAGAACATTGATAGGAATATGCTAACATTTCGTTCGCTGATGTGATGTAAAAAAAAAAAATCTGCCTATTCTTCCTAACAGCAGCTAGCCTTCAGTGTAACCGGATGCAACTTAATACCAGTATTTTACGTGGAGCGACTTCCATCGGAACTATAACCCAGTTACTGGGTAACACGAAACCCCTTGGTAAGCCTGGTTATTAGTTTAGGGTTTTTCTGACTTCCCGTAACGACTGTGAAATATCTACGTATGACAGCCGGAACCTACGGCTTAACGTGATTTCTGAGGCACGGAGGGGTCACGCTCGGGTCGGTGACGCTAATTCGTGTGTATGTATATCAGGCGCTACAGTCCGTCGGTGCCGCTGAATCGCGTATACTAGGTATAGCAACCCAAAAGCAGCGTTATTTTCACGACACTAAAGATCACTAAATGTACTAGGTGCACCTCTGCCGAGCCCTTAATCGGAGGATATAGCCGTGATGTATGTTATGTTACTAAAGATTATTGTTATTTTGACAGTGATTCAAAATCAGAGGTTTTTACGGACTGTAGAAAATGAAATGTATTTTATTAAAAAGTTTGCACTCAAATAATTCTATAAAATACTGGCTTGTTCTTCTAGAAACTATTAATAAAAGTCATTTAAATGCAAAAAGAAAAACAATGAAAAAATAACTTTTATGGCACCACAATTTTTGACAACGAATGGCCTGTGTTGGTTATTAAAAACTTGAAGTAAAAAGGTTCCATTGAAATTTTTAATAACTGAGTATGAAATTATGAATCTTTCAGAACTAATTTGTAAGAGCGCTTTCAGAAAACCTTTTACCAAAATATGGTTAAAAATTTTACTAAAAAATCCAAAAAATTAAGTGAAATACGAATAGTCTATAAATATTGTAGAGAACATTATCACCATTTCCTGTCAAACTTAGTTGACAGAAAATGCCTCGAGCATTTAAAAGTCCGCCTTTGGAGATACAGTATTTTTTTATAGTTGTTCATAAAGCTTTAATGAATTAACATCATTATAATTACCTACGTGGCGTCTGAGGTATTTAATAAATCAAGAAACATTACATTTTTAATCGACTGATCGAGGCTGGAGGCAGCTTATGAACGCACGCGGCTAGCGGACGATCCTCAGTTATAGAGACCCGTACCGACGCAATAAGGTTGCATTCAAAAGATTTTACAATATTTCCATGAAAAACTCACGAAGGATGCTATTACATTAATTTAATGGCATCGCATGTTTTTTGACAGATAAATGACCAGTACCTAACGGACTGTTACATAGACATATATATTGTTATAAAATGCAACTGCAAAGAGGTTGCATAATCTACATCTACACGAATTCCACAAATACATAGTAAAGTTTGTAAGTTTGGATGTAGGAGGTAAGTAGTCTCTGGTAGTACCTACTGATCCGATTTCGAAAATTGTATCACTAATGGGAAGCTCCATTAGCCCTGATATTATCGTTGACTTTATTTAAACATTTTTTTCTGTTTTACACGTGGACCAAGCCGTCGACGAAGCGCTAATCTTGCACAGTTGCATATAGTCTAAGATATTTTGGCATTCCAAGTTACCTTCCATTCAAAGCAACCAACGCAATGAAGGAATGTGAAACAGGAACCGCTAACAGACTCGCAAGAAATACAAGATATCATGTATCATCCACTCGGATTACCAAATAGAGCCTATTATTACTCAACAAAGTGAGCCTATGAGCGTTCAAACAACTTTCACTCTCATAATCAATACCTAATAGAAGCATTCGAAATTTAAAAAAAATATTTGCCATAGATTGTTGACGCTCGGTCAAAAGCTTTCACCGGTCAGTTGGCGGGATGTTAGGGTTGTCTCTGGTTAGATTGGTATCTGTTGTGTTGAACGGAAGAGGAAAATATTCCGACGTAGATTTTAATCTTGAGCGTGTGTTAGTTAGTTATCCACGATAAGGTGTACAAAATTATAGCTATGACTTACGCTTCGTTTTAAATGTAAGTCGGTAGATATATAATTATAAATATTGATGGATGGAGAAGAAGAAGGTCAAAGAAAAGAAAGATGGATTGTGTGTATGAAAGAAAGAGGAGTGACTGATAGCGTGACTGCGTGACGGTTGACAGGGGAGAATGGAAGAAGAAAACGTGTTACCAAGTAACATGATACAAGGGCAGGAAGATGATGATGATGATACAAATAAGCTCGTTTTATGAAAGTTCGCTTAGTCCTAAATTATGTATATTTGCCACGAAATACGATAAAATCATGAGGCACTTTTCGATCCTCCATAATGATAAGATACATACATATGTTACCATACATATGTTACCATACATATGTTACCATACATATATTCGATGTTATCATTCCACATGACGAGAACCTCGTGAAAGCTGAGAAAGAGAAACAATTTAAATATCTCGACTTGACAGACGAGGTAGTTGACATGTGGAATGTAAGCTCGGCTATCATTGTGCCGATTGTCGTATCGGCCAATAGCCTCATGGCCGAAAGCGATTATCATCTCTCGAGGCTCTCGTTAGGTGGTTGGATCAAGGGCCTGATTCAGAAGGCAGTACTCCTCAATACGGTTCGCATCGTGAGGAGTTCTTTGGAGCCCTAACCACCGGTAGCTTGGGCCCTGCTTCCGATACCGGCGGACCACTATTTTTTATTTTTTTTTATAAGTTTTTGTATAAAAATATTTAAAAATGTATTTAATAAGTATGAAAAAAAAAATCTAGAAACAAGCGTGAAAAGGAAATGAATACTTTTCACATTGATTGGTGACTCGTAACAGCCCTATCGGTCATGTCCGACAAGTGCATCGACCTGAGAGAATTAAAGGGAACCAGTGTTTGCTAACTACTTTGTTTGGAAAGGAGAAAGTTTACATAAATTAACCAGTATTATCCTTTAACACTAGCCGATATACAAATACAGGCACATGAATATTCTCATTATGAACCCAGGATTGTAACACGCACAGAACCTTTTGCGAAACTAGGCTGAATGGATGCTTGTCTTTGCATGACATTAGGATGTCAGAAAAAGAAAACGCTTATTTAGAATTTTGTTACGGATTTCAGATTTGTTTTGTTGAAAATTATTATGGCACGGTACTTTAATTCTGTATTAGGAAAAATATTATTATTAAACAGAATCATCCTGCTGTGTTCGCAACGTTTACCAATCCGTCTCCCAGTGGGTGAATAGATTTTGCCTTCTTGCCACTTTCACTATTTTCTATTAGGACAGAAAGAGTACACACATATAAACAGACAAGAAGAAAGGAACATAAATAGGTACAAAGGTTATGCTTGCTTATAAAAGTGTTCATTGAAAAAAAAAAAAAATTGAAAGCAAAATGAGAATTATTTGTGCTTCCATTAAAATGTAACATGCCATAAAGAAAGTGCTGTCAAAGTGTCAAAGTTCATCTAAGAATGAATGAGTCTGCATTGTTTCGGTCGCGTCGTGTCGTGAGAATGAGCAGCTCAGTAGAGTCAAGGTTGTGTTTTTGTTTACGATAGAAAAGAACACTTTTATGTAATTTAAGGTGACTGAACTTTTTTCTGAGACTTAATTTATTTACGTAAGCAAGTAATAGTCGTAGCTGCGACCTCATCTACTTTCAGACGGTTATGTCTTGTTTTCCTGAATCGGGCTCGTGGCTAATTAATACCAGCCGCATGGGTCAATCGAAGGTTAAGCTATGCCTACCGCGGTCGGTCCGTGGATGGGTGACCATCCATTAAATATCGAGACCTCTCCTTGCCTCAGAAAGCACGCTAAGCCATTGGTCCAGGCTGTCATTTGTAGATGTTTGACAGTCGTCCCGGGCATTCAGAAATCCAAAAGTCTGAGAACCAGTCTTACCAAAGGGTATCATGTTCTTTCAGTTAGGCAGGTAGCTATTATGAGAAGGCAGACGAAGTCGCAGCTAGAACTAGTAAATAAAGTTGAGTGCCAGCAAAAAGTTCATAATAAGACAACATCGAGCCTATATTTCCTGAAGGGTTAGTCGTTAGGCAGAGTTGCACTGTAGTACATAAAGCTACTACAATCTGTCAAATTTCTTTAATAGATTTTCAACTTTATTGCTAAAGCATTAGGTTCAATGTTGATTGGGAAAATTTTACAGTTTCACTAGTTATGTTTAAGTTCCATGCAATAAGGGCCGAGCCTATTGCCCTTACCGGGCACAAATCCAGACTCTGTATGTTCTATGCTCTTCACGTTGATAAAATCATGTTCTTGCTAACAAATGTCAAGAGTGACTTATGTCATACACAGGCATTATGTATTGACATTTCACACCGGCCTATGAACGAATGAATGACTAATGATGATGAACGACAAAGTATGTGAGAGTTTAAGATGCTGCGACATTGATCTTGATGTTTTGTCAATGACATTATGTAACAAAGTTGCTAGGCTAGGTCACAATTTATTCGCTTGCAATAGATGAATGAAAAGAGCGTTATTACTGCTCAACCTAAGCCGCACAGGTCGACCGATCAGGTTAAGCTACGCTTGCCGCGGTTGGTCTGTGTATGGGTGACCATCTTTACATACCAAGACCCCTCCGTGCCTCGGAAAGCACGTTAAGCCGTTGGTCCCGGTTGTGATTCGTAGATCTTTGACAGTCGTTACGGGTAGTCAGAAGCCCGAAAGTCTGACAACCAGTCTTACCTAGGGGTATCATCTGCCTAGCCTTTTCAGAAAAATCAGCCCTAAGGATGCCTGTCCATTGACGCGGAGCGAGGCTGCGGAGCGGAGAATATTAACCAATAGGATTGCATAAAATCTCAATGTCATTTTTCTATTGGTTAATACTTCTCCGTTTTTCCGCTCCGCAGCCTCGCTCCGCGTCAATGGACGGGCAGTCTAAGTAGGTAGTGCTACATTACCATCAGCATCATCTGCATTCTTGTTCCAGCCACTGCTAAGTACTCGTATCTAAGGCCTCCTCCCCTTTGTGCCATGCTTCCTTGGTCTGTGCGATTCTTATCCAGGCCTTCCCCGCGATCTTTTGTAGGTCGTCCATTCTTTTACGACATAATAAGTTCCATAGTTTTGTTTTCGTCGCAAGGTATGGTAATTTAAATAATTTATTATTTCCGCTAAAAGAAACCAAGTTGCGGTCATCTAGTGACACTGCAGAGGTCATTGGCCTCACTTTCATTGCCAATGGCGAACACTTTCCACTAATTTCGCGTAACCTTGTAATCTGGTGTTTTGCAAATTAAATACCTAATTATGCTAAAACAATAAAATGAATGGTTCTGAATTAATTTATCTAAAAAATGCTATTTTAGTGATGTGTCGCAGTAGCTAGTAAGAAATCGGAGTTTTTTATGATATTCCTATTTTCTTTTTTACATTTTTGTAAGTTGAAACGCAGAATACGATGACGCTTGTTTGGATAAACTTAGTTAAGTTTACAAACTAAGTGAAGCCCTGACTACTGCGCTGGCTGAAAACACCTGCGCGCTACAGGAGCTGGTGTCTTCACCTATTCAGTTGGTTCTGAATTGTATGCAATATACAAAAACCGGCCAAGTGCGAGTCGGATTCGCGGACGAAGGGTTCCGTACCATTACTTATCTATAAAAACGGCAAAAAAAATCATGTCTGTTAAATGGGAGCCCCCTTAAATATTTATTTTATTCTGTTTTTAGTATTTATTGTTATAGCGGCAACAGAAATACATCATGTGTGAAAATTTCAACAGTCTAACTATCACGGTTCATGAGATACAGCCTGGTGACTGACGGACGGATGGACAGCGGAGCGGGAGTAACAGGGTTCCGTTTTTCCCTTTGTGTACGGAACCCTAAAAATTGTATAATCACTAACAATCATTCATCAAATACATCGTCTTCCTTCATTCTCAAATGTCACCTTTAGCTTTACCAACTTCATCAGAGATGTTTGCATTATCTCATATTATTCATCATTCTCTTGCTCTTGTCCCAATTTTTTCGGGGTCGGCGCAACATGTCTTTTTCTACTATACTTCTCTATTTGTCTTCATCTCAGTAGTCACCCTCCTTCAAGCTATATCATCTTTCAAACAGTTCATCCATCGTTTCTTTGGTCTTCTCTACTGTTATAGCAATTTACGTTCACACTCAAAACTTTCCTCCCAACATTTTCCTCATTCCTCCGCATCACATACAATATCTCATACCCGATATAATTAATAGTGCAATAAGCAGTTAGTTCAATAATCTTAACATTTATTACCTTACGTAATGAATATCATACCAACATTAAAAATGTGTTCAAAAACATTAACTTTTACCCAATTACGTAACAACAAACCACTGAAACTCAAATTTAATAGTACCAAATTATTACTAGAAAGTAAAACCCACTCAAAATTCCGCCAAACTAATTTAAACCCGACAAGTCTACGAAATAATAGTCTAATTTGTCCAATCGCACAATTTACTTGTTCATGGTAAGGTGGTTGGAGAAGCAAACCACGCCAACAAAACAATATCATAGAATCATAGTCACGGTCGCTTCCCATCAAACGACGGCGGTGTATCATCGACAACTTTCTTTGACATCCATCTTGCTATAATGGTTAATAATAAACCCATAGCTATTGTTATGGTATCCGATAAATAAATAGATGTCACTTTGTATCTGAGTATTTCTTTCTGAGTTTATGCTAGTATGAGGTATGTATGAGGAAGCCTGGACATATCTTTATCTATACATACATACGAATGAATAAAAATGAAGTGTCTGTTTGTAATGTTAAAATAATAGGCTTTTACTAAATGCATATGAAAGTATATATAATACACGGTACTTGAAACAAAAAAGTATTTTTAAATTTTGATGTAAGTATGTCTGTCTATTCGTTTCAGCTAATCTCCGAAACGGCCGGACCGATTTGCATGTGGTTACGTACTTTGAATCATGGAGGAGGACTACTCTTTATTGACATACCATGCGCTACTAGAAGCTAGTAGTTATATAACTCTGAAATCGCCAAAACCCGACTTGACTCTTGAGCAAGCGTGGTGACCAATGCTTTTCCTACTCTGTATGAGAAGAGGCTTTTGCCTCGCAGTGGTGCAGACGCCAGCAGCACATCAAGCTACCTGATACTGTCAAATTTTCCCAATCAACTTTGAACCTAATGCTTTAGCGATAAAGCTGAAATCTATTAAAGAAATTTGACAGATTGTAGTACCTTGATATGCTGGCGTCTGTACAATAATAGGCTGGTATTATTATTTATACTTTCTATCCGATTTACTTAAATTCGTTGTGCTTTTTTGAATCAAGTTCTCAAGACCTTTTGATATTTTCGTTGTTTATCTATTTACTTTCACTCGTATTTTGCAAGTGTTGTATTGGCTTAAAGAGTTTTGATACACAAGAGCCTCGCACATGGCGCAAGCTAACCAAAATTGTTCGACAGTTCACATATATGCCTCTATCAATATAAGAATATTACATAGATATTGTGTATTGAAACTGTTGTGTTAAATGTATGAATTTGTGTTGCAATTTTTGGTGTTCAATAATGTATATTCTATGGAGTGACTACCAAGATGACAACTAGTAGAGAAGTATGGAAGAAAAAGACATGTTACGCCGACCGCAAGGAAAATGGGATAAGGGCAAGAGAATTATTTATTTATTTATTTATTAAGGTACACCAACAGCTTCTATGTTTAATTTGTCTTAAGTAGAGACGCCAGCACATCAAGCTACCCGAAACTGTCAAATTTTCCCAATCATCTTTGAACCTTATGCTTTAGCGATAAAGTTGGAAATCTATTAAATACATTTCACAGATTGTAGTAGCTTGATGTGATGGCGTCTGTACTATAGATCACAATAGTCTCGGTCTTACAGAGACGCCGGTTTACCAGTTATCTCGGAAATAAGTGATTACACATAATAGTAACAAAACTAGAACTAAAAAATTATGGCAAAATACTTCTTAAACATAAGATAAATAATAAAAAGTAAAATAAAAAGACGAACAACATTGTAATTTGAATGATGAATAAAGTATATTCTATGTATATGTATAATATGAGCATGATCTACAACTAAAAGTAGTAGAACACCTTTCTGGGTACTGCCATAAATAGAGGTTTAATTAGTTTAAGAACTGCCGTGCGATTCTGTAACCATCTCACCGTGAAAGCTTGGGTGAAGTGAGCGTGGAGTGAGCTGTCATTCACTAGGGATTAACACTATTAAGTGCTCACTTCACTTATGATTTCACGGTGAGAGTTTTACAGAATCGACCGGCTGTTAACGTTTTTACGTGCCTACACCTGTCACTTAATAATAGTATTTTTTCCCTGTCATAAAACGAAAATTTTTGCTGAAGCTGTATTACTATTACAATAATTCTTGTTCCTTATATTGACAACAATTGTATAGCTGAAGTTTGCAGTAAGAAAAATAGCACAAATAGTTTTAATAGAACAATTTTAATTAACTGTAGAATTATATCACCGTATTCTTAAAACCTTGACACTTGAAGTATGAATAGCTCATTCACATTTTTACATTTAAGTGCATCATCACATCAGCGCAATGCTATTTGCCGTATTGCCCTCTTTCTGGTATAGTAACGCAAGTGGCATTACTCTTCCATACGATTGCATTCAGAAGTAGCACTATACTGCGGCCATTACAAACGCAAAGTTAAAGTCATAAATTATTATATCAATAACAATAACATAGTTACGCACAATGATGATTATAATCACCGCAATCAACGAGGCCACCAAGTGGGCACAAATTATATATAAAAAATAAAAATGAAAAAGAAGAAGAGTAGCATCGACAAGAAAAGAAGAAGTTACGCACAATACTAGCACTGCTCCATAGAGTCATAGCGCGAACAAAATGATTTAAGACCAACTTTGCGTTTATAATGGCCCGAGTATAGTAAGATCCTTCGAAGGAGTCAAAAGCGCTAAGCGGGCGTAACGATTATGGCTTATCAAATAATAGTCACCTTAGTCGTGGTAAAGGGCAGTTTAATTATTTATCGATCGCTCTACTTACTGCACTTGTTAACCTTTGGAAGTAACCGTCCGCCGCAAGGCCTCCGCCTGTGTGCCAACTAACTACCAATTGTTTTTTGTGCTTCATTGTAGTGTGTTGCAGCTGCTATCTGCTAATTGGATTTCCTAACTGTTTTGTCTTAGTATGGCAGCTGATTGATGGGGTTGTGTGAGTCTGTGTTAAAGTTCCCATTGCGTACCTACTCAAAAGCTTACATTTAACTCATCTAATTAACTTTGCTTTCTATGCGAAGCCTCAAAAGTTATTCCCAATGACTGTTACTAAAAGTTTAACACGTTATTGTTGTGGCACGATTTTTTTGTATGGGGAAATTTTATGTGCAATTCATTAAATAAATAATAATTAATTTCAAGAACATCTTTCACAGAAGTAAAAAAATGTATATACTTAGAAATGAACAATTTTAATATGTAATTGGTATGTACATGCTTACAAGACAAGGCTTCCTTAAGGCTAAAGCGAAACTTGACACTTGACCGTGCGAAATATTTTTCGAGATTTCATAAAACGCCGCGACAGCTGAATGAAAAATGCCCATGAGATCGTTTTCTCAATAACTTTCTCCGATGATTAATGCTGGAGAGAACCTCCCGATATGGATATTCGACTTTTGGGAATTCATGCAGGTTCCACTCGAAAAATTTCACATTCGAGATATTTTTTACCACGTAAAACTACGTTGCTTTATTACCCTAATATGATTAACATCTTAATATGCCATAAGAAAGTATGAACAAGCCATTAACATGTGAACGACCGACCAAACCGACTTCATCTAGTGTTTAAGATATGAATGACGTGTAAAACTGTTTCTACAAACCTACTTACAGAAATAATATCATTTAACGATGACGAACAAATTAATCTCACTCTGGTAAATGAAAAATATTGTTTACATTACACTCTCTGTCACGTACTCTTTGAAAACATAATTTCCATATCAAAAGAAAACATAACGGTAATAACAAAAAAAAATCTTACATAACTTAAAAAAAAAATAATGTCAAGCAACCTAATCCGACAAGTTATTCCGCAACATAATACAGCCATAAACATTCACAGAACGCTTAACATTTTACAAACGCAGGTGATAAACATAAGTAAATAAAATTCACTTTTTACTATATGTCTGAGAGTCAGCCGTTTTCACTTTCGCCGAAACTTGTCGAGCGGCCTGCCGCATGATTTATGTGTGCATTGTCAACGACCTGTCACTACGCGCGTCACGTGTCTAAGTGTGCGTGAGTAATGATGCGAGGATATAATGCTTCAATGATAAACAAAACACAACTTAATTGTTGTAATTTCATGGTGATTTTGACATTTAAAAGTGTGTCAGCCAGTGTCAGGTTGTTGTTATCTCGCGAGAATCAAAGAGGCCGGCTGTGTCTAAATAGATTCCATGACGAGGTACTTATTCAATTCGTTACATAGTACTTAATTGGTCGAGCATTTAATTTGGTGAGCATATAGTAATTTTGAAAATGAGGACGGGCGACCATTGGTATCCATGACATATTATCGAGACCCCTCTGTGCCTCGAAAAACACGTTAAGGGTGCGTTTCCACAGAAGCGGAGCTGCTCAGAGCGGAGCGGCGACGTGTAGGAATCGTCCAATCCCAGACGAGACGAGTGACGCGATGAGGATTTCAACCATTGTGATTAGTCGATTCCTGCACGTCTCTGCTCCGCTTCGCCCAACTCCGCTTCTGTGGAAACGCACCCTAAGACGTTTTTCCCGGCTGTCATTCGTAGATCTTTGAAAGTCAGCACGGGTAGTCAGAAGCACAAAAGTATCGCAACCAGTCTTACCAAGGGGTAACTTGTTACCCAGTATCTGCGTTGTGGAGGTTAGATGGGCAGTCACTTCATGTAAAATACTGGTATACAGCGTGTAACGGAAGGGGGATATCAACCCTGAAGGAGGTGAATGTGCTCATGAAACTCAACAACTTTCCCCAAAGAACATAGGTCGAAATATGAAAAAAAAATTTGGCCCTCCCTTACAAAACTGACTACCAGCTGATTGATTTACTATGGGAGGGCCAAATTTTTTTTTCATATTTCGACCTATGTTCTTTGGGGAAAGTTGTTGAGTTTCATGAGCACATTCACCTCCTTCAGGGTTGATACCCCCCTTCCGTTACACGTTGTATATTTAGCTGCCTTATGCTAACTGGTAGTAGAATAATGGAATAATGTCAACGTTTTTTTAATTTCCATTTATTTAATTTCCATTTATTAATTTTTGCTTGAGTATGTATAGTTTTTTATTGTATTTCTTGGTATATTGGCGTTGCCAGCTGACATATGGCAAATAATTTAATTTAGCGTTCTGTGTCTTGTAATGTTAATTGCTTTGCATACCTTGTATTGTATTCAGTCAAGTATATTTTCTAACTGAACAGACAGCTGTGCTGCTGGGGAGTTTGTTGCGCCACTTCTTCTTCCCAGCGAAAGCACTAGGAAGTGGTGAAGGGCGGGCGTTTTGGGGGACTGTCTTTTGTAATTTTGACGTTCGAAAAGTGCTGATTCTCAGCCTAGTTTGAATAAATGACTTTTGATTTGATTTTGATTTGTTTTGTATGAGAATTTAGATGCTTTTTCTATCTATAACATATTCCAGGATAGAGAGGTGCCTTCTAAATTGAATCTATAATACAATCTCTACAAGATGTGATAATAAGAGGTTCAATACAACCTAATCAATAATAACGCGTCTGCTCAAAGCTCTGCTTATTACCAATTGCCCACGAACCCGTTCATTTGCACTTGTTACGCAACTGCATCGTTATGCAGGCACATCACTACGTGGAGAGAAATGACCCCTTTCTGACCTTATTGGAAGCGCGAGGTCGTTGACGTGTGAACTTGATTTATTATTGAGACACCGGCTTCGTTGTCGTGGTAGAGTGAAATTTCACAGTGCTTCTGAATGTAAGAATAGACATACATAACATAACATCAAGCCATGTTTCTCGGAAGGGTTAGGCAGACGTGTACCTACTACAGGTAACACACTATTACTCTCAATTTGAATAATTTTGAAGCATATTGCTAATCCATTGCTCCATATGTTCGAAACATTTTTTTGCTCAACAACGTAAATAACGCAATGAATGTTGTTGAACTGTCAAAATGAAATCCATTGTTACTGATAGTGTTTCACGCAATTACCCCACAGGCCATCTTTATATGACACTAAATTAACCACTTAAAATTTTCTTCTCCGCCCACAATGCCAAAGCTCCCGTTTAATATGTGTTTCCTGAGAAAGCAACGGACAAGGAAAGTGGGTGTCCAAGAAAAGTAAAACCGGTATTCAGGTATTTAGCCGAGGCTACCTACTCTCATTTCCGCTAGAAAACCCTCTGCATCTTGCAGCTGTAAAGATATGCGCAATCACTATGATTTTACTTGTTCATATTCTTAAAGATCTCTTTTGTGTTTCGCTCAGGTTAGTTGTGTAGTTTAGATACAATTGTTTCATGTGTCCAAACTTTGCCCGGGACGCTCTTAAGCTAGGAAGATCGACGATCTTCGCAGTGTTGCTGGTAGCAGCTAGATGAAAATAGCCGAGAATAGAGCTAAATGGCGTGCAATTGGAGAAACCTATGTCCAGCAGTGTAGGCTGATGATGATGAAACGTTGTCTTAATTACTTAAAGTTTATAAGCTTGATAAATCTTGATCAGAAGTGCGTCGTTCAGCGCAAAATTAGAATCGACAATTTCTTCTTGTGGTTTCTGCTTGTCCATATTGTAGAATCATCTGTAGCATCTTAGTATTCGTCTAGGTCTAAAACGATCTAAATACTATCTTATTGTCTTGTTTGTACGTCCTGATTTACCTTTTTAAAATGTTTCCAAAAGTTAACTAGTGCATGTGCACACTCACAAACCATGAGTCGGTGCATTAGTTACGCTTTACATAGAAACCTGTTCCGGCCAGTCAAAACCAGTTGCTAACCAGTTTCGTCCAGTTCCAACTGGACCGGCCACTCTTCCTGTCATTTCACTTATTTTTTGTGAAACTAGCCGCATGCCACTTAAAGCCCCTGTCTATGGAAAACTAAGTTAATCACACATTCATTATGATCCTTATCGTCATAGCAACTACGCATGTTTTGATTTTTTCCGTCGTTAAACTTAAATTTGTCATAGGCGACGTTAAAAGTAGTCGCGTTCAGTTTATTTGCGTGTTTTATGGACGTGGTCTTAATTTCTTCCTTAGTTATACGAGAACTCCTTTTAGATTTTGTCAGCAACAAATTATTTTCAATTAATTATGTGATTGTCGAGTTTATCTAAGAGATTCAATCTTCAAGTACTCGTATGCCTCGGCAAAGGAAACCGTCTTCGCGATAAGCTCATTTCTTAATGAAGAAACTTTCATTTTGGTGCTTTCTATTACAAAATCCGTTTCACCATCGTGATAATTATTTTTCTACTGTGTATTCGATCGTCTATTAATATCTTTATTCAGTACAACAATAAAGATGAAAACTGATAGCGAGCAACACAACAAAAGAGGCAGCCCACAACCGTACGGTGTGGCGCAGAAGTACTAGGAGGGCTGACTCCAAATAAATTGGTATAATAGCCAGGAGACAGAGGAGCAGCTTAAATTAGTTTCGAACCAATTCGTACCATTGCGCAAATCACTGGTATATACAGGGTCAAATTAAATTTGCAAGCGAAACTCGTAATGGGTATCGATATCGTAACATCATTCATCATGATGCCTGCCTGCCTTTCCCCAACTACGTTGGGGTCGGCTTCCAGTCTAACCAGATGCAGCTGAATATCACTATTTTACATGGAGCGTCTGCCTATCTGACCTCCACAACCCAGTTACCAGACTGTTGTCAGACTTTCGGGCTACTGACGACCCGTAACGACTGTCAAAGATCCCCGAATGACAGCTGTCACCAACGGCTTAACGTGCTTTCCGAGGCACGGAGGGGTCTCGGTATATAAAGATGCTCACCCATCCACAGACCAACCGTGGCAAGCGTAGCTCAACCTGATCGATCGACCCGTGCGGCTGTTACTACTTAGCCACAAACCCCCACTACTCATACTTTACTCATACACTCAACACATACTTCAGGTAACAGAATATCCAGCGGTCGTTAAACCCCAAAAACAACAACTAATCAATTTTTATATCGATACCCATCACGTCTGCAGGGTTTCGCTAGCCAATTTAAATTGACCCTGTATAACTCACGAGATTTTTTCGTGAGGAATGTTACGTTTGGCAGGAGAAGACCGTCTTTCATCCCAAATTGATGTAGAAAGTACCTAGAAAAACAATGAAATGCCAAAACACAAGAAAACAGCAAAAATAGAATAGAAGATGTACAACACATACGATAGTACAACGCTCTACTAACCCCGAAGAATCAGTACGCTTCGTTTAACCAACGAGATAGTTCAAACAGCTTTACATTGTAACTTAAAATGTATCTTATCTAGTAAATCTTAAAGTTTTTAATTGAACAACTTTCTGTTCAAACGAGGAAATCAAAATCAATTGCAGACTGATTAATGCTTTTAGTTGCAAAGTGAAAATGAGAGAGTAAGTAGGATAACTGCCGGCTGAAATGTTGCAGACCTAGTGTTTGGAAATACTTAGATACTGTTTATTCTAAAGATATTCTCTAACGTAGGTTACGTACTCGTATTTGAATATAGGTAAGAAGTATTCTAGTAAACGATCAAGCCAGTAAGCAAAAACGTAAATTCAGTTCTATTTCAATATACAGGGTGAAATTGAAAACATGCGACAAATCGAAATGGGAGATTTTAAAAAACTCATCATTATGAACAACTTTTACCATGGGACCAAACCTGAAATTGCGAAAAAAAAATCAGCTGTTCCCTACATTTTGACGAGTTACGCGAACATAAATGTAGGGAACAGCTGATTTTTTTTTTTCGCGATTTTAGGTTTTATCTCATAGTAAAAGTTGTTCACAATGGTGAGTACAATCTCTCATTTCGATTTGTCGCATGTTTTCAATTTCAACCTGTATAACTTTGCCTAATTTTCGAATGTATCTCAGAATCACCCTTGTACAGCATTACACCGACAGCACCCTAATTGCAAAACACGCTTTCAATAAGAATCTGAATGTGTAAAATGTATTTTGAAGGATATTGCTAATCCATTGCTTCATACGTTCGAAAAATTTGCCTGTCAACAACGTGAAAAAAGCGCAAGGAATGTTGTTGAACTGTCAAAATGAAAGCCATTGCTACTGATAGTGTGTGAAGCAATTACCCCGCAGGTCAAGGCTCTGATGCGAATGACATATCTCCTTTACATCAACAAGGGGCAGATTCCCCGGGATTCAATACATGAGTGTCTAACTCTGAACTCACCAAAACCCAAGTACCTGTGAAAGAAAGTTGCGTTAATATTTGTTGACTGGTTGACACTTCACGTGAAGAATTTGCATTGCCATTCAACGTGACAATGCTTCCAGTTTTCTGGGCACGTTTCCGGATGACAGAGATGTGGACGAGTACTTCTGTCATTTTGTATATATGTGTATAGTTAGTTATTTAATTTAGTACATAATGCAAATAGTTACTAAGTAATAAGTAACACTTGATTTTAAATAAGAAAGTTAAGCTGAAGACCGCGGAAACATTACACAGTCTGAATTTGCATCCGCTTCAACAACTAGTATGTAAGCTACAAATTGATGATACACATCACATAATCTTGAAACCCGTTCATCAATTAACAAACGATTGTATAAGCAATTAACTAATAATCCAATTATGGTCACGTATGTGTTCAGTGAGCAGAAAAACCGCAGAAGCAGTGACCGGGCGATTGATTAGAATACTCGTATATGCGTAACGTGTTATGTTGGGGGCAATACAGTTGTGTTTATCATAACACCACGCCTTTTTCCATCGAAGGATTGGGTTTCCCCATTTATGCTATCCCATGTAATAGGGGGCGAGCTTATTGTCGTCAAACGACCGAACCGACCAACAAATCCAGAGGTTTGTGCCCAGTTGATGACAATTTCATAGACGCAGCCGGAGCAGACTCCGGGCTGATAATTCCAGCCGTACGATTCTGTAACCATCTCACCGTGAAAGCTTGGGTGAAGTGAGCGTGGAGTGAGCTGTCATTCGCTAGGGATTAACACTATTAAGTGCTCACTTCACTTATGATTTCACGGTGAGATTTTTACAGAATCGACCGGCAGATATCAAAAACCCAATCAAACACTTTGCCCCACCCTGAAATCGAACCCAGGGCCTCATGCTCAGTAGTACCAACGAAGATAATTATCTATGATGGTTATTTCTCAGGAGAGCCCAACCCCAACTGACAGTGCCGTATCGCCACCAGTAAGAAGATGCTAATCCGATTAGGAACAGATTTAAGTTTCACGACAACGATATACGTAGCAATAGACCTGTAAGCTTTAATACATTTTAATAGTGATAGTCGTATCAAAAGTAATTTTATTGCTTCGTCTACGAAGGTAAATTGCTCTAAGAAAGCCGCTCTACTTGAAATTAATCTGTCATGGTCCGCGGACGAGACTTTTGAAAGTTTGAAATTATCGCCTTGATAGGATGAAGATTTGGTACAGACGCCAGCACATCAAGCTACCCGAAACTGTCAAATTTTCCCAATCAACTTTGAGCCTTATGCGTTAGCGATAAAGCTGAAAATCTATTAAAGAAATTTGACAGATTGTTGTAGCTTGATGTGCTGGTGTCTGTACCTACAGATATACTAGAGCAGTGGTGGCCCAGTGGTAACGGCCGTGACTTACGAGTTGTTGGTCGTAGGTTAGAACTCAGACAGGCGCTTTACTTTATGTAATTTATTTCATCACTACTGTTCTCAAAACGGTGAAGGAAAACATCGAGAGGAAACTGGCATCTCCAAAAACAAATCGAAGACATGTGACATCTACTAACCCGCACTAGGCCCGCGTGGTGGGTTACGTCCCACTACCTCTCACCGAGAGGAGCCCTGTGTCCCAGCAGTGAGAACATTATAGGCTAAATTTCTATATTTATGTCTGTGATTTATATGGTGTACATCATAAAGAGTATTCTATTCTATTCTGATTATGTTTATGCAGAGATACTACTCATTTTTGCTATATCCTGCTTCTGTACGCTGGACTAGTGATACCAGATAACCCTGTCACGTAACACCAACATTATGGGAAAGTTACAGAGCAGAACAAACCAAAAGTATAGCATTTTTAAACATACATAGTACATGGTGGAATTAAGGGGCTTGCGGCTTAGTAATAACAACTGCACGGGTCGATCGATCAGGTTAAGCTACACTTGCCGCGGTTGGTCCGTGGATGGATGACCATCTTCACATGCTAGACCCCTCCGTGCCTCGGAAAGCAAGTTAAGCCGTTGGTCACAGCTGTCATTCGGGGATCTTTGACAGTCGTTACGGGTCTTCAGTAACCCGAAAGTCTGAGAACAGTCTGGTAACTGGGTTGTGGAGGTCAGATAGGCAGACGCTCCATGTAAAATACTGGTATTCAGCTGCATCTGGTTAGACTGGAAGCCGACCCCAATATAGGTGGGAAAAGGCTAGGTTTATGATGATGAGTACATGGAAGTAAACCAGAACTGCAGTAGGAATGTTATGAGCAGTGCCAGTTTAATATCAGCGACTGGTTTAATGTCCACGATGCAAATGCATCTACTTGCGAGCCTGCTGTCTGCTGTTAGACGGTAGTAAGTTTCACGCGGGCCACAAACGTGAGCCATCGACTGGACCTGTCGTTGTGGCCTAGTTTCTATTTAGATTGTGGAGCCACGATTTCAGCTCAGAATATTTTATTGGAGAATGTACTGTATGTACACAGCACTATGGCTTATAGTCTCAAGATCGCAAAGGTCAAAGCTACGTCGTAAAACAATTGACCTTCGACGGACATGTCCTTCAGAAATAAGGATGTGGTCAAGAAGCAGTTAAATCTAAACTTTAATATTATACGCAAGGGAAAAGATTTGATTTTTTTAATGTTTGTTTGTTACGCTTTCAAACTAAAAAGGCTTAACGGATTTGGATGAAATTTCGCAAATGGGTAGACCGTAACCAGGATTAAGACATAGAATACTTTTCACCTGAATATTCATACGGGATCGAGAATTATACGAGTCAAACCGCGTGGCGCAGCAAGTGTATAATATAAAAACACTCAAACGTTAAGTCACAATTTAACGGGATATCAAAAGCGTGAGTTAAATTTAAAACTGAAGGACAAAGTATCCATACAGTTCTTCTAAAGGCTAAAGCTTTGATGCCATATTTATTATGATTATAAAAATCGATAAATGGTGACATGGCCATGTTTAGTCTTCCTTTGACCCATTTGGTTTCAAGAAAAGAGATGATCAATCTGTTGACCATCAGAAAGAATTACTTCAGCTTCACATTAAAATCAGTAGCATAGTACTACACCACTTGGCAGATTATGTGGTTGATAATTGATACCAGTTCTAAGATTAAGATTCTGATCGGAACCTAACGATTAACAAAGTCCTTGTACTTAACAGAGACTAGAAACATTCTCCATTTGATTTATATACTGGACCAGATGACATTTGTGTTGATACTGATACTACGATATCGTGGCCATTTGCTAGTACAAATATTGTCCTTTATTTACTATTGGCTAACATGATCTATATTTGTCCGTTTCTTGCGTCTTAATGATCGATTCAATTTATGAGATTTCATACGTGCTTGAATGGCGTAAGAATTGATTTATTGACTTGTAATTAAACCAGTTGGAAATCTTCAAATACAGCTCTTTCAATATTTATTTGACTTGCTTTATTTTTCTTTCTTAATATGTCGGCATCGCAGTCATCATTGCGTGTTCCAAATCTTGGTTGGATGATTTCCATAATTACGTTATTTGTTTGTATGTATGGGAGATGTAGACCAAGCCATCGTAATAATCATAAGGCACATAGAACTATGATTACAATACCGCTAAAGTAATTATTATATCAGAGGTGTGCAAGAGCATCGAGGTGTAAACATTAACAATTATATCAACGATCAAGAAAAGATCGCTCTAGATCTTTGATTATTAGTCACCCCTTTTTTAAGTATGTATTTACTAAAGTATAATTACTTAATCATTTTGGTAGTAGGAGTTTAGTATTTGGAGGTTAACTGTCTTCTTTTCTTTAAAATCTTGAAGGAATCGCTGATTGTCAAAAGCGAAATCGTCAGTTTTTCAGTAACTCTTATTCGGATTCGTTCTGCACATCAATGTTTCACCACAGGTCGTTCATGAAATCACAGTATTGTTCAGTAGAAATACGTCCACGTCTCGTTGTTGTTTTGTGTTTATCGTCGCGTCGGGTGACATGTCTGTAGGAAGTCTGAGCTCCGGTGTCTCGCCCGTAACACGAACTACACATCTTGTAATCTCTTGCTGCCTACTGTACTGTGTTTCATCATTGTTATTATGTATTTTGATTGTTTCGGGTCTATGAAATGTTTCATCGTTCTTGGTGTGACATACATGGAAGTCCCGTTAAGCAGACGACAACGTCTTAGGTTGAACTGCGAGATGACATTACGAAAAAAATAGTGTGACATACGCAAAAAGAAATTGAAATGATCTATGCTATTATGCCTACTTCAAATCTTTACGTCCGTTTTAGAACGAGCAAAACTAGCTTCAACTTTCTGACTGACTGACTTACTCCTTGAGTCAAGGAGTAAGTCAGTTAGTCAGAAAGCTGAAGCTAGTTTTGCACTTTTGAATTGTCAAGGACCTTGACAATTCAAAAGTGCCTCTAAATGGTATGGTTTAGTTGAAATAAATGCTCTAAGTTTGAGTTTAATCTAGAATTTGTATAGTTTCATTAGAGATGCAAAAATTTCGAATTAGCTATAATCACAGCACTCACATCATCTCACATGCGTTCCGATTTAGATATTATGATTATGACAGCTGAGGGCTGTCAATAATTTGGAACGCTTGTGAACGCGCTCACAATGCTCACTCAATGTCAAAACGATATTAAAGTATTTCTTGGTGACCAACTTCTTCTTCTTAGGTAAGGTGGCAACTGTAGCCAAAAGCATTAATTTTGAAAATACCACGTTAGTTTAAAGATATGATGAGACTAAAAACAAAACAGCACCAGCTGTCATTTTTGACACCGCTCACGGTGATATTATTTTAGGGCATGGTGAATGTTATGACGTCATCTATGACGATTCACGGGACATCGTTATCGCACTCACGCTTATTCGGTACGGGTTTAAGCACGCTCAAATCGATTACAGCGCAACTCGGAACGCATCGATCGGCCATCTTACCCTTCGGTATCATTATATGCGTAGCGTGAAACCGAAACATTGGTTTCTTAGGTTGCCGTAACATATGTAGATAGATGCTGCTGCACCTCTCCTTAATGCTTTTCGAAACACAAAGCAAGCGGTCATATTAATTGCGAAGTGTAGCGACTTATGCTGGCGGAATGTGGGTGTACTATAGACACACATCTGCCTATAATCCTTCGAGGATTATAGGCGTGAGGTTACGTGTGGTATGTGTAGCGACTTTCAGCTTAATACTTTCAATTCATGATAAAATAAATTCAACATATAACAATAATAATTGTAGCTATTTAAATACTATTACATAACACAATTTAAAGTAATTTAAACCATGCATCTACCGTTCTCCACTGACAAATAAAGTTACACTGGCGACCAAAAAAAGACCAACAGTCTAAAACTAACAAGTCACTTTCACTGAGGCAAATTATACCAAACAAAGAGAGTGCTGTCCGTCCGTCTGTAGTCGATTGTTTGCTATTGTTAGCCGTGGGTTGAACACAGGTGGCGTAATATAGGTCAGAAGGTATCCGTCTTTATGGCCAATAGTGCGATGTAATATTATTTGTTTTGTTGTCATGTTTATGGTGGGAAATAGTTTGCAAGAGGAAGGGTATGACACAATTAAAATTGGTCTGGTTCATTCAGAATCTTTATGCTAGTAGAGGGCCAGAGCAGACCAGCACCCCAATTGCTTAATACACTTTGCTTCTCAATTCAAAGGATTTTTAAGGATATTCTAAACTTCATGTTTGAAAAATAATTCGTCTACTCAACAACGTCAATCATGCATGACCGTGGCTGAACTGTCAAAATGAATGTGTGTTACGCAATTATATCACGGGTATGCTGTCTGATTCTCTCTCTTAATTCCCGATCAACCTGCAGTACAGTCAGGGCAATATTTTGTATCTTGTTTATTATCATATAAAAGTTACGCAATATTTTCTGCATTAAAAACAATTTGCAAAATCAGGAAGACCAAACAAAATTTGCATCAGCCAATAATAATTAATATCGACACACACAATAAAACATATCGTAAGCACCATTGCTGCATGTAAATTGTCTTGCAATGGCAATTAAACACACATAGCCTTCACAAATAATGGCATAACGACATAATTTACGCAAAAAAGACATTAAATAACAAAACAGTGACTTAGTATAAAATTACGTAAAACCGAACCCACAGAAGTGGGTAAACGACGATACTCGTTCCGTTCCACGCGACGAAACCAAATGCCCGACATATGCAACCGCGCATGTCATTTACGTGGCCCGCAGTGTACGTGTGTTTATTGTGTTTTTTGCTGTAAGAAATTTGAGATTATAATCACAACTGACTTGTAAATTAAATTCCCCGACCGGATAATGTAAGTACTGGTCTATGAATGCGTAAGTTTAGTTTAGTTAACTACATTATGCGAGAACAAATTAATAATGTCTAATTGTTATAATTATACATATAGCTGGAGCTTGGCTTTACATTTTAGGCAAGAGTTTACGGAAACATTATTCAGGATCCCATAACAATGTTTTTTTTAAAGTTATGGTCTGTAGCAAACACGGTAGTGGACAGACTATCATAGGGTGCATATTTTCTCAATTTTTTTAAATGCCTATAACTTTTTTTTAATACATAACTTAGATTTCATTTTATATTTTTCTGAAAACTATTATGACTTGGCCTATTGCCAGATTCCGGCTTGTCGTCGACTTCTGGGACACTCTGTATACAGGGTCAAATTAAATTAGCTAGCGAAACTCTGCAGACGTGATGGGTTTCTATATCTAAACATGATAAAATAAAAACGATTTGATGATTTATTTTTTGATGATTTCAGATTTCTTTTTTTGGGGGTCAAGGACGGCTGGTAGTGTAAAAAATACATGCAGTTTATTGTTATACTATATCTACTAAGAGACTAAAGGAAATACATATACATATGTACCTAGTATCTAATGTTTAAATCATGTAAATGAAGTTAAACTCCAAAGTGACTTCGATTCTATCATCTCAAATCTCAAATCATCCCCGGATATAATTGTCGATTGATAGTCTGCCGATAACCACCGGTTATATCTCGAGTAGGTACGACGAGCTACTGTACCCCGCAATCCAATGCGTATTTGTCGGCCAGTGATCACTGTCGTGACTGGCGGCTCTCGTGACGGTAACGTTTCCACAAATTAATGAGCCCAGTTCATCGGCTCCCGACTCTTGTACAGTCGCAGACACGATTATTGAGAAAAATACAACAAACGGGATTTTATAGTGTGTGTTTGACGACTAATAAAGAAGTCCTCCTGCCTCTGGCTTAACCCTTAAATGCATAATGTTGCCATATGGCAACAAAGTACGTCATTTAATTTTTTAAAGAATGTGATAGCTGTGAGTTTCTGAACGCACCTCTTTTTGTCAAAACACTATATATACTCTATGAATATTAATATTATTGTATAATTATTATATATTTATTATCTAAATTCTATAGATAAATACCTATACAATAGCATTTTTTGCAATACGATAAAATAAATCATGCATTTAAGGGTTAAGAAGTTCATTTTCCCTTATAGCAATTTATTTGGGGTCGTCACATTATGTCTTTTTCGTCCATACTTATCTATTAGTCGGCGTCTTAGTAGTCATCCCTGTCTAGCCATATAATGTTTCATACAGTTCATCCATCGTTCTTTTGGTCTTCCCCTACTCTTATAGTCATAACATTGTAAAGAGGTGTGGAAGAAAAACACATTTAGCGCCGTCCCCAAATAAATTGGGAAAGGGGGAAAATTATAATGATGATAGAGTGTGGGTTTTTCTAGATAAGTTTCACGCTTAGAAAAGGCTAACAAGTAACAAGTTATTACTTATTAAGACTTCGACTGCCACATAATAGTCATAATACATGGAAAAACTTTTGTGAACACGAGTTAACTAAATTCAATTCAATTAATCTTTATTGCAGTATCTCAACTCGTAGACTGTTCGTGTTAAGGAGTGCAGCTTCTAGAACTGTTCTATTACCAATTATAATATCCACCTGCTACCGCGAATTATGGTCCGTTATTTGTTAAAAAGTTAACTGTCCGAAGTACATTTTCTTTGTCTTTGAAGTGACAAGAGCCCTTGATTACTGTAATGAAGACGGATGTTGCAGATACTGCAGAAAATCTTTCATATTCTAAATTTAAAAAACATATAAATTCTCACTGTCTACTTCCTCCGCGCCTCACTTGTACCGAGCGGATGCTTCGCACAAGAAAACGCATGGATAATGTACGACGCAACATCTAACAGTCGATTGCACGCCAAGTCGAGTGAACGAACTGTTGACAAATGGGAAATAACTACATTCCTCGCGACGTGACTGCAATACGTGTGGGGTGCGCATGTGGATACATTCATCGTCAGCCAATGACAGGCTGTCATGCCACGACTGTATTCCATGAAGAAGGTAGTGGTGAACGGTACTATTTACATAGCAGAAGTGTGGGCGAATTGTGGTGTTAAATAGCAGAAAGTTGCTGCAAAAGTCAATTTCAAAATTTTCGGGTACCTTTACTAGTTCTACCAAATTTGTACCCAGATCGTTGTAACCGAAGTAATAGTTGATCTGTCGCATCTCATCTGATAGCATAATTAGTCCTCTTTTTTATCCGACTGTAAGGGAGGGTAGGGTCCCGGTGGAGGACTGCCCGGCTTGGGCGAAACACCGCCGCGTCCTCACGGCGGCGATCGACGGCGGCAATCTCTCGCGTCTGGTCCTGGGCCACGGTACGGAGCGAGAGTGCATGAGAAGCCGTCACCTCCTTTTGCGAAGCAGTAATACTTGCGAAGGAGGAGGCGGAGCGCGTCGTTCCGTGGAGGCAATCTTTGCGCCCCTAGTCCCCGCAGGAGACGCTCTGGACGTCCGGAGCCGAGAGCCGATTCCCAACCACCGTAGGCGTGGGCGTACGGACGGCGAGCAATGGGTAGCTCGCCGTCTGGTAAGGACCAGGCACTGGTCGACAGCGCGTTGTGTTCTACGCGCGCCTCAAGGAGATATCAGCACTAACTGATGGGGCCTCTAGGGCCGATGCCAGCCAGAATTGCGGGTAGTTCGAAAGAGTTACCACGTGGCTCCTGACACCGGCAACTGAAAGAACACGGGTGGGTTTTAGTCAGTAAAACTCTTATACATGTTGATAATTTCCCACCCAAAAAAAAGGGAGGTTTATTTAGCTATCAGCACTGAGTTCTAACTCCTAACTGCACCAAAAAACATGCAACGCCAGCGATCAAAATCAAAAGTCATTTATTCAAACTAGGCTGAGAATCAGCACTTTTAGAGCGTCAAAATTACATAAGATAGAGATAATCTCATCATTGGTTGAGATAATACTTACCAATAAATAATAGGTACACGTGAATGGACCATCGTGAGATAGATCACACGTAAAATAAGATCATGTTTAGTAAATTGCATGCAAATAGAAAAATCATTAGTGATGTGCACACATGTTGACAGTTTATGCCGGTTTCCAAACATAACAATAATGTATCGAATAGCGTGAAAGCCGAGACAGATAAACAAAACAAGTATCTTGATTTGGCTCGCGAGGTTGTCAACATGTGGGATGTGGACTCAGCGATCATTGTGGCGATAGTCGTGACAGCCAAGAGCCTCGTCCAACATACGAGAAGGCTCTCGCTAGGCAGCTGGATCAAGGACTTGATTCAGAAAGCGGTACTTCTGGACACGGCTCGCATTGTCAGGAGGTTTCTTCCTCTCTCTGGAGCCCTGGTCGCCGAGTAGCTGGGACCCTGCTCCCGATACCGGTGGGCTACAATATTAAATCTGAGACCCCTTAGACAGTATTAAATGTAATCAGACACCAACCGACGATTTTATCCCTTTTCACACTATGCAAGTGCACCCAAGGATAACCCACGGTCCATCATAATCAGCCTATAATGTTCCCACTGTTGGGACACAGGCCTCCGCAGAGAGTAAATGCGCAAAACCTCAGACACCCCAACTGATTTTAAATTCAATTGACCTGTTTCAGAGAGAAAATAAGTCATTAAAAATTGTAAAGGTTTTATGTGCTGTTTTAGTTTTACTGCCCATTCTGATCGTTTCTTGCGTCTGCGACGACGCGACGCTTTATCGAGGGAGGAGTCGTCACCGGGCCGCTACGCCGCGCTGACATTGGCTTGCTTGTCCTATTAATAAATAGACACGGCATCGTTTTTAATGAAGATTTTTTGAAAAATGTGGCCTTTATAAAAATTTGTTCAATTAATTCTGCTCGTTATTCTGATCAAACTATTTTCAGGTTTTGCGCATTTAACTATGGGAATGAATATATGAACTATGGGATGACTATTTTTCTATTCCGTGATTATTACTATACTACGCAGCCCGTACGATTTTGAATAACGAAGATATATAATATATTATGTACGTATTAAGTTGGTAGTACTTACCACGTACATAATATCTTCGTGTCTATATTATTATGGCAACTAATAATGCACTACCATTATTTAACTTACCGTATAATATTGGTTTTGCTAGTAAAACTATAAAACTCAGCTTTTCCTCTCCGATGTTGCGGTGAAACGGTCATTACGAGAAACCGCCGACTTTCACTGAGCAACCAATATATTAATGGTAGGGCGATCATGGTGACAATGTTTGTAATGTGATCGACGCGTGTTGGCTGTTGGCTTTTGGCCACGAACTGGTATTGGCGAAGCTGCCAACAATTTACCTGCAGAGCAAATTGTAACGCTGTTTACAATCATTCTCTACCTAATCTTTTTCCAACAATGTCGGGGCGGCTTCCAGTCTAGTCTACCGGATGCTGCTGAATACCAGGATTTTACATGGAGCAACCTATCGGACCTACACAACCCAGTTACTGGGTAACCTAATTCTGACTTCCCGAAACGACTGTCAAAGATCAACCAGACATGCTGCCAGTCTTATTACCATTCAACAGCGATGCGGAGGAATATTCGGATGCAATAGTTTAGTTTTTTCGTAGTTTTAGTTAGATTAGGATATTATATTTTTATTTTAATAATTTGTATGGTAAATAGTTTTAAAGTTATTGATGAATAAACGTTATTATTGTTATAATCTGGAACCACCGAATGCTTCACATGGATTTTGTCTCTTCGTTAACTTCCATTCATGTCATGACAGTGAGCAGTATGCATGTATAACACTTACATTCTGCAGTGTGATTCTGTACTCATCTCACCGTGAAAACTTAGGTGAAGTGCGCGTGAAGTGGGCTGTCGTCATCCTACTGATGCTAGGGATTGAACAAGCAAACATTTACAATCATAATCGAGATTTTAATAATATTATTATGCTAATTCTATTGATCATTTTGTATAATTTCAAAACTAATATTTTAGTGGTCAAAACCTAATTATTTTGTGGAGGTTTAAAATAAAAATAAGACTCAGTCAGAATATCAACTTTGTTTTTTTCCTAGATTAAAACCCCACAAATTAGGAATGTTTTGACAATTAAAATACTAGATTTGAAATTATATAAAATTATCAATAGTATTAACAAAAAAAAATATTACCTAATAAAATCTCGATTATGATTATAAATGTATTCTTAGTCAATCCCATGAAGACTCAGTCCAAACTCTAGGGCATCGCATACGGAAAATTTGTCCCGAAAAATTCTTAGAGCAATAGTTCTAAAACCAGCCACCAGCCGCACTGCATTACGTAGTGTACCGAGTGAATTTAGCGGCATGTAAGACGCGCGAAGTTAGTACAAAGCCGCCATTCTATGGTTATCCAAGCTAACCTTGGTAACTTAGCAGCCGCAGCGCCTCCTGTGCGCCAACCTTTTTTTTCAAAATTTCGGCTCAACTTTTATATACAGAGATTGGACTCCTTATCTATAGTCTTCATGGTCAATCCCTAGTATTCACCTAAGTTTTCACGGTGAAATGGTTACAGAATCGCACTGCTGTTTCATTGATTTCTCATAGATATCAGACTTTTTGAAATGCTTGATTTTAAAACACTACTGTATTAGTTTGACAGAGATAGGGGGACTCGTGGCTAAATAATAACTGCCGCACAGGTTGATCGATCAGGTTAAGCTACGCTTGCCGCGGCTGGTCTGTGGATGGGTGACCATCTTTACATACCAAGACCACTCCGTGCCTCGGAAAGCACATTAAGCCGTTGATCCCGGCTGTCATTCGTGGATCTTTGACAGTCGTTGCGGGTAGTCAGAAGCTCGAAAGTGACAACCACCAGTCTTAACAAGGGGTATCGTACTACCCAGTAACTGGGTTGTGAAAGTCAGATAGGCAGTCGCTTCATGTAAAATAATTGTATTCAACTGCATCCGGTTAGACTGAAAGCCGACCCCAACATAGTTGGAAAAAGACTAGGCAGATGATGATACTGTATTTGTTTGATCACCTGAATAACGATACCATAGATATCATCATCATTGGCAGCCTTGATCCACCCAGTGCTTAGTACAGGCCTCGTCCCTTTTATGCCATGCTTCCCTGGTCCGTGCGAGTCTCTTCCAGGACTTCCCCGCGATCTTCTCTAGGTCGTACAACTACCTGGCTACTGGTTTACCAACGCTCCTTCTACCGTTTTTCGGCACCCATACTGGGTGTCCAAAAAATCATGGATTACCTTTTACCTGCTGATGGGCCACATTGGGATCTACCAATAAAAAAAATGACCTACCAATATTTTTTTTTTCACTGGGGCCGATCAAAAATAAGATAAAAATTTTTTTTGGTGAAAATTTAAGGTTGATCCTAAATTTTAGGTATTAAAAGATGATATCTGTAACTTTCTTGTATTCAATCGATAGTAGGATGATTCAAGATGAAAATAAAAAACCTGTACTCGAAAAAGTTTTCATTCCTAGAAATGGCATGGAAAAAACTGATCAAAGGTAGAGATTTTCCAAAATTTCATTAAACTTCATAAAACTCTGAAACCATAAGACTTTTAGTGTGGTTATTTTTTTTTTATCCCCAATGTGGTCCCAATGTGGCCTATCAGCAGGTAAAAGATAATCCATGACTTTTCGGACACCCCGTATACAAGGTGGCAGGGACCTCCACGCGCAAACCGTAATCATGAATCCATCACAATGTTTCTAGACCTCCTAAAAAAATGACATCGCTTATCAGAAAAAATCATACTGTTTCATAGAAAAACTAATTTAACACGTATGGAAAAGCTAATTTATTTTTTATCAACCGACGAAAAATTTCAACGCAGGGGCTTCAGAATCATGTACTGAAACAACGGAAACAGGTTGCACGTCCGTGTCCCTGCTGTAGGGTGCTTCTTGTCGTCAATGCAGATGTAAAATGTCAAATTTAAACTTAAATGCAGAAACTATCAGTGAATGCTCAACGGGATGAATCTAAATAAAAATGCAAGTTGCCCGACTCAAACCACGTCTAATTGAACACTAAAAATGTAATATACATAAAATGCATGGAACAATGCAATATGTCAGTGTCAATGCACTGCCAAATGTAGGTCGCTTCCAAAGTGTAAATACGCGAGGCTACTGGCTAACTTATTGTAATAAATATATTTTAAAACCCATGTACAGACGCCATGTACAGACCATGTATGTCTACCTAGGGCAAGTCATCCAGCTCGGTAGACACAACTTTGAGAAAGAGGCCGACAGAAGGATACAGTTGGGTTGGGCGGCATTTGGAAAGCTTCGTCAAGTCTTCTCGTCGCCTATCCCTCAGTGCTTGAAGACTAAGGTCTTCAACCAGTGCGTCCTGCCCGTCATGACATACGGTGCTGAAACGTGGACACTGACGGTCGGGCTGGTCCACAAATTCAAGGTCGCTCAGCGCGCTATGGAGCGAGCTATGCTCGGAGTTTCTTTGAAGGATAAAATCAGGAATGAAATTATCCGGAAAAGAACCGGAGTAACCGACATAGCTTGCAGAGTAAGCAAACTGAAGTGGCAGTGGGCTGGCCATGTCTGTCGAAGGGCCGATGGCCGGTGGAGCAGACGAGTCCTGGAGTGGAGACCGCGTATCGGCAAGCGTAGTGTGGGACGCCCCCCAGCTAGATGGACGGACGACCTAAAGAAGGTGGCTGGGGTGGACTGGATGCGGAAGGCGGAGGACAGGGTGTTGTGGCGCAGTCTGGGAGAGGCCTATGTCCAGCAGTGGACTGCGATAGGCTGAGTTGATTGATTGTACAGACGCCAGCACATCAAGCTACTACAATCTGTCAGATTTCTTTAATAGATTTTCAACTTTAGCACTAAAGCATAAGGTTCAAAGTTGATTGGGAAAATCTGACAGTTTCGGGTAGCTTGATGTGCTGGCGTCTGTACGTGCACCGTACACCTGCCTACCACTCTGTATATGCCCTTAGTCATCATTTCAGCCGAAAGACGTCCACTGCTGGACATAGGCCTACCCCAAGCACCTCCACGTCGACCGGTTCTGTGCTTCTCGCATCCAACTGATTCCTACAGCCTTCAAGGTTGGTTGGTGCAATGCCCTTAGTAAAATCAGCGAAACTTTCACCGTAGTTACTTTTATCTACTTGGTCAAAACTGTTGTTATTTTGGGAAAACGGACTAACTGACGGACGGACGCACTTTCTCGCAGATACATACAACACATAATGCAGGTACCAATTAGCATCGAGACGAGGAAAGTACATTAGCTACAATACGACACGTTCAATTACCTGCACTGGAAGCGAGACGAGGGGCAAGTTACACGCTTGTTGCGAGCAAAACATCGAAGCAATGGCGATTAGCACCCTGATTGCGTAACATTATTACTCTGAATTTGAATAATTTTGAAGCATATTGCTAATCCATTGCTCCTTATATGTTGGAAAAATGTGTCTGCTCAACAACGTAAATAACGCAATGAATGTTGTTGAACTGTCAAAATGAAACCAATTGCTACTGACAGTGTGTTACGCAATTACCCTGCAGACTGTCTACAAAGACCTGAAAGTCAATAAAACATATCATATAATATCGTATGTCTACATTTGCAAATACAATATAATCTTCGTGGGACAGAGGGGCGCGTGGCCAAATGAACAGACTCGCACGGGTCGATCAAAGGTCAAAATACGCTAGCCGCGGTCGGTTCGTGGATGGGTGACCGTTCCGTACATATCAAGACCCCTCAGTATCGCAGAAAGCACGTTAAGCCGTTGATCCCGGCTGTCAATCGTAGATCTTTGACAGTCGTTACGGGTCGTCAGTGACAACCAGTCTTACCAAGGGGTATCGTATTACCCGGTAACTGGGTTGTGGATGTCAGATAGCCAGTGGCTCTATTTAAATTGTTGGTATTCATCTGCATCCGGTTAGACTGGAACCGGACCCCTAAAATAGTTCGGAACAAGCAGGCAGATTAATTGACAATCCTATATTAAAGAGGGAAAGAGTTTTGTATGCAGGGTGTAACGGAAAGGGGGTATCAACCCTGAAGGAGGTGAATGTGCTCATGAAACTCAACAACTTTCCCCAAAGAACATAATTCAAAATATGAAAAAAAAATTTGGCCCTCCCTTACAAAACTGACTACCAGCTGATTGATTTACTATGGGAGGGCCAAATATTTTTTTCATATTTCGACCTATGTTCTTTGGGGAAAGTTGTTGAGTTTCATGAGCACATTCACCTCCTTCAGGGTTGATACCCCCTTTCCGTTACACCCTGTATATTTCCACTTGGAAAATGATAGTTATTTCAAGCCGCTGCCGCTCGTGTCTTGCGCCACAATAGTAATCAAGTGAGCCTTTCCACTTTATACTAAAGATATTAGATTAATACACTGCATAGTGAAATTATATAGAAACGTGCGTTGTATTTACAGACGCCAGCACATCAAGCTACTACAATCTGACAAATTTCTTTAATAGATTTTCAACTTTACCGCTTAGGTATAAGGTTCAAAGTTGATTGGGAAAATTTGAAAGTTTCGGGTAGCTTGATTTGCTGGCGTCTGTTTTTACTGCTTACCTTATACGAATTCGATTAATT
Organism: Eremobia ochroleuca; assembly: GCA_949629135.1. Lineage (NCBI taxonomy): Eukaryota > Metazoa > Arthropoda > Insecta > Lepidoptera > Noctuidae > Eremobia > Eremobia ochroleuca. The sequence continues at coordinate 14,264,392 of OX451408.1, forward strand.
TCTTCAGCGAGTGAGTAATGGAAGAAAAAATTTAGATTGGTTTATTGACACGGCTACCGCAGACAGGCGCGATGTGACGGTGCGACGCTATTCTAGTAGAACAATTTAAATGAAGTTTCATGGAAATTGTTCTACTAGATTCGCGTCGCGCCTGTCTTTGAGAGTCTTTAATAGGTAATCTCTTCAAGCACTTCCTTGTCTACCTGCACCTTAATTGCGTAACACACTATTACTCTCAATTTGAATCATTTTGAAGCATATTGCTAATCCATTGCTCCGTATGTTGGAAAAATGAGTCTGCTCAACAACGTAAATAACGCAATGAATGTTGTTGAACTGTCAAAATGAAACCCATTGCTACTGATAGTGTGTTATGCAATTACCCTGCTGATGCCTATTGTTTTCTCTTTTGAGCCAATGTGATCTATTGAAATCGTCAACACACACACATAACACTCATCGCGCCTGTATTCCCGGAAAGGTTAGGCAGATGTGTACCTATGGTACACCCGCATTTCGTCAGGTATGTTCAAGTCCCATGTAATAGGGGGTGAGCTTATTACCATCAAACGGGCACGAATTCAGACTCCGAGCCGCTAGTAAGAAATTCCAGATGGAAAACCCTTCAATTATTTACCTGACCCGGGACTCGAACTCAGGTCCTAGTGCTCAGCAGTAGCGCTAGCGACTACTAGACCAACGAGGTAGAAACATCACCCCGAGCTACAGTACCTTTTATTATGAACCTGCAGTGCGATTCTGTAACCATCTCACCGTGAAAACTTGGGTAAAGTGAGCGTGGAGTGAGCTGTCAGTGTCATCCCACCTGATACTAGGGATTGACCAAGCCTACATTTACAAACATAATCGAGATTTTAATAATATTTTTTTTTTGCTAATTCTATTGATCATTTTATATAATTTCAGACCTAGTATTTTAACTGTAAAAACATTCCTATTTTGTGGGGTTTTAATCTAGGAAATAAACAAAGTTGATAATGTGACTAAGTTTCTGTTTTGTTATTTTATTTTAAAATCCCACAATATAGTAATGTTTTGACAGCTAAAATACTAGTTTTGAAATGATATAAAATTATCAATAGAATTAGTATACAAAATATTATTTAAATCTCGACTATGATTGTAAATGTTTGCTTAGTCAATCCAAGCATCAGTGGGATGACACTGACAGCTCACTCAACGCAAGTTTTCACGGTGAGATTTTTGCAGAATCGACATGCTGTACCATAGGTACGCCATGCATACCTACCTATACAATCCGCCAACCCGCATGGTTTATTACAGCCCACTCCCTCTCACCGAGAGGAGGCCTGTGTCCCAGCAGTGGGAACATGATAGGCAGATTATGCATTATAGTTACCGTACGCAGTCAACGCAACGGGGCAATTTGACTGTCCTAAAGAGTTATTGGGTTTTCTATTAGGAATTTCTTAGTAACAGTCCGGAGCATGAAGACTATAGAAAAGGAATCCAATCTCTAAGGGGTCTCATACGGAAAATCTGTCCGCAAAAATTTGTAGAGCAATAGCTCTAAAAATAGCCACTAGCCGCGCTGAATTACGTAGTGTTTTAATTACGTAAGTGAATTTAGTGGCATGTAAGACGCGCGAAGTTAGTACAAAGCCGTCATTCTATGCATGAAGACTATAGGATACCTTGGTAACTTAGCAGCCGCAGCGCCTCCTGCGCGCCAACCTTATTTTTTCAAAATTCCGCCACAACTTTTATATACAGAGATTGGACTCCTTATCTATAGTCTTTATGGTCCGGAGTTTGGAAGTTGGCAGTTTAATACTCCCGTGCCTCGGAAAACACGTAAAGCCGTTGGTCCTGCGCCTGATGTCTCTCCGGTCGGCAATGTCGTATTGCCGTCCCATAGGACTGAGTAAAGAAACAGAGAGTGCACTTTTGTTTATGCACACACTTGTGCACTATAACATCTCCTGCGTACCTAGCTAATCTTCGTTGAGATTGGCCACCGTGACCGCTATTATTATTATACCATACGCAATAAACTCTACCTACTTTAACATGAATCACATCGTTATCGATAAAATACTAATTAATTTAATTTAAAATGAAAAGGGGACAAAAAAACATATTCTGCATAATGATTGCACACAAAAATTACTTACGCATTTAATGAGGTTTTTGTATGAAACATAAAAATAAAACTGCAACATTATGTGCGCTAATTAGGCTCTTCGAGACATTAGGCATAACGCACGTTACTAGATACGCATATAGATCACTGATCATAACTGTTACACAAATGTAAATAACTTTCAAAGTTTCCCAATGAAGTGTTGTAGTATGTTTTTTTACTAACGCAAAATATTATACATAGGTATTAGGTTGGCCATAATAAATCACGATAATCGAAGTTAGAATCAGCCTCAAATGATATATAGTGATAGTCATTCAATAGGCAGTGCCATTTGAACTTGGAGAGTTGTATTGATGGTTTTATTTCGGTACATGAAACCTCAAAAAAGTTTGCAAAAAGCACTGCGTCAAAATTCGTCAACTTCCTGTCAGTAACATCGCACAAAAGTTCTACAGCTCCAAATTGTACTATGGATAAAAAAGTTGCATCACGAAATCATTAAAAAAATCATTATGAGTTATATAGATCAGATAAAAAGTAAGGGCTATAGTTGCATCATCATTACGAGACAGTGCACACCATGGCGTATGATCACGTTGCGCAAGCGCCGCGAAGATTCACAAATGCCTGGTTGCATGGTGCACGGAGTTACGGCTTGTGGCCTAACGTTACGTGCGTATGACCAACTAAATGACCTAATATTCAGGCCACAGACTAACCTTAGCTCGTAATTAGTTGGAGGCCGAAAACGCGTTGGTCAACGTTTTGTTGAATTGTAATGTACTGTGGCTATTGGTGTTGGTGTGTTTTGTGTAAGTGGTTGTTGTGACAGATTATGGGAGGGTCACCATGTAAATACGTGTCGCTAATGTTAACGGAGTATAGTTATTCACAATCTGGACTTGTACTTATTCACACGTGAAAATGTACAGACGCCAGCACATCAAGCTCCCCGAAACTGTCACATTTTCCCAATCAACTTTGAAACTTGTGAAAAGTTGGAAATCTATTAAAGAAATTTGACAGATTGTAGTAGCTTGATGTACATAGTTATATACATAGTTATACTGTACATAGATGCTCATCATTCTCCTGGCTTTATCCCAATTTATTTAGGGTCGGCGCCACATGTTTTTTTCTTCCACAATCTAATAGTCGTCATTTCGATAGTCACCCCTATTCTAGCCATCTTCCACACAGGCCATCCATCGATTCTTTGGTCTTCCCCTACTCTTACAGCAAAAACATTCCTCACGACATTTTTCTCACTCCTCCGCATCACATGGCCATACCATGACAACCGATTTCCACATAACTTTTATTTTTTTTATTTATTTATTTATTTTACCATTTATGTACACACATATATAAACAGACAAGAAACAACAGAACAGAAAAATAGGTACAAAGGTGATGCTTATTTCTTAAGAAATCTCTTCCAGCATACCTGCGATAGGACATTAGATAGAGAGATGTAGACAGCGTGTGAAAGAGTAAAGGAGACAAAAAGAATACATAAAATCGTAATCAATTATTCACTTAAAAAACTAAACAAATACAACTTTTCAGTCACCGATGCCATTTTCAGATTTCTCTAAGAAATTTGTTTATTTATTTAATACTTCAAGCACATAAATGTGCAGAGGCGGACTAAATGCCATAGGCTTTTCTAGCAATCAACCATTGGGTGATGCAGAGACAAACAGTAGTAGGTGCAATCGTGAAAATTGAGGAATAAATATTTTAAATATAAATATAATATACATACATAATTACATATCAATATAAGCACAAATAAATATACATAAATACTTGAATAAACAAACAATGAGAAAATATTAGCTTTGTGATGATACTGCCAGCTTCTTGCGAATGTGCTCGCGAACCTTAACTTTAAAGAATAATCGGTTAATATTAACTTATAAAGGTTACTGGAACTCTGATATTTCTGAGAATAACAGGATATAGTTGATGAGTTTGACAACATTAGGGCTATTCTGTAAAAATCTCACCGTGGAAACTTAGGTGAAGCTTATACTCGTAGCTTTATGTGAGCTGTCAATAGTCTCAATCCCTAGCAGCCGAGTAAAATCTTACCGTTAAAACATAGGTGAAATGAGGTGTCAGTCCACCTGATGCTAGAAGTCATACCAGTGATTGACAGGTCTCTTCAAGCTTACTTCATCTAAGTTATCACGGTGAGATTTTTACAGAATAGATGAACAGAACGTAAAACATGAGCGGTATCCTTTGACCACTAAATCGAATCAAAATAATAGCATAAGCCTTTCGAGTTCCCAAAACATGGACATAACATGTCTACTTGCGGCCTCACTTCAACTAAATTGTGTCACAAGATACTATCGAATGACTAGGTAATCTTTGTTTCTCGAGAGTTTTTCTCATACCATTGCACAATACTAATCAAGGGCCCCATGTGAGGCATTGTTTGCACAAAATCTCCCAGAAGTTATAACCGTCTTGACCAGCGGGGTAATTGCGTAAGTAACATACATAGTAGCAATGGCTTTCATGTTGACAGTTCAACCACATTCATTGCGTTATTTACGTTGCTGTGCAGACAAATTTTTCGAACAAATGAAGCAAAGGATTAGCAATATACTTCAAAATTATTCCGATTGTTTGTATTACGCAATAACGGTGCTGTACAAATTGCTTTTGGATGGACTATAGTATTTTCTGTACGTCTTTTAATTTGGGAATAAAAAGAAATGAAAATTATTTGAGTTGTGTAAAATTACGAAAGTTACATAGTTAGGTACCAAAAGAAGTTGCTTTAATGCTTCCGACTATTCTTCCGACAAAAAATTGTTCACATAAAAGAGTAAGTTTTCCGGTATGGACTGCTCTTCCTACTACATATGCCTACCTTTTTAAATTATTTTTATACATGTGTACTTAGATCAGTGGTGGCCCAGTCGTATCGGCCCCAACTAACGAGTTGTAGGCCGTGAGTTCGAACCCAGGCAGGCACTGTAATTATTCATGTATTTAATGTCAACACCACTGATCTCATAACGGTGAAGGAAAACATCGTGAGGAAACCATCAATTGCTTGAACCAAAAATTCGAAGACATGTGACATCCGCCAATCCACCCTAGGCCCGCGTGGTGGATTATGGCCCCCTTACAGGCCCGTGTCCCAGCAGTGGGAACATTAAAGACTGATTATGATATGATGATGTGTACTTATAAATACTTACTTCTATTTTCTTTTCATTTCAGATGGCGCACCGCACCGTGCACCGCCTGGCCTGCCTCGTGACACTCCTGGCCGTGACGTCAACAGCGAAGAAGGATCAATCGAGATGGTCTCGTCAGATCAGCACGTATACATCAGACATCAGCGACTGGGTGCCGCTGTCCGGCCCCGTCGAGAGGGATGAACCACTACCACCAATCAAGAGACAAGCTGTCGCAGAACCTAGAATACTGACAGAACCTTTCCCAGGACTCACAAGACCTACAGGATTCGGCCAAGATTCCTTCCCATCCAGGAATTATTACAACGCGCCCGCGAATAGACACCTCTACTTGCAATCCGTGCCGTCTGCTCCACAGAATTATCTGACAGATCAAGGATTCGGACAAGGCATTCGATTCGGTCTAGCACAACCTAACTTTCCCCTGAGCCAAGGATTTGTAGCTCCCCCATTCAGTTTCGATAGCATCCAGCCGCAAAAGCCCAGACCACAAGGCATTCCTAACCCAGTCAGCTTTACTCAAGCGTTACCAGGTGCTGCTCAAGCTAAACCTTTCCTGAGTCAAGGACAGAAGTCTAGAGTAGAACCAAAACTTGTTGATGGATACCGAGCTGAGAACGTTACCAACGACTTCGGTTTTAATGTAATGAAGAAACCACAGTCATTACAGAAGATCAAGTTTGATACTATTGATAAACCATTAAGATCAGAAACATTGGCACCAAACTCGAAAACTGAGAGGGAAGAAGTCCAGCTACTATATGTCCCATTAGAGTCACTAAACAGGGGACAGTTCAATTTCAGAAGCCCTTTGACCACTTCTCAGTTGGTAAACACGGAATTATATTCTCAGGCAAACTCAAGACCCAACCCCCTAAAACAGGCTTTTATTAACGATTACCAGAGGCCAGCAGTTAAACCACTGGAACCCGTATCTGGGCACAACTACTTTTCAGAATTCAACTCTCAATTAAAAGACGTCGACCAAGTGCCAAAATACTCGACGATTCCGACTCCTTTCCCGACGCAACCTCCAACGACTCCGAAACCAAAGAAGTTGAAGCCTCACCAACCACCGCTAGCTATTTTTATGACTAAAGAAGTCAGTAAAAACAGTCAAGTTAAAGTTGGAGACGTTCTATCATCATTGAAGAATGCCGATACTATTGCCGTCTTGGATTCAGTCAATCCATTGAACGCACCCAAAGTTTTCATTGGACCCTCTACCTTACCACCGCCAGAAAACTTCGTAAAATTCGAGCTGCCCTACTTATCGAACATAGAGAACAGCGACAAGAAATTGAAACAGTTACCATTCTTTGTAGCACCTTTGAGTTATCACACTCCAAACGGATTCGCTAAAATTCCTTTTCCATCTCCTCATGTAGGATCAGTCGTTATTAATTCTCAAATTCGAGACTCATCACAAGGACAGGCACCTTCACAAGTGGGACATAATCAGAACTACTACGCAGTAACTCAACCCCCCTACAAACCAGAAAAACCTGTAACACAAAAGCCAACATTCAGCTACTACAGTACTGCCGCACCTAAACCAAGTCCTGTGCCAAATTACCAGTCCAATTATTACTCGTTTGAGCCGCAAACTGTTTCATCTATCAGACCACCTAACCAACCTGAGACGGCAACAGCTCCTCCTAAAACAGGTTCATACTTCATTAACAATATGGGTCCTCAATACAACTCACAAGAGTACAATTTCCAATCACAAAACAATTACAAGTCTTCGGAACTGAATGATCAGTATAACTTCCAGAGGAAACCTGATCATACGACTACACTACGGACGACCACAACTACAACGACCACGACTAAACCACCTTCTACTTACCCGAGTCAATTGCTCGAGACTCACAACCCGTACTCGATCAACCAAGCATTCCACTTTAGCACTCCGTTAGACTACCACAACTACTTCGACGACGTGAAACAACCTTACGCCAGCCCTGGTGCTGCGGGCCATTCATCGCCACCGCCGTCGCCGTCTCCTACACCATCTCCGTCACCATCACCAACTCCGGCCAGCCCGTCAACTATTGAACCACAACCAGAACAAATAATAACCCAAAAACCAAAGTATCACCAACAAACACCGCCGAGCTACCTCCAAAACTATACTCCTGAAATACATTACGATTCTGACCAAAATTTAAAATACCCCGTCTTTAATCCTACTGACTATTTTGCTAAGACTAAGTTAACTTCTCAACAGACTCAGCCAAACCCTGTTGATACTGATAAAAATTCCCCAACTAACAATAATTATAACCAGGAAGTGGCTACACCAGTAAGAAATAAGTACCACCAAGATGTAACTGCCCCTGTAAGAAACAATTATAACCAAGATGTGACTGCCCCAGTAAGAAATAATTACAACCAAGATGTGACTACCCCAGTAAGAAATAATTACAACCAAGATGTGACTGCCCCAGTAAGAAATAATTACAACCAAGATGTGACTGCCCCAATAAGAAACAATTACAGCCAAGATTTGGCTGCCCCAGTAAGAAATAATTACAATACTGATATTACTGCTCCAGAGAGAAACAATTATAATACAGAAGTTAATGCACCAGTTAACAATAATTACAATACAGACATAGATGCTCAAGTTAACTCATACAAGACAGATTATAATCAAAACGTTGAGACTCAGTCTTCTGTAGAACAAGACGTTCCGTCGGATCATCCAACTGACGCAAACAATCTACCAACCGTCTCTGACATAGATACACCGCCCAAGTACAACAGCGACGAGTACAATGCATATCAAACTAATTTAGATGCCGCAGAAGCTAATCCTACTTCGTCGTCTACAACAACAACTACAACAACTACTCGTAGAACCCCACAGAGAAACAGAGGTCGTCCACGATACACCACCACACCTCGATCTGAATCTTACGAATCTACTGCCAAAGTTGTTGTCACAAGGCGGCCTTTGAGAGAAAGAAGACCTCTTGCCTCCAGGCCTCGATATGAACCTAACAAAATCATTACTGAAAAACCAAGCAATAAACCCATTGATTCTAGTGAGAGCACCACTAAATCTTCAAGGCAAAGAACCAGAGGACGAATTCAATTTAAACCTTCGGAAAATGAAGATATTTATGATAGAAGAGTCAAAACTCACAATACTAAGGAAGCAGATCTTGCCTACCAGAGGGATGTATTGCACCAGAACTATCCCGTAACTCTAATGGAGCGCACGAGTACTGCAGACATTGAGGCTATGACTGAACCCACCCCTAAAGAAACCTCGGAAAGACTTGAAGAGCCTATTACTGAAAACGATACCGAAAATGCTTACACAAATGAAAAAGCGTCCATAACGCAACACTTCTCGAATACTGATTCAAAGGAAGAATCTGCCTTGCCAACATTTACTGCAAGAAGTACTTTGCCAGCAGAAACTTCCTACGTACCGAATTTGCCATCTACACGCCAAGAATACTTCTATCAGTCTAGGAGCAGTATTGCACCAGTTGAATCATCTGCTTATGAAGAGACGAGTCCTGAGAAAGAGGAAGATATCTACGTCAAGCAAACAACCCCAGTATCGAATCTAGAATATGCTGAAATTAGCTCATACGCTACAGAAACGCCTACCAGCCCTGCTACAGAACAAAGTGTAAGTTATTCAATAAGCAATGAATTTGGTGCTGCCAAGCAAGATGAAGAACCTGCTACAGCTCCTGAAACAGAAGACATTAAAATAGAAAACCATGAACAACAGGAGAATGAAGAAGAAGAGAATGTTGTACAAACTACACCATCATACAACCGAGTGCGTGTGCGCCCTGGAGTCATCAGACAATATCATCAAGCTTCAACAGAATCACCCAGAAACAAGGAAAGGAGGAGACCTGCTCAACCAGTTACTTACAGACCAGCTTACGACCGAAGACGAACAACTATGAGGATAGATGAAATCGAAGCTGACTTAAAGACAAAGCAAGTACATGCTAGGCCCGAAGTACAAGAAGTCAGGCACCCTGTCTACAGACCAGAATCAACTACAGAATCTTCTGCGACATCACCATCAACAACTGACAATGCCACTAAACGTGGACACTTCCGTCGTAGGAGACCATCATACTCCTACACGACCACATCGACTGAGTCATCCAGCACTAAACGTATTTATGAGGTAAAGAACAGGTTTAGAGGACGAAGACCTACTGAGAAACCCACAGACAAGCCAGATGCACAAACAGAAGCACCCACTTCGACCACTAGAAGCCCGCTTCATACCAGATACAGTCATAGACCCAGACTGTCTGAAAGATACAACAAGAAACCTGAAAGCGAAGAAACTGAAGATCAAGATTCAAACTTCTCTATAAACAGGCCTAAGTACGCTGAGCCCGACACAGATCAGTGGTCACCCAAAATCTCAAGCGATTCTTTTAAGCCGTACAATCCCAACGACATAGTAGATGAGCAGAAAATTGCAACAACTGAACGTAGATCAGACAAAGACAGTGAACTAGACATCATTACTGCGAGAAATGAGTTGGAAGATATTCTACTAACTGTGACCCCAGCAACTAACAACAGAGGTAACAAGAAAATTCCTGAAATTCCCCCAACTTTAGAAGCTTTGGTAGAACAGAGCAAAGTGACCAGAAGCGACTCGACTGACTCCATGTCTACCTTCGAAAGTATGTTGGAAGAAGTTATGAAAAGCTTAGAGGAGCAAGACCAGGACGAATACACTAAGAATGTCATGAAACACAAAGGCGGTGAGATTGGTGAAATTCCGCCGGAGAGAATAATATCTTCTGGAGACAGCTACGTACAGAAGTCGACTACGTCGATAGAAGAAATTACGACTGAGCAAACTACGGCGGATGACTCTTCTCTTATAACCGAGGTAAGAATTAGAACATGTTTATAGTATAGTACCTAATGGATATTAAAATCAAGAGTAGGTAATAGCCCCACAAATTTGAGAGAAGTCAAGCGCACAATGTGACAAAAAAAAAGACAAGTTACTGCAATAAAAGAAGAGGGACCGATTTTATGTGGTTAAAAGTTTCACATTACTAACATCATATTCTTTCTCATTCTAGGATGATCAAGACCGCAAGGGCCGTCGTCGTGGATTCTGGAAAAAAGTCAAAGTGCGCCCAGCGACCACCGAATCTATTGAATTCGCTGAATCGCAATACTACACTCACACCGTCAACCGCCTCGGACAGCCTGTGAAGCTATCCAAAAACGTTCATGACAAAACTGAAAGAATTGAGAAACCTAAAGTTACAACCTATAAACCAAGCTATAATTTCATTAAAGACCTATTTTCCAGCGATGACGAGGCTAACATTGATTTGATACCCAATGTAGACATACCTAAGCTTACTAGCAAAGCTTCAGAAAAAGAAGAAACTCTTATCACTGAAGAAAGTAAGCAGACAACAATTTATGTAGAAAAAGAAACGCAAACTGATACAGCAATAAGTCCTGGAGATTTCGATTTAGGAACAGGCTCGCCTGACCCAACCATTGATGACATGTATATAACTACTCCAACGGAACCGACTACAACTAGCAAGCCTGCGACAGTCAACAGACCTGATGCTGGATTTAGTTTCATGGATTATTTATTTGGAACCTCAGAGGACAGCAATAAACAGGTTGATAGCGAAATTGAAGACAAGACTACTGAAGCCGAAATTCAAATTACTACAGATTCACCTAAACCTAAAATCGTAACAACAGAAAGTGCTTTCATTCCTGATGAAATAACTGCTGCGTCAATAAGCGATGCAAACACGGAGGCTATTACCGCCTTTACCGACATTAAGAAGTTAAATAGCACAGCAGAAAGTCTAACAGAGAGTCCAGCTGGTGTTACAGAAATATCAGTAGTCAAAGTAGAGAGTTCCTCTGTTTCATCATTTATGAATCCAGCTAATGTAGTCAGCACGTCAATGTCTACAGAAGTATCGCATGAAACGGAAATATGCTTCAGAGGAAAGTGCATCAAAACTAGCAAAGATATTCTATAAGTCCCAAGTGATCTAAAAATATGGTGCTAATGACTTGTGTTCAAAGTAGTGAATTTGTAAAAGGACAATAAATGACTCGAGTAGCTAGTTCAAGTTTAGTGGCTCGGCAAAATTTTATAATCTTTTATGAAATATTTATTAGTATTTCCGTGGATTAGGTATTTGGTGCGGTGAAATCTTGTAAATAGTATTTTGAGAGGCTCTTTACTTGGTTCCACCTGAGTAATCATTAATTTTAATGAATTAAGCTTAACTTTCTTTTACTTTTAAGGTCTGTGGCCACATGCTTTAAGAGTTTACACTATGTAATATATTCTTACTTAGTTATTAATTATTAATTGTAAGAATGTTTTAACCTTTTTTTTTATCCATGTACTCTACCTAATGTAAATATGACTGAACATTTTTATAACCATTATTTTTAAGACTTTCTTGTTAATTACTATTTATTTTCTTAGTTTAATTTATTACTTTAAGTTCTTCTCCACACTTGAAGAAAATGCCTTTATACATTTTCAAAATCATGGGAAAATCAAAGACACTACTTGTATTCTGTCCCACCCAAATAATAACAGTCTTGTTTATTTGATAGATATTGTATAAGAGCTATCTGTTAAATAACCACTGAAATTGTAACTGTATTAAAAATAAATTAAAAATATTACCAATACCTTGTCATGTTTTTTCTACTATCCGATTCCTCATTCGTACATGCCCTGTCTATTTAACAAGGTGCTCCTGCAACTCCTCTAGCTATTCAAATAATATGAAGGGTACAGGGAAAGAAGGATCATTGTCAGTTTTTTTCAATATTCAAATAACAATGCCATCTAGTAGAAAACCTACTGAACTATTAGGCCCTGTAACCCGGAAACGAATAAAAAGATCAGTTTACACACAAGAGCCTTTAAAAGCTAGTATGGATGTAGGAAAGAAAGGTCGTAGTCACCCCTGTTGTTTTAAAAAAGATCATTGTCAATTTAATAATTTAAATTAATTAATCTTTTTTTGTATTAATCAATTTTATATTAATACAAATTTTATAAAAAAAGTAAATAATAGTAAGTTATTCAAAGGCATAAAATCAAAGTGTAAATATTTTTTTGTGTTTTCATTTAAGTTACATAAAAGAACTACATATTAGAAACATGTAAAAAGAATCATAGTCAAGTGACATTGATCTTTCTTTCAGAAAATCTTAAGTAAAAAAAATTAAAAAAATAACTATATAAAGGCATATGTAATAGGTATAAAATATAATACATAGTAATGCCCTGTTATCATAGTATTAAGATAAGCTTTATTCATTTTTTAATAAAGTGCATTAATTAGTTAATCAGTTTTTTATTATTATCTCCTAATGAGGTGTATCTGACAATGATCTTTCTTTCATATGTAATAGCTATTAATCCGAAAAGTCTTGAAAAAGTGGTTGCTATTATTTAGAAAATAATATTACGTCCAGATATAAAAGCGAACCATAGTACCTAGGTAAAATACTTAAAAACTGAAATTAAAAATTTTCTAGCATAGATCTGCGCCGAATATCTCCGGTTGTTGAGTGGTGCTATGGCGCCATCTGCATCGCCACTAACGTAACTGACGAAGTATGGGAGATAACAAAACGACGATAAAACAAAACGTTATTTTTTGACATTGACATTTAACATTTTGAGTTTGACAGTTTGTTTGCAAGAAAGCATCTGGGTTGTTGTTCGAGGTTATAAAATTATCGTTACTACAACAAAAATAAACAAGATAAAGATCTGAAAATGGATATCGAAATGAAAATTAAAGACGACATGAAAGCTTTAGGTTGCAATTCCGACCTAAAAGTATCACTCGCATACAATCTATACATACACTTAGTGGACGATAAGTTGATGTACGATACCGAGTACTGTTACAACAAGGATATAGATACTCTTTACGTTGTCGCGCGGCCGAAGAAGAACGAGAAACTCAACATATACGTGCCTATCCCAACATATGACGAGATCAGTGTAGATTTCATCAACAAAATACAGGAGAATCTGTGTACAGTTGAAACCGGACCAACCGTGAATCTAGCATTCGTCGAGTATGACTTTACGACAGTAATATACACTTTTACGAAGGGTATAGTGGACCGGCCGCCTGCTGATAAAGTTTCGCAACTCCGAGTAAGGGAAGGAAGACGAAATTTCATTGATAATGAGCTGAGAAAAAGTAGGAATCAGGTTTTAAACGACGCTCTGAACGGTGGAGTTGTGGATGATGACGACTGTCAAGTTCTGGATTGAAAGAGGTTACAATCATTATTGGAACTTATTTATATTGGTACAAAGGACCAAAGTCTTGTACTAGATGTTTGCAGACCACTGCCGTCAAACGTTCTAGGTAAAGGTTGCATGGCAAAATATTATAGGTTACCTACTACAATAATTTTAGTTGTAAGTGCCACCAGTGACAACATGAGGCAACTTGTGTATGTGATTTAACCCATCACATTAGCCCATTGCGATAGCTGCACTGTAAAAGATTTTTGTAAGTATTCTGTACCTTGCTGAATGGAGCATTATGGTCCATATATTGCATGCAAAGTACAACAAACCCTGTGCTCATTTGCCTATACTTTTAGAAATAAAAACAACAGTTTGGTTCCAGCACATGGAACAGGAATTATATAAAAATTAAATCCTTTCGCTCTGCACATACTTTCTAAAGCTGGTTTATCATCTGTCAAACTGCGTCCAACTGTTACTGGGATAAAGTTTTTATTACTAAGAGCCTGACATGTCAAACTTTCAAGTGAGTCTCCCTATCTACTGCTGCAGTAGACCTGTCTCAACAAAAAGAGACATGTATGTCTCCATCTCTCTGTATGACATGTTAAATAAAAACAATGACAATTTCTGTGAAAATATTTGAATAATTTTTTTTTTATTATTCTATGGATACTTACAAATTTTCTATGTAAGTTCTCTTATGCTAAGACAGAAGAAATGTATAATCTCTTCATTCTTAAAGGTAACTTCTAGTCTATTAACACTTTCGACTCCACCCACTTTTCATAGAGCTCGTATGCCATGCTGCCATACATATTGCAAGTGGGGCCTCTAGGAGGGTCAGCGGCATTATGTTTGAGCTAAAGTGAACCCTTGAGTAGGGTCATCGGCATTCAATTTGAAACCGTAGTATAGTAATAATAATAATATTCCACAACTTTCACACAACGCCATCTAGTCCCAAACTAAGCAGAGCTTGTGCTATGAGTACTAGATAAGTAGTGTTTTCAGAATGTCTTGTTGTGATAGTCAGTATCCCTGGGGGTATTAACATGTACTAGTAGGGTGGAGACGTGAAATAATAAAAAATACAAAAATAATGAATCACTCACTCTGATCCCAAGACAGGGGTGTCCAAACTCTTCTGAAATTTTTATGTAATGTAATAATTTTAATTTCTGATATGAAGTGCATACATACATCATGCACTTTTTTAAAATGTTATTACCCACTCATAATGTTCAGATTATTACCTTGATTGTTGCTCATGATCTAAATCCTTAAAAATCTGCAATAATCCTTTAGGCTAGTAAAAAAGATGTTGTTTAATTTTTCGTGCTAAATTTACACACAAACTAAATATGTACTTACTAAATAATACATGCGAAAATTCTGAAAACTCAGTGCTGAGTACTGAGAAATTTTTCAACATTTTGTAGTATTAATATCAAGAACTTATGAGTTGTTTTCAGTTCTTGATGATAATTTTTACTGGCAACACTTATTAAGTGTGACTCTTGAAGATAATTAATTATGTATTTGAATAGCTGGTTCACGAGAACCACATTTTGGAAGCAAGGCTTGTTGTGTCATGAATTTTATATGAACCATTTTAGTGCCAAGCTTAGTTGCACATAGTGCTTTCAGGCAGTAAATAACATGAAAATTTTAATATGAATAGTAGTAAATGACCTCCATATTTGGAGAAGCATATTTGAAGAATATCCAGCATTAGGCCCACTATACAACGTGTAACGTTAAATGCGCAAAACCTCAGACAACTCAGCTGATTTTTAATTCAATTGACCTGTTTCAGAGAGAAAATAAGTCATTAAAAATTTTGTAAATGTTTTATGTGCTGTTTTAGTTTTACTGGCCATTCTGATCGTTTCTTGCGTCTGCGACGACGCTTTATCGAGGGGGAGGAGTCGTCACCGGGCCGCTGCGCCGCGCTGACATTGGCTTGCTTGACCTATTAATAAATAGACACGGCAACGTTTTTAATGAAGATTTTTTGAAAAATGTGACCTATATTAAAAAGTGGTTCAATTAATTCTGCTCGTTATTCTGATCAAACTGTTTTCAGGTTTTGCGCATTTAACGTTACACGTTGTATATTGGGGGTTGTAGGCTGATAAATCTCAATCAATTATGTAGGTATTTTAATAAGCGTGTATATGAGTGCTAACTCAAAAAAAGTTAGCGCTCATATACACGAGCGGCATGTTGCCAACTACAGAGGCAACTGCAGCCGTCGATGCGTCTACGGCTGCCGCTGACGAGTGCGGACGCTGCATTTAGTACCTACTAATGATTATTATGTAGTGTATTTTTACTAATAAGGATTAGCATAAGGTTCTTATTATGGGTGGAATCCAAAGAAAAATGTCATTGGTTCAGACAGAAGTCACAGGGAATTTACCTACATTGTAGTGTGTTTTAATATAGGATTAAGGTTTTATTAAATCGAGTGTAGAAAAGCTAATTTTAAGATTTGATACAGCCTGATATAAACTTTATGGCGGCTCGGAACATTAGGGTGCGTTTCCACAGAAGCGGAGCTGGGCGGAGCGGAGCGGAGACGTGTAGGAATCGTCCAATCACAGACGAGACGAGTGACGCGATGAGGATTTCAACCATTGTGATTAGTCGATTCCTTCATGTCTCTGCTCCGCTTCGCCCAGCTCCGCTTCGCCCAGCTCCGCTTCTGTGGAAACGCACCCTTAGGCGAGTCACTGCGCAGTAATGATTTCACTTGCCGGCGTGGGTGAGGGGTGACGTACTGCGCAGCCAGTAACGTACTTCAGAGCCGTCATAGAGTTTGACGACTACATAGTCTGTGAGTTTGACGTTTGCTATACCTACCTGCATTTTGAATAAAACTTGTGAATGAGTGAAACCATATAATTTTAATTTTAAAGCAGCTGACTATAATAAAATGTAAATGTTTTATGTATTAGGTACAGACGCCAGCACATCAAGCTACCCGAAACTGTCCCAATCAACTTTGAACCTTATACTTTAGCAATAAGGTTGAAAATCTATAAAAGAATTTTGACAGATTGTAGTAGCTTGATGTGCGGGCGTCTTTACCTACCACTTACATACGTCTTAATGAAATATGTTTTGTGTAATGTAAGCTGTACTAATTACTTATTTCACCGATATTCAATAAATACCTACTGGATGACAAAGTACTTAAATTGGATTTTATTTCAATTTTCAATCGTGAAATAACATTTAGGTATCAGGGAAATAATTATAACGATTGTTTGGCAGTTATTGCATAGACACTACGTCAAAACGAGATTTTTATTTTCTAGATCTGACTATTGAAAAATCAGCCCTAACACACTTAAATCTAACTAACTCACAATTCTTTGAAAAAATTCTGTGGGTAATAGACATTAGATTCATCGTCTTCCTGCTCTCGCCCCACGTTGCCTAGGGTTGGCGAAACACGTTTTCTTCTGGTCTCACCTGTCAACCGCCATGCTGTTTTTTCCTCCCTTTTCTTTCATATCATTCCTCACAAAATCCATCCTTTTAAGGGTTCCGTACCTCAAAAGGAAAAACGGAACCCTTATAAGATCACTTCGTTGTCCGTCTGTCTAGACCCTTTTTCTCAGGAACGCGTGGAAGTTATCTAGTTGAAATTAATATTAAATACTCGGCTGCATTGAAGTGGGAAGCAGTGATAAAACCAAATTCTAAGTCAACGCAATCAAAAGAAACGGGTGTTTATGTTCCGTTAAATATCGCATATTTTGACACTCTCAAGGGAATCAAAACCTATAAGGTAGGTCCCGTTGACCTAGAATCATGAAATTTGGCAAGAAGCAATGTCATGTAGCTCAAGAGAAAAATCCGAAAACCGTAGTTGGTATGTAACTACAAAATACGGAACCATCGGTGCGCGACTCGCACTTGATAGGTTTTTTTGTATTCGGCAACACTATTCATTTTCACAAGTGTTTAATTATCTATGGTCATGACTAAAAATTATTTAAAAAATCACGAGTGTTTAAAAAAATTGCGGTTTCTTCGTTTTCTTGTGGAAATAAACGAATAACGGCGATTATAAACCAAAGCAATTGTCAATTGTGTCGTGTATCATGAGTTGTCAGTGTTATTATGTGGATATAATGTTATTTTCGTATTTCAAACGAGTTTTTCAAAACTACTCTGTACTTTTGATATTTGTGCGTAAAAGACAGACAAAGTAGAAATATGGTATGTATTAAACACCTCTCACGTTTATGGCCTAGATGGATTGTTTCAACGTTATTCATTCTAATTCGTTTCAATAACTAATAAATCATTTGTAGTTTACTATACTAAAAATGTCCTTACTACCATCTATTGGCGAATAGCTGAATTATCAAGAGGGCACTTAAAAGTAAATCGTTTCTCTTACTCGTCGCTAGATGGCATTATCTGCCTATTCCAGTCTAACCGAAGATATTATGTATCATTTAAAGCTGCGATTAATATACCCATTTATTGCTACTCAAGATAACCGCTGACCCAATGCCATCGAGAGCTAATGCGAGAATATTTTTTTCAGATTATTTAAAATACAAGTTTGCCATAAACCTCTACTATTTGGTTATGTATTGTTGCAGTAGTTTTACATTGATATCAAACTACAATCATGTCATTTTATAATCATTTACACTTTTCCTCCTACGTCACGAATCTGGTTGATAATTTCGCCACTGTCATCATCTGTCAGGATGGCCGAGCGGTCTAAGGCGCCAGACTCAAGGTTACCTTGCTCACTGATCGTGAGTTTCGAGTTGTTCTGGTCCTCTCTGAGGGCGTGGGTTCGAATCCCACTTCTGACAAAACTTTTTGCATTTTTGTTTTATCATTATTTTTTCTTTATACTTACTATTTTTTTTTTTTTTTTCATACATTAAAATACTTAACAGACAATATTCAATACAAATAACTATTTATGGGTACTTACTTGAATGCCTAACTATACGGATAAATACAAAAACACATTTATTTTTTTTTCAACATGCTTTTATTTTTATATGCAGAGTCTATTTATTATCAACGATTCTCAATCGCCAGAAAAACAAAATAATCAGCGTATACATAAAACAAGAGCAAAAACGCAATTTCCCGTACCGGGAATCGAACCCGAGCCTCCTGGGTGAAAGCCAGGTATCCTAGCCACTAGACCATACGGGAGATGATAGCTATTCGGAAATACCGGCTTACATACTTTTAATTCGTAATAATCGTTATAAACTGTTCTGTTAGGTACCACGATTTAGAAATTACCTTATTGCCAATGGCGTTAAGGTTCAATTTAAAATAGCCGCGCTTCAACTATTTTTGTAATCTGTCACCATGTTAAATCGTGCAATCATGTTACTGGTTCGTTGGGAGATAGCAGAGGCGTAAGTTTGAATGCTAAATATACTTTCAGTCAAAAAAGTATCAGGAATGGATGATTTGTTTATGGTTAGGCGAATTTCATAATGGACAAAAACATCGAACAAAGAGTTTGTATTAAATTTTGCATCGCCAATGGAATTTCGTGTTCGGAGTCATTGAAAATGTTACAGAAGGCTTACGGTGAATCGAATTTATCAAAAAGATGTGCTTATGAGTGGTACAAAGCGTTCAAAAGCGGTTCAGATGTGATGGAAGATTTGCCTTGCTCTCACAACACAAGCATCCTGCTTGCGGGATACTGTAAACGGGATGCTTGTGTGAATATATATATTTAAACACGTACACCACTAAACGGGATCCTGCAAAAAACCGTACCTGCAAAAAACGCGATCTTGCCGTGGGTAAGGGCCCTTACCTTGCTTTAATATTTTTTTAAGTAGTGCAGCACATCAAACTACCCGAAACTCAAATTTTCCCAATCAACTTTGAACCTTATACTTTAACTATAAAGTTGGAAATCTATTAAAGACATTCGACAGATTGTAGTAGCTTGATGTGCTGGCGTCTGTACCTAAGTACTTACTACAAAATATCTTTGCTAATTTAATTGCTACTTAAAACATAATTTGCCAAATTAATAACTTACTGATTACAGTCTTGCTTTTTTGCTGCTAAGAAGAGTTCTTGTTTTATTTTTCTTCAGCCAATTTTATTTTTGTTACTATTATTGTCACAGTTATCTCAAAATAACAAGATTTAATTGATTTTAAATAAAATCTACAGCTTTCCCAGAGATATAGGCATCACATTGTAGCGCTTAGCGACTCTATTCCTATACAGATAGGAAACGTCGACCTAATCTAGTTTAAAAAAAAAAATATGATTGACATGGCAAAGTGTTTGTATAAACCTACTTACAGAAAATAAATCATTAATTTATCATTTACATTACTCCTATATTGGAATGTCTAACCTGGTCCACTATTTCACGACTCCCACCACGGCCTCCGTGGCGCAATTGGCTAGCGCGTTCGGCTGTTAACCGAAAGGTTGGTGGTTCGAGCCCACCCGGGGGCGGCGACTTTTTGCGCTTTTTGTAATTCTGTGTAGTATATTCTTTTCGCATTGTGATCTATTTTTATTCTTTTGAATAATTATAACCTGAAAAAAGATGTCAAAAGCCAATGTATAGAAATACGTGTTTATAACGTTATCGTGGACGAAAAGCGTCATCACTTTAGGGTTCTGTAATCTGTACCTACCTCATAAGAAAAAAACGGATGCCTTATAGAATCACTTTGTTGTCCGTCCGTCTGTCAAGAACCTTTTTCTCAGAAAAGCGTGGAAGTATCAAGTTAAAATTAATATCAAATTCGTGGGACTACGGTCCCTTAGAAGCTTCTAATTTAAGTTATCGCGATAAGTGATAAAAGTCCGTCTGGTCCGTCGCCTATCTGGGTTCGAACCTACGACCTACAATAAGTAAGTCGGGACTTATGAGTTGTAGGTCGTAGGTTCGAACCCAGATAGGCGCGTTAGGTACTTTGTGTAAACTATTTCATCACCACTGCTCTCGAAAACGGTGAAGAAAAACATCATTAGGAAACCGGTATGTCCTAGAAACAAAATTCGAAGACATGTGATATTACCAACCCGCACTGGGCCCGCGTGGTGGATTACGGCCCACTCCCTCTCACTGAGAGGTGGCCTGTATCCCAGCAGTTGGAACATTATGGGCTGATTATGAAGTCATTCAACATATACAACGTGTAACGTTAAATGCGCAAAACCTCTTAAGGGGTCATTGTACTCATCATTATGAACAACTTTTACTATGGGACCTAACCAGAAATCGCGAAAAAAAAATCAGCTGTTCCCTACATTTATGTTCGCATAACTAGTCAAAATGTAGGGAACAGCTGATTTTTTTTTCGCGATTTCAGGTTTGGTCCCATAGTAAAAGTTGTTCATAATGATGAGTACAATGACCCCTTAAGAGGTTTTGCGCATTTAACGTTACACGTTGTATAAATTAATATAACGTTGTACCAGCACATCAAGCTACTACAATCTGTCTGATTTCTTTAATAGATTTTCAACTTTATCGCTGAAGCATAAGGTTCAAAGTTGATTGGGAAAATCTGACAGTTTCGGGTAGCTTGATGTGCTGGCGTCTGTACCAAGCACGTTAACATAAGAATTATGTACCAGTTTGTTGCAGATGTTGCTAAAAATATTTTGGCGCCGACTCCCTTGTTCACAACTTAAACTAAATTTAAGTTCAGTGCATCTTTTTCTTTCTATTTCATTAAGAAAAGGACAGAAGATAAATATTAGTTTAGTCCTGTCAAATTAGTCAGCGCCTGACGATGTTGACGTATTTTTAGTAGTCATTTTTTTAATCACGTCAAAAGTTGTCTATGGAATGAATTTGGCAGGACTAAACTAATATTTATCTTCTGTCCTTTTCTTAATGAAATGGAAAGAATTTAAATGTTATAAATGTGTGACTGATGCAATTTGTTTTGATAATTAAGTGAGCGTAGCCCCAATGTTTAATCTTGTCGTTCGAATTGTTTTTAAGACTATGAAATTATTATGAAATTGTTCATTTTCAAAACATCCAATAAGCAGTGTGGCTGGGACAACGACGCGCATCCTGTTATCATGGGTTCTGAACCCCCCCCCCCCCCCCCCTGCGTTAAAATTTTCGATAGGGGTCATCCCTTCCGGGAACAATGCCTTCCAAGAACAATACCCTCCAAAAACTTTTAAAGCTCCATGTTGCCATCAGAATTTTTCGATTAAGTATCTAAGTAATTTTACTACTTAGGCCTTCCTTGAAATTACATTATTTGTTCGAACATTTTTGTAATATTAGTCACTATACCTATTGTAAGCGCTATTAATACAAATCAAGCGTTGATGTGGGTGGTTTGGGTGACCTGAAATCAATAATACTATAGTATTTTTCTTCGAATACATTAACTTACGATAAGCTCGATAATTTGAGTTATGTTGTCAGTGGGGATATAGCTCAGTGGTAGAGCATTCGACTGCAGATCGAGAGGTCCCCGGTTCAAACCCGGGTGTCCCCTGGTAAATCTTTTTTTGTTTTTTATTTTTTTCCTATGAAGTAATATTTTCTAATTTCAGTGACTCAGACTAGCTGACTATACTATTAAAAAAATCTGAATTTGTTCTGTTTGTATGAACGCGCTAATCTCTGGTACTACTCTGGATTTGAAAAATTATTTATTGGATTTGACAGCCCAATTTTTGTAACATCACGCTATGACCTTTAGGAGCTGAGCATAAAGAAAAAAAAATTGGTTGTCTGTAAAGTCTGTTTACGGACGATAATTTTACGTGACAACATAGTGGAAGAGAGATAGATGCGTCTCAAGCCGAACGCTTAGGCCGATCGTGCCTCTCTATCGCTTGTTCCGCGCTCTCGCTTGCACGCTCGGCTCAGGCGGAACGTGACAATGAGTCATGCTTTTTCGTGCGTGCAGCCGGCGTTCATCGATTTATAAGACTTTATCACGTCAAAAGTCAAGAGGAACGCTATGCGAGAACGATGGATGTGATAGCGCGGCGCGGCCAGGATGTGATGCTACTGGGTGGTTCTGGGTGATTCGTGCGGGCGGAAGTCAGTAGCTTTATAAAACATAGATCAGTGTAGAGCATTGTCCCTGTATTTATGATCCAAAATCTAAAAATGTACGTGTTTTTGGAAAAGTTTTTTAATACAACGAGAAATTCTGTCAAAAGTTCATGATGGCATTGTTTGCGAAGATAATGTGTACCTAACCTTACCTAGTCACCAATTCACCTTAATTTTTAGAAGGTAAATAAAAATATATAAATGAAAATCGTTTATTTTGGAAGGTTCCCTATGTTGCTACATTGCAAAATGAATAGGTACTCCCCTAACCAGGGGTCTCCGATGTCGTTTTTAAAACATGTTTATATTTAACAATCCAAGTCACAAACACGCTCTTCTTCTGGCAAATAAATGAATTTGAATTTGAATTTCAATGCGAATACCATTTTTTTTTTTTTTGTTGTGTTTTATCTCTCCAATAGAACCAGAATTATTTTGAAATCTTCATGACCCTAAATTATGTCTATTCATTTTACAAGAGGCCAATTGACTGTTCAACCGGTTCAACACCCAGTAAAGAGGCTTAAGCAAATCGTTATCATTTTCGACGTGTCCTCTCGTAGCAGTCGTGGCCGAGTGGTTAAGGCGTCTGACTCGAAATCAGATTCCCTCTGGGAGCGTAGGTTCGAATCCTACCGGCTGCGGATCTTTTTGTATATTTTTTTTTTAAACGCTCGACAAATTGATGTTCTTACATGTGTATTACCTTCAATTACTTTCTTGGGCTGACAAGATAAGATAATTATACTTAGTAGAAATCTTCAACTCGCGGTTAATAAACATAATGTTATGTATAAAAATTGAACTTCTAAAAGTAAAGTCGTACTTACTGATGATTTTATTTGTTAAACTCGAGGATGATATTTTGATCTACCTAATGCTGACTTAGAAATTCCAAAAAAACCTTAGAAATAGTGAATATCGTGAGATTTCCTGGCTCTTTCGGAAGAAGTAGGAACTACATTTTTTCCGGGCCTAAGTGTAGGTGTTTCAAGATTTTGACACACATATTTTTACTAACACATAGTAATATTTATATTACAGAAAATATCTACTTTATAGTAGATATTATGAATGAATATATTTTTGTCTCATAAAATGTTACGAAAGAACACTATCTGATACAACAGAGTTGTCTCTAGCTGCCGCATAGGCGCCACTAGTCTCAAACTGGTTCCTGAGTAGTCCGCTAGATGGCACTACATTCGAGGCCTTTTCTGAATCGCGGAAGATTCACCGTGGTGACTAAACGAAATCCGTTTACGCTTGCCAAATTAATCCTGGCGAAGGGAATACTGTCCTAATTGACAGGAATAAAGTAATATTTATCTCTTAATGAAATAGAACGAAAAATATGCACTGAACTAAAATTTAGTTTAGTTATTGAACAACAGAATTGGCACCAATAAGCAAAATGGTAGATACTACTTCTGTTCCAACTTCCCACGAGGAATTATTAGTATTCTAGGGTTTATTAGCATAAAAAAGCTGTCGTATCTTTTGTCGTTATTATTGCTTAAGTTAACGAGTTGAATAATCTGCTATGTCATTGTTTGTCTCGAATAAACAATCAAATCGTAAAGACAGTACTTACCTATCTAAATGATTTTATTACCTAGTTGTTTTGAGGGGAACACATCTCGTGTCTGTGATAGTTTGGTTGGCTGGTAGAGCATACCCAAGGCATTAAGTCCGCCTTTGTACAGACGCCAGCACATCAAGCTACTACAATCTGTCAAATTTCTTTAATAGAATTTCAACTTTATCGCTACAATGTAAAGTTCAAAGTTGATTGAGCAAATATGACAGTTGCGGGTAGCTTGATGTGCTGGCGTCTGTACCTTTTTGTGTGAGAAAATATTAAATAATTATACAACGTGTAACGTTAAATGCGCAAAACCTGAAAATAGTTTGATCAGAATAACGAGCAGAATTAATTGAACCACTTTTTAATATAGATCACATTTTTCAAAAAATCTTCATTAAAAACGTTGCCGTGTCTATTTATTAATAGGTCAAGCAAGCCAATGTCAGCGCGGCGCAGCGGCCCGGTGACGACTCCTCCCTCGATAAAGCGTCGTCGCAGAGAGAGAAACGATCAGAATGGCCAGTAAAACTAAAACTGCACATAAAACCTTTACAATTTTTTTAAAGACTTATTTTCTCTCTGAAATAGGTCAATTGAATTAAAAATCAGTTGGGGTGTCTGAGGTTTTGCGCATTTAACGTTACACGTTGTATAGAAGCAATATCTATAGAGCAATAATATTCACGATAAGGGAATTCATGACCCATCTGAAGCTTGAGTTTTTCCAACTAAGAATTTGTTGGGACGGCTTCCAGTCTGACGAATACCAGTATTTTATATGGAGCGACTGCCCGATTGTCAACAGTGTGGACGACAATATTCGACCTAACAGTTTGGTAGGACTGATTAACAATAATACGGGCGATACGGGATAATTATAGGTATCCTTCAGAATTGCCTACTAGGTGGGCAGCTATCTTCATCTTTCTGACTGACCGACCCCTTGACAATTCAAAAGTGCCTGTAATTGGTTTATTTGAAATAAATGCTTTGAGTTTGAGTTTATTTTCGTTTTGGTTAATTGTTTTCTTTTTGATAAAGTGTGTAGTCTAAATACATATGTTTAAAACTTCAATTAAAATTGTAAGTATGTAATTCTATTCACGTGCTTTTCTTTTAGTTTTATCAATTCCTGCATTGATGTCATTGTAAAACGAGTTAATTAATCTGCATTTTAAACAACACTTAGTTAACTATTTTTTTTAATTTAGAAAAAAAAAAAAAAAAAAAAGGATTAAAATAATATGTACGTAAACAACAAGTAATAACTAATAAATTACTAAAAAAAGTATAGTCTAGTCTTTTTCGACGCTAAAGTGTCCTTTTGTTTTTGTAATTATTTGTAGGTATACTTAGGCATTTAACTTAGTACCTAGTGTAAAATTAGTTACCTGCACGTCATCATATGCCTAACCTTTTCCCAACTATGCTGGGGTCGGCTTCCAGTCTAACCGGAAGCAGCTGAATACCAGTATTTTGCATGGATCGACTGCCTATCTGATCTCCGACCTCAGACTCGCGCACCGAGGGAAATTTGTAGGCTTTTAAATATCATCTCTTCAGCCTAAAGACGTCCACTGCTGGACATAGGACCCAAACACCTCCACCTCGACCGGTTCTGTGCTTCTCTCGGGTTCCTGCGGTCTTCCCAAGGTCGTCAGTCCACCTTGTGAGAGGCTTTCCAACGTTACGTATTCAGGTACGTGGTCGCCACTCCAGATTCTATCGGCCCCATCGGCCATCTGTACTGCGAGCAATGTGCCCTGCCCAGTGCCACTTAAGTTTGGAAATTCTTCGGGCTATGTCGGTTACCTTGGTTCTCCAGCGGATCTCTTCGTTTCTGATTCGATCACGCAGGGTAACTCCAAGCATAGCCCTCTCCATTGCCTTTTGGGTGACTTTTAGCCTTCTAATAAGGTCCATTGTAAGCGATCACGTTTCAGTGCCATAGGTCATCACTCGCAATATGCACTGGTCAAAGACGAGACACTGTGTGGTATGTGGAACGAGAAGATGTCGCGTAGCTTCCCGAACGCTGCCCAGCGAGTTAGATTCGAAGATTATACTCTTTCTCAAAGTTGGACCTACCCGACTTTTGGACTTACCGACACAGTTTGTCCTAGGTAAACTACTCTGGACGGAAGTAGCCTCCTTCTGTGAGACCGTGATGGTCACGAAGGAGGCCGCTGAGCGGGATCGGGAGAGGGCTGTTCCTGCTCGGAGACTACCGTCTTGGCGCCTAATACGCCGAAACCCGCTTACCAGTGTAGGTAGATTGGCCTTTGGGGTCGCGGGAGCACAGAGTGGGGTCTCTGTCCGCCCACCAAGTGACCCCAGGGAAGATGGTGGCATAGTGGTCACGTGCTGCCGCGCGAGGCTCAGGGGAGGCCTCTTTACAGTCTCCCCAGGGATGTGCCTAACAGGCGTTGAACAGGGGGGTTCCGGAATTGGTCTTTTAGCAACCGGGACCACCCTATGTGCTGATCACCGGGGTCGTTTTAGTGAGGTAAAAATCCTACACTCCTCGATCTCCCTCCCCGGAGATCGGTTGCCTTTGGAAGGTTTCCCCGCGAAAACAAACAAAAAAAAAAAAAGATAAACAAACTCGTCCAAGACTTCGAGTGTAGCGTCTCCGATCTACATGAGAGTGGGTGTTACATGGGCATTTGACACGACCTTCGTTTTCTCCATGTTCATTTTAAGACCTATTCTTTCGGAACCTGTACTGAAGTCATCGAGCATTGTACTGAGGTCCTGTAGGTGAGGTTGAATCGTAGTCATGGCTGAGACTATTCTCAGCCATGACTACGATATCGTCGGCAAACCGAAGGTGAGTCATGTACTCGCCATTGACGTTAATGTCAGCCCCTTTCCAGTCCATAACTTGACGATATCCACCAGTGCAGCGGTGAAGAGTTTCGGAGAGATAATGTCTCCCTGTCTCACACCTCGCTGCAGAAGGATAGGTTTCGAGGTCTGATCCTGGAGTCGGACTGACATAGTAGCACCGCGATGTACCTATAGTCGATCTGGCACTGCTGAAGAGACTGCAGTACAGCCCATGTGAGCCCATGCCTCGATCGCAACAAAGGCTTTCTCGTTGTTTACAAATGCTAAGCAGAGAGGCAGCAGGTTATACTCTTCGGTCTTCTGTATAAATAACCTGTTGCAGCGTATGTATTAGAGTTGCCCAACCATCGATAGTTTCATTATCGATAGATGACCACGAAAACTACTAACAATATCTATAGTGCTATCGATAACACAAATTAACTAATACTATTGATTGGAAGCAATAGTATCGATAGGATCGATACTATTACATTATAATACTATCAATAGTATCGAAGTATCGATTTTTTTAAAGTAATACTATCGATATTATCGATAGTATCGTTGTATTAAATAATTAAAACTATCAATACTATTGATAGTTTGTAAAACTATCGATAGTATTACACCATCGATAGTTTATTAACCGTCGCGGTCGATAGTATCGTTTCCCAATTATAGCTTATGTAGCAAGTAGTGTTAAACTATTCTCACTCACTGTGCCTTATGTTGTGTCACCGTTACTAGCAAAACTGGTAGCTGATTGTAATGATGAATAAGTTAAACATATTTTAAATTAATATCCGTATGATTGTGTCAATTACCTAATAAATGCATTATTATTATCAATGACCATTTTTAATTTTATTTGATTTAGTTTTCTTTATTTAGTAAGACTATCACTTGAAAATTTTGCAATTGGTATAAATTGAGGGCAATCTGTGATCATACTATCGATAGTATCGATACTATCGATAATATCGATACTATCGATAGACTATCGATATTATTGATATGACGTCAACTATCGATAGACTATCGATAGTTTAACGATAGTCGACTATCGATGGGCAACACTAGTATGTATGTGGTTTACGGTACTAAAGCCTTTACGGAATCCGGCTTGTTCGGGAGTTTGGAAGTCGTCAAACCTGCGCGCGAGACGGTTCGTGATGACTCTTGAAAACAGCTCGTAGATATGGCTCAGAAGTGAGATGGGCCTATAATTCTTAAGAAGGGCATTGTCGCCCTTCTTTAAGAAATGTATCTCCACACCTCTGTTCCATGCCTGTGGTGATTTACCCTCGAGTATGACGGAATCAAACAGCTTCTGAAGGGCCTTAAGAATGGGTTTTCTGCCTGCCTTCTGGAGCTCGGCCGTAATTCCGTCATCACTCGGCACCTTGTTGTTTTTGAGCTGCGTCAGAGCCATCCTGAGCTCGTACAGGCTGACGTCGTATAGTGTCGGGTCAATCTAGCTCTTGGTGGTTTGCCAGATTCGTAACGGGGTTTCTTGTTGACATGTATAACTGTCAATAGAACCTCTCGATGTCTTTCAATAGCTCAGGTTTGGCGGATACGATACTGCACTCATCGGTCTTCAGTTTCGTAAGCTGGCTCTGCCCAATAGACATATCTTTAGCACTTTGGAGCCTAGAAATCAATCAATTATTCCATCTAGTGGCCAGATTGTAATATTTTGCCTATAGCGAATGTTGCGAGCGAATGAAATATGAACTAAGAACTCGAAGAGCTCTGTTGTGCCAATAATATTAATAGATGGCTCTTGGTAAGACTGTTTGTCAGACTTTCGGGCTTGTGACTACCCGTAACGACTGTCAAAGATCCACAAATAACAGCCGGGACCAACGTGCTTTCCAAGGCACGGAGGGGTCTCGGTACGTAAAGATTGTCACCCATCCACAGATCAACCGCAGCAAGCGTAGCTATACCTGATAGATCGATCTGTGCCGCTGTTATTATTTAGCCACGGGCCCCAGATAGTTATCAATACATACAATAAAATAAGAAAAAACTAACAAAATTATATCCTAACTTAACTAAAACTATTCGCATTTAGGTTTTTTTTTTAAGAACTTAGCGTTTGTAATGTTTTTCCATTATCTAGCTTATGAAGGAATTCTTCAGCACGTCTTCGTAATTACAGCATTTAGTAAAGTATGCACCTACAAGGTCGATATCGATAATTAAACGCAACATCGTTTATGTAATTCAGTAAATTACAATTAAACTAACCATTTTGGTCGGTGTGCCAACGGAACACCGTCGTGTTAGATCTTAGTAACCAAAATAAAATAAATTGGCAAATAAAATAAATTAATAAAATTGATAATTAAACGGGTAAGTAATTAATAAACTCATACTTGCTACCCTAACGTCTTCTTGGTGTCAAAATCGGTCATTTTCATCTGTACAAAAAACGCTCTGTATTTGGACAGTCGTTATTGTGTTGGCTGTTGTCCGCTTTCTTAGGAAAACAAAGCTTTAGATTATATTTTAATTATTAATTAGATTTATTATTCAGAGCCAAAATCAAAAGTCAACACATAAAAGGCACATAAAAGGCAGTTTTAACCGTCAACATTTACCAAAAATAGAAATAATTCTAATCGCCCCTTCCAAAAGGTAGTTTCGTGTAGAGAGTGTGAGTAAGAAACTCCAACGTAACTCTTTTAAAATGTTTTACAAGGTTTTGCATTCATTCAGATGCATCCGGTCAGACTGAAAACCAACCCCAATATAGTTGTAAAAAGGATAGGCAGATGACCCTTTACCAAATGGTTTTTATACAACGTGTAACGTTAAATGCGCAAAACCTCAGACACCCCAACTGATTTTTAATCAGAGAGAAAATAAGTCATTAAAAAAATTGTAAAGGTTTTATCTGCTGTTTTAGTTTTACTGGCCATTCTGATCGTTTCTTGCGTCTGCGACGACGCTTTACCGAGGGAGGAGTCGTCACCGGGCCGCTGCGCCGCGCTGACATTGGGTTGCTTGACATATTAATAAATAGACACGGCAACGTTTTTAATGAAGATTTTTTGAAAAATGTGACTTATATTAAAAAGTGGTTCAATTAATTCTGCTCGTTATTCTGATCAAACTATTTTCAGGTTTTGCGCATTTAACGTTACACGTTGTACCTAAATCTTGTTGATTATTAAGACAAAACTAGATTACAGTGCGGCCGTCTAGAGAATGCGTTCTTGACACCTGTCAGTTTCCTACAAACGAAATCGTGTTTTGCCAATTTGGTCTTTATTAGTTACCAGAATTGTCGCACTGACTGGTGTCAGGAACGTACTCTCGATGACCGGGGTACCTACAGGGTTGTCTTCTTGGTTCTTTGTTATCTGGTGCTATTATTTTTTCCTGTAGAAATAATTACTCCTCACTCGAATATTGTAGTAAGTACCCACAAAGCTTATAATTTTTTTTATTTTTTATTGAAAACAAAAATATCCTAACCAATAATATCATAATAAATAAGCATAACCTAATACATAATGATTTTATATTTAAAAAAGAACAACAAAAGTAAATTGACTTGGTACTAAAAATAAGCACTGCGTAGGAAAAAAAAAAATAAAGACGCAAAAAGAAATGTGTGGCCCATGAGGGGATCGAACCCGCGACCTTCGCGTTATTAGCACGACGCTCTAACCAACTGAGCTAATGGGCCGATGTGTGGACTGTCGAAATAGACCGGTACGTTCATTTCACTTACTATTACTGTTGGTTATTCTATAATGTATCAACAGATATATTTCTGATTTACAGAGAAGTATTTTTGGGGTTTTAATCTAGGAAAAACAAAAGAAAATTGATATTCTGACTATGTTTCTGTTTTGCTATTTTATTTTAAACTAGCGACCCGCCCCGGCTTCGCAATGGTGCAATGGAGTAACACTGATAATTTTAGAGCCATTATTTCTCGTAAAAAGTATAGGATAAAAAATGGTTATTGTGGGTTATCCCTAAGAGATAGACATATACCATCGCGGACTTTTTTGTAGACCTTTTTAAGGTGTACAATACTGTAGTACATTATTTTGATCTATCTCGACGGGCTCAGCCAGCGTTTACAATGTAAGCGCAAAAAAATGTGTTTATTTACGACATTACATTAGAAACCTCTAAAATTACCAGTGTTTCTCTACTATATTATGCATGTATTATACATATAAACCTTCCTCTTGAATTACTATATCTATTAAAAAAAAACCGCATCAAAATCCGTTGCGTAGTTTTAAAGATCTAAGCATATATAGGGACAGACAGACAGGGAAGCGACTTTGTTTTATACTATGTAGTGATTCCCACAAAATAATAATGTTAAAAAAAATGCAATGTTTTGATGCCTAAAATACTAGCTTTGAAATTATTCAAAATCATCCATCAATAGAATTAGCATAAAAAAAATAAATTAAAATCTCGATTATAATTGTAAATGTTTGCTTAGTCAATCCCTAGCATCAGTGGGATGACACTGACAGTTTTCACGGTGAGATTTTTGCAGAATCGACCTGCTGTACTCTCATGGGTAAAGTTGCTCAAGGAAAGTAAAGATGCCACAGTTGACCGTACCTAATTTATTTTGACCATGTATAATGTTAGAAAAACAAATTCCTCTGCTATTCTAGTTGAAAGATGCTGTGGCAGCCGATAAACCTGACAGACGCATGTCCTGTCAACACCCAACTGTCAGCTTGCTCAGACTTCGCCTTCATCTACTTGAACCTCTTAGTTCGACTGTACGGAGGCTCCCAAGACTACAGAATGCAGCAGTACCGCGGAGAAGAAGAGAGAATAGTGGAGAATGTGGAGAGGAAGAGGGAAGAGTATGACTTTATAGTGGTGGGGGCCGGCGCGGCGGGCTGTGTCGTTGCCAACAGACTGTCTGCTATTAGCAAGTGGAAGGTATGTTGTATGGTGTTGTAAATCAGTTTCCTTGGATCCTTGGCTAAGTCATAGGGGTGACTAGATAGAAAAAGTTAGGAACCACTGTTCTAGAGGATGTCAATGTCATCATTATTATTTCAACCGAAAGACGTCTACCGCTGAACGTATAGGCTTCTCTCAATCAAGTCGAAGTGGTTACTTCGACTGGCTTGGTAGGTAATTGCGTAATACATTAACATTAATAATGGTTTTCATTTTTGACATTGTTGAGCAGACAAATTTTCCGAACATATTTTAGCAATGGATTAGCAATATCCATCAAAATGATTCAGCGCCTTAATTGCGTAAGGCCCGGCGCCCACTGGCGACACGGCCATGGCAAGGTATTTTTAAGCGACGAATAAAAATATAACTTAATATTATGGAAATAAAGTTGAAATTTCAATGTTAACGGTCGTAAGTAGAGATGGGTCGAGGGCAAAAACAAATATGGGCAGAATGGGCATAAACTTGGCATATTGGGCGTAAACGAGTTTACGCCCAAATAAATGCCCGATCACTGGGCGCAAAAACTAATAACTTTGTTTTGTAAAAAATAAAGCAGGAACTTAACTTAAAATGAAACTTGATGTCAGTATTTTGTATGTAAATTAAAATTTTAATCAAATAATCAGTCTTGTTAAAAAAATCACAGTAGGTAATTATAGAAAATATAATTTTAACTCTCTTTAAATGAAAAATGAAGTGGTCTTTGTACGTAATATACTACTCTGCCATAAAAATACCGGGAAAAGCGACGTGAGGTCGAGTGTTATCTTGTAGTAAAACTACATTGACTCGTGTTCGTCGGTTTTTCTTGATATCAGCAGATAGTTTGGTGAGCTGAGTTGAATATTTGTCAGCGTTTATAGTTTCATTGTGTAATCAATGTATGTTATAAAAGAAAGTGTGCAATGTGCATGCCGCTAAAACTTAGAAATGAGTCCCGGTACGATCAAGGGAGTTATATGGTGTGGTAAGCCTCTATCTCCTGTCCATGAAGAATGTAAAGAATGTTCCCGTTTTTACCAGAAGGGCATACTTTTGAAGATATAAGGGCTGGAGTTTTTGCCCTCTGGAAATTTCTAGAACAGTCCAGAACAATCGAGAGTATTCGAGAGCATTCCACAACATTCAAGAACATTCTGGAATGTTGTGGAATGTTTGGGAACATTCGAGAGTATTCAGGAACATCCTAGATCATTGAGTAGGAAATTCGAAAAATTTATACATACATACATACCCCGGAAAAATGAAAAATGTTGTTTATAAACAAGTATTGTAGTTAGAATGTATTTTCAATAAAAAAAATGTTAAGTTGTAGTTGTGTGTGTTTGTTGTAGTTGTTGTTGTAAGTTGTTGTTGTAAAGTTTATTCCAACTACCACACAATCTCATATCAACTCCCTGAGCGAAACCGGCTACCCCAGGTAGTAGTTCATAAAACAGCATGCCTTGCGCGTCCCAGAAACAGCAAAGCAGAACTTTTAAGTGGTTCTTTTGACTCAGCTTCGGTTGAGTTGGTGGCGTTTCTTCTCGAGGCAGTCAAAAAGCACGACGTGTATCGTTCTCGTGATGAATCCATGATTCATCTCCACGTAACCAGATCAGACAAAAACTATTTACGTCGGGGTTGCAGCAAAAGTGATTGACAAATAGCGACACGGACTGCACGACTGGCGTCTGTAAGGATGTGCGGTACCCACCGAGCCAAAACTTTTCGATACCCAAACTCATGCAGATTGTATTCCACGGCGTGGTGACTACAGTTAAGTGCTTCCGCTAATTCACAACTGGTAGCATCCGGATTCGACTGCAGTTCGCGGCGTAAATCGTCATCATTCACAGCGGTTGGTCGTCCTGAACGTGGCTGACTTTCAAGGCTCCTGTATCCTCATTTAAAACGGTCAAGCCATCGGGACACCGTCGCATGGCTTGTAGAGACGCCAGCACATCAAGCTACTACAATCTGTCAGATTTCTTTAATAGATTTTCAACTTTATCGCTAAAGCATAAGGTTCAAAGTTGATTGGGAAAATCTGACAGTTTCGGGTAGCTTGATGTGCTGGCGTCTGTACTTCCAGCGCCCAATGCAGTATTGATATTGTCAGCCCCAGCCCGCGCACTGTGGCCTGAGGCCCCTCTCCCACAGCGACTTTTTCTAGCGAGGCTGTTCCGCGTTTCGTAAACGCGTGACAGCATCGCTACTACCGCACGTTTGTCGCATTTGTAACGCGCTACAGAAGCGATGACAACTCGCTACTCACTACATCGCGACTGTATCGAAGTAAACGCGCGACCGTGTCGGACGACATCGGGGAGAGAACGGAGGGAGGGTGGCGCGTGAGTGGAGATGTGGAAAACCGAGCATCAGTGCAACAAAGACAGGTCGAGTGCTGTAAAAACAGCACCAAAGACTAATGTTGCCTCAACGGAGTCCATCTTGCAAGTCTGGCATTTTTGTGTCGTTACTGAAACGCGTTTGCATCGCGACAGAAGCGCGACAGTATCGCGTTTGCATCGCGACTGAGAATCGTGGTGTGAGCGAGTGCAAACAGCTAGCAACCTATGGTTGT
The DNA here is from genome assembly GCA_949629135.1 of Eremobia ochroleuca. NCBI lineage: Eukaryota > Metazoa > Arthropoda > Insecta > Lepidoptera > Noctuidae > Eremobia > Eremobia ochroleuca. The sequence goes on from OX451408.1 coordinate 14,299,082, forward strand.
AAAAATACCGTATAATACCAAAAGGCTAGGTATTAAACAGGTATTTTACCATAACTTACGGTATTATTGGTATTTTGTGTATTTTAGATTTTGATTCACTTTTTAAGATCCTGCGTTATTACGAAGAGTTGTAGTTTAATAAATAAAATATATTTGAAGTTTCGATTGTATTCTTTAGTTTAGAATGACTAATTCTAATCTAATTTAATAATATAATAATCTAATCTAATAGTCGTGTTACACGACTATCAGCGTATTAGGTTTCTGCTTGAAGGCACCCAGAGCAGTACCGACAATCTACGATGTCATCGTCATCGTGATCGTGATCGTTTTTGTCATCGTGATTGTCATCGTCATCGTGAGCGTGATCGTGATCGTCATCGTCATCGTGATTGTCATCGTCATCGTGACCGTCATCGTCATCGTGATCGTGATCGTGAGCGTGATCGTCATCGTGATCGTCATCGTGATCGTGATCTTCATCGTGATCGTGATCGTGATCGTCATCGTGATTGTGATCGTCATCGTGATCGTCATCTTCATTGTGATCGTGATCATCATCGTCATCGTGATCGTCACCGTCATCGTGATCGTGATCGTGATTGTGAGCGTAATCGTCATCGTGATCGTGATCGTCATCTTCATCGTCATCGTGACCGTCATCGTCATCGTGATCGTGATCGTGAGCGTGATCGTTATCGTGATCGTCATCGTGATCGTGAGCGTGATCTTCATCGTGATCGTGATCGTGATCGTCATCGTGATTGTGATCGTCATCGTGATCGTCATCTTCATCGTGATCGTGATCGTCATCGTCATCGTCATCGTGATCGTCACCGTCATCGTGATCGTGATCGTGATTGTGAGCGTGATCGTCATCGTGATCGTGATCGTCATCGTGATCGTCATCTTCATCGTGATCGTGATCGTCATCGTCATCGTGATCGTGATTGTGAGCGTGATCGTCATCGTCATCGTGATCGTGATCGTCATCGTGATCGTGATCGTCATCGTCATCGTCATCGTGAACGTCATCGTCATCATCGTCATCGTCATCGTCATCATCGTCATCGTCATCGTCATCTAGTGATGAGCAAAGCAAGACCAAGACCAAGACTGGGACAGTCTTTGTATTGGTCTTCGTGTTGCTTACTCAGTCTTGGTCTTGGTCTTGCTTGTTCGGTCTTGGTGTTGGTCTTGCTAGTGTATACACTAGCAAGACCAACACCAAGACCAAGCGAGAAGTATTTGAGCAAGACCAAGACTATCTATAGATAGTCTTGGTCTTGCTCAAATACTTCGAGTCTTGATCATGGTCTTGGTCTTGGATTTTGCTCATCACTACTTCTATCTCATTCTCTCGCACGTTAAATCCTATAGATGTGTGTTTATCTCTTTTTACCGTCGCTTTTTCGTTTCATTGATTTTCAAATCACAACGATGCTAAAGTTTTCACTTCAAAATACCATTTCATGTTTTATATCTGTGCATTTCCACCGTATTTTCAGTATTTTAATTATTACTCAGATAATTTACTTAAAAAATACAGAAACAATCGATTTATACATAAAATACCGTAGCAAATGATATAATACCGTATTATACGGTATTTTTCGTTTTATACGTTTTAATACAAACGGTATAATACAGCACTTACATCTCTATAGCAACCGCATCGCGACTGTATCGATGCGAAAGCGCGACAGCATCGCTACAAAAAGTCGCCGTGGGCGAGAGGCCTAAAAAGTACTCGTATAAGAACAGTGTTCAAACTTGTCGCTCGTCCATTTTTTCTTCAAACTTACTAAACCGATCGCGAGGGCGCCTTTATATTTCCCCACATCACAAGTACCTAGAACATTCTACCACACTCTAGAATACTATCGAAAACAATTGACCAGATAAAGAAAATGTATAGAGTTTTGTAGTGTCTCATTAACAGGAAAAGGAACATATATGGGGTATTTTCGGATACCCCTAGGTATGAGGAATCGATTTTTTTTGTATTGACGTCGCTATTTGGACCAATTAATCTTTTCTGCACACTCAAATATGAATTTAATCAAATAATTTGAATGAAAAAAGTAATAAAAGTTCTGTTAAAGTTTTTGCCCAGACAAAAGGCATTTATTGGGCGTTTACGGGCATTTATCCGGCGTTTATTCAAAGCGCCCAATTTGCCAGGGCATAAACCCATCTCTAGTCGTAAGTACAAAAACAATACCGCGGTATGCTTAGGCATGCCGTGTCGGCAGCCTTCGGAACGCTTCGGCGTCCCTTGGAACGCTTTGGCAGTCTTCGGGATACCGCGGCAAGACAGCGCCCGCCCGAACCCCGCGGCCCCGCGCGTAGCTTCATTAACAAGTATACAACAAGTATATAACAAGTATTAGTAGCAAGGATGCTTCAGCATGCTTAAGGACGCTTCGGCGTGCCTAAGGACGCTTCGGTATGCTTAAGGACAGACAAGGCCTGTTGACAGGCCTGTTGGTCTAGTGGTCCGTAGCCCTGCCTGCTATGCGCAACGTCGTGGGTTCGATTCCCACCCAGGACAATAATGTTTGTGTGATGAGCACGATCATTTGTTCTTTGTCTGGGTGTAATTTATCTATAATATGTATATTGTATGTATTTAGAAATATATATGTATTTTTATCAGTTGTCTAGTACTCATAGCACAGTTTCATAACATAGTTTGGGACTAGATGGCGTTGTGTGAAAGTTGTGCAATATTATTATAGTATTATTATAAGGACGTCGCGGCATAGTTACCGCCAGTGTGCGCTTACATGTAGGGATGTCAAAGGATCCCCTGCCGTGCTGTGCCGCCAGTGTGCGCCGGGCCTTACGCACTATCAATCTCAATCTGAAATTCTGAATCATTTTGAAGGATATTACTAAACCATTGCTTTATATGTTCGAAAAATGTGTCTGCTTGACAACGTAAATAACGTAATGAATGTTGTTGAACTGTCAAAATGAAAATCATTGCTACTGTTGGTGTGTTACGCAACTACCCCACAGATTGTGATTGAATGAAAGTGTATTACGCAATTGAGATGCGGTTCTGTGCTTCTCGCATCTAGAAGATATACGAGTAAACTCGTAACTCCTTCGAACCTTACAAAAAACTAGACGATAGAACTTGTATCATTATGCAAATGATAATTTTCATTCAATTTAAGTGGAGTATTAGGATTGTGGTGACTTTGCCAAATAGGTCACTCACATTGCCTATCCTATGGCTAGTCTAAGGCAGCGTAATGAAAATCAAAGATGGTTATGTATACAGGGTCCCATTAAAATGGATTTTAACACAACGGTTAGTACGTCTTACCAATGAAATCCAAGCAAAAAAAAAAACACTGATTAAAGTGATATTATTTTGACCTAAAATAATAAACTGCCGGCACATTCGTGTACTTTCGTTAACTGATTATTTTTCTTGTAAGTATCTAATGCGTTTTTCTTATACATATGTATATTTTTTTACCATTGTCCTTATTTTGGTGGTCTGAATGATTTCTAAAGGTTTGTCCATCTATTTTAATGGGACCTTATAAAATGAAAATGAAAATGGTAAAAAGAATTATAAGAAAAACGCATCAGATACTTACAAGAAAAATAACCAGCTAACGAAAATACACTAGTGTGCGGGCAATTTATTATAAAAAAAATAAAGTCACTTAAATCAGTGTTTTTTTTTTTTTGCTTGGATATGTTTGGTTACACGTACTGAGCGCTGTGTTCAAATTTGTCCATCTATTTTAATGGGACCCTGTATAATTCTCTTGAAATTCAAGACGCCTTGTCATAGTCAAGTTGAAGGCTTCAGTAAACACCAATTAATTATTCGACTGAGGTAGAAAGTTAATAATTAAATATATATAATAAATACTCACACATAGCAAGTATGTATTACATACAACATTATTTATAGTATACTGCAAACCTGAATATAGTTTGTTCAGAATAAGTAACAGAATCGATTCCAATAGTTTTTACACCATGTTATATTTTGTCCCAAAAATATTTAAAAATGGTAACAAGTTGGACACCGAACGACACTAAGTACATTTCTGCAATCATATGCGCACAACACAGGTCACAGCAGCACCCTAATTGCGTAACACACTATTACTCTCAATTTGAATCATATTGCTAATCCATTGCTCCATATGTTAGAAAAATGTGTCTGCTCAACAACGTAAATAACGCAATGAATGTTGTTGAACTGTCAAAATGAAACCCATATAGTGATAGTGTGTTACGCAATTACCCTGCTGGTCGGACGGCGGTGCGTGTTAAGTGGTAACCAACTTTTTCTACGGACAATCAGGTAACATAACAAGCTTATAACTTCGTGATTTTTCATGATACAGTTTTGAAATTTTGTACATAGATTCTTTACATAAAAATACTAGACACGTGTTTCGGGTTTGCCATATACTAAAAATAATGTTGCATATTCAGAAATGTTTGCGTTTAGGTAACAATCAAGCGATCAAACCATCGATTATTTGAAGATAATCGACTGTTTCCTCTGTAAAGTATTTACCTAACGAGTCTTCAAACCAGCTACATAATTTACTACTAATTTCATAAACCACTTACGCAAACATTATTTTAAAATTCATTTGTGGTTTTTAAATTCAGTCTGACTCTGTTGGTATTAAAATAAACACCGAATTCCAAAATATTAGGTCATCCCACTTCCAGTGTCATATTTTTTTATTATTATTATTTTACAAAAACTGACTACTATACTATATAACCTTGTGACACTAATCAATAATCTCCACCAGTATTAATCACTCGCTCCCAGACTGCTGGCAAATCTTGAACACCATTTAAAGTACCAATTTCATTTAATTCATCAATAATGCTCTTTAGTTTAATATCTAACTCCTTTTTGCTATTGTATCGAGCACCCGACAATTTCCTCTTCACATGGCCAAAACAATTGAAATCACAAGGATTCATATCCGGGGAATATGGCGGCTGAATAATTTCAATCCATCCTTTATCTTCAATTAAATTCTGAACTATTTTTGATTTGTGCGGTCTGGCGTTATCATGTAAAATTATAGGACTCGTTATATGATGTTCGTCTGCCCAAATAGGAATATTTTCTTCTAAAAATGACCTATATCGCTCTCCAGTCATAGTTGTATTTTCATCATAAGTTCTCCAAAAAGCAATGCCTCTGACATCCATAGCTACTATTAGTAGTATTTTTCGTTCATGTAGCTCTGCACGTGGTAAATGTTCAGCTGAAGTGCCCGGTTCCACCCAACATCGTGACTGATGTCTTTGAGGAGGAGTATAAAATTCGACCCAAGTTTCATCAAGGCATATGAATCTATTAAGTATATTTTTCTTACGGCGATACCACGATAAATGGCTACGCGCAGTTTCATAACGAAACTCCTTCTGATCCGTGTTCAGAGTGTGGGGCACCCACACTGCACTTTTATTGACCAGACATAAATCCTCCGTGAGTACTCTATGTATAGTGGAATGAGGAATGTTAAGTTGAGTGGAGAGATCACTGACACTGACCCTACGTGACTGACGAAGTGCTTCCTTGATTTTGTCCCTTGCTTCTAATCTAGTCGATGATAATGATCGAGGTGCTCGCGGCTCATCTTCAGCTGTGGTTCTTCCTTGTTTGTACATTTCAAGCCATCGCTGTACGGTTCTTTTATTTAAGGCGTTACGACCAACACACTTTACCAGTAAGTCGTGCGCAACTCCTCCAGAGTAGTTGAGTAAAGCACAAAACTTTAGAAATATACGTTGCTCCACTACATTAATAGATTTTTTTAATCTTCCATTTTAAATCAATGCACGTCTTGACAATACAACACACCAAATTAAACTAACATGATTGTACAAGACAACACATGTATTAACTATTGCATACCATTGCGCAATACATAAATATTGGAAATAAAAAATATGACACTGGAAGTGGGATGACCTAATAATCATTTCAATTTCTAATTATCTTACTTAGATAATCAATTAGGTAGGTACCACATCACGGAACTCATTATTGTGCGTGGTCCGACACGGACTTGGCCAGTTTTTTTTTCATATAAGATCAATTTTTTAATATAACTCTACTTTATAAGCCAGTTTACCGTAGACACAAAAATCGCGTTAGGTCACAATACAATTGGACTATACTTACTGGTTTTATGGGATATTTGAATGATACCAATAGTGTAAAACTAAGTTTGCAGCTTCGAAAGCCCTGTGCAAACTTCGTGCTGCTCGAAAAACCTCGAAATTTTCGGACTTCTTCAAGTTTTTGACTTATGATATTTATTTATTTATCTTTAATTCAGGTAGAACCCATAAATTTGTTAGTATTCCTAAAGCTAAACACACAATAACTAATAATACTTACTAACTAATCATACGCCACCTCCCGGAGACACCTGGCAACAGTACATGCACTGCGCACAGGTGCCCCATAAGGCGGCCCTCAGTCTTACTAGCAACAATGCTCAGAAGACTTGTTTTAGCATCCTACGGAAAATTCACCCAATACGTTTTTAAAGTATACAAAGCATAATTATATCTCGAGTTTTATTGGACCTACAGAGTTATGGCTGCGCTCAAAATATGTATACTTTAAAAAATTTCCGTAGGGTGCACATTTTAGCGCATGGAAGAATCCCCCCGCAGTCCACCCACCTTCCTTCTCCCTGAGGAATCTCAGGATAGTTCTTCTATTGTTTCATATACCTTTTGGCTTGACCGAGAAGCAAATACAGACTACCATTTTTTTAATCCCATTCTTTACCTGCGCAAGTACTAGTGAAACTTATGTAACTGCATAAATAAAGCACGAGATAACTACAATAAGCAGTTTTTAAAACTTACCCAGATAAAAAATTGGTTGGAAATTTAATAGAGCGAAATCGTGTCACGGTAGTTTCTACTGAAAACAAAATAAAATCACCAATACCGGGTTTCCGGTATTGGATATTTCAATACCGCTATTAAAGAATGATAAAAAATGTTCGGGATCCCGGTATTAGAAGCCCTAGTACATAGTAATTGTACGAATCCAAATTTTCACTTCAATCTTGATGTATGGTGTTCCATTAGTGTCCACGTAGGTTCAATTCGTGGTTCAATTATCAAAAATGTGGCTACGAAAAAAGGTTTTATCCATTTGGTTTCAAACACTGGCAATATTTGATGAAAATAGTTATTATAATAGCCATATAATAAGTAAAAAGCAAAAAAACATTTTTTTTGTATCCATTTCCCTTTTCAATCCATCCAAAGTTTGTATAATTTATATCTGCCGTACAATTCTGTAACCATCTCACCGTGAAAGCTTGGGTGAAGTGAGCGTGGAGTGAGCTGTCATTCGCTAAGGATTAACACTATTAAGTGCTCACTTCACTTATGATTTCACGGTGAGATTTTTACAGAATCGACTGGGTGTAATTTATATGGTGTACATAATAGAGTATTCTATTCTATGCTATTCTTGATGGCAGCTTACAATTATTTTGTTAACAAATGACCAGGTTTTAAATGAAAAGGGGTTGCAAGGTGTCAATCTGAAATTATGTTGTTTTTGACTTACTCAGTAAATTAATTAATAAGTAAACAGGTTTTAGACCGCTACAGTTTCTGCATAACCCCCCATGGGAAGAAGGCGTGAGTTTATGTATGTTTTTGTGTTTTACACCATTTTATCCTGTACTAAGCTAACCTCAAATAAGCAACCGTTATGTATCTAAAGTACCTGAATGTTCTAAATCCAGGTGCTACTGTTAGAAGCAGGCATGGAGCAGCCAGACGTGACGCTGGTGCCTGCTCTATCGACCGCTCTGATTGGCTCCAACATCGACTGGGATTACAGCACGGAACCTGATGGAAAGAGCTGCTTGGCGCGGCAGGGACAACGCTGTGGATGGGCTAGGTAACCAGCCATTCATGGAAATAAGCGCGCTGTTGGATTTTCAGCTTTCGAGGCTAAGATGAGCGTTGAGATTTCAACGGTGCGCGTCCATTCAGATGTCGACTAGTGTTAGTGAAAAGGGGCATTAGATCATCATAGATTTTTCATTTTGCCAAGTTCTTGCCGTCACGAAGAAAAAAATCTAACAAAATAGTAACAGTAAGTAGACACTTTTGATGTGTGTATATTTCAAAACACTCTGTATTGAAATATACACACATCAAAAGTGTCTAGGGATCAAGTACGTTAAGAGTATCGCGTATCGCCGCAATTGAGGATTATTATTTTAACTTTTTTGGATCATTATTGATTTTTTTTTATTTTTTTTTTTTATTAAAAATACTGTCAATCAGGATTCCTATAAAAGTGTGTAATAGCGTTTTTACAAAACCGTTAGAATTTCTGCATCGGAACTGAAAAAAATTGCAGAAGAGATGATGAGAGCCGTCGGAATATTACAAGCTGGTTCCAGGCAACGTACTGTGGCTTTTGCTCTGGGCACTACACAGAGCGTCATAAGCCGCCTCTGGACACGCTATCGTATCACGGGCAGCGTGGCCGAGCGACATGGAGGACGATCTCACATCACCACTCGCAGACATCGGACCGTTACATCCAAAATACTGCTCGACGAAATCGTACCATGTTCGCCATGATGTTGGCTACGAGGTTCCACAGCTCTTCAGTCTTGTTGATAAGCGACCAAACCATCCGAAATAAATATCGTATACGTGAAGTGGGTCTGCGTTCCCGAAGGCCGCTGAGAGCTCCACCTATAACACCCCGCAATCGTAGGGCCCGTTTACAATGGGCTCGCGAACGCAGAAATTGGGAGGAAGAAGACTGGCGTTGTGTTTGCTTTTCCGATGAATCTCGTTTCGGTATGAGGCCTGATACAAGGCGTACTCGAGTTTGGAGGACCTTTGGAGGTCAAGAACGTTTGAAGTGTAGTCAGGAAGTTCATTCATATGGAGGGCGAACAATAATGGTTTGGGCCGGTATTTGGATCGGTGGAAGAACCTATCTCATTTGGATCACGGGCAACCTCAATGCTCAGATTTATGTGGAGAGGATTGTTTCAGACGTGATCATTCCTTTGCGAAGCCGGTTGGGTGATTCGTTTCAACTAATGCACGACAATGCACGTCCACACACTGCTAGAGTCGTAACACGCACTCTTTCCGAAGCTCGCATCAACGTTCTGCCGTGACCTGCTCAATCGTCAGACCTCAACCCAATTGAGCACGCATGAGATATGCTCCAAAGGAGAGCTCTGTCGAGTATGGATGCCGTGCATACCCCACAACAACTTTTTCATTAGTTAGGAAGAACGTGGGCGGCCATACCTCAAAGTAATTTTGATGAACTGATTTTAAGCATGCAAAATCGCTGTGATTGTAGGATTCGTGTCAATGGTGGAAACACGGATTATTACTATTTTTTTCTTTACAATAAAAAAATAATAAATCCTTATTATTGCCTTTTTTGCCACTTAATTGACGACATTAACTTAGGCAAATTTCCCACAATTCGCAAAAATTTCAATTTTTCTTAATTTTTACAAAATCTATATTTTGTGGATAAGTTGTTAACTTATGAATTAAAGTAAGAAGCCAGTCTGGAAGATTAGACTTGGTAAAATATTAATTGGATGACAATTTATGGTCAACGAGGCATATCATATGACGTTCAAAGCAGAGACAATATTCTTTTATTTATTTAAATTATCCTACAGTGTTCCACTGCTGAGCAAGGGATTTTCTCAAATCCTTCCAGGCATTTTCTTCCAGAGCCACCTGGATCATGTACCCTTGCGGTACGCGTCTAGGTCGTCTCGGCACCTCTTCCTGGGCCGGCCTAGACGGGTCAACCATCCTCAGGCACCTACCGTGGGGTGACTATACCCCAGCGGTCAGTATGCACGGGACCGTCTCTCAAAATTTTAGCTCCTTGAAAATGTCTTAGCAAACTATCGCTGATTCAAGACATTGCTGTAACTGCGTACGTTTAGTTGTTGCGCTTTGTGTAAATTTGGTTAGTGCAATCAGCATCTGTAGTTAGAAAAGATATAATGAGCTTATCATTATTTTATAGCTGATTGATTCTAATTATTTTGCGTTTTTTTGCGATAACTGTTTTGATTTGTGTATCGATCAAGAAGTGTGGTAGGTATACCTACTGCAATGCCTCACAAATGATGCCTGTCTTTATAAATATGTCTTGATAAATCTATATTTTAGCGCACAGAACTGATAAAATGTTGACTCTCCTTGTATCTAAAAGCCATCTACATAAATTCTATAACCATCATCCCGTTCTTGTCTCTTGTTACTTGGGGTCAGCGCAACACGTTTTATCCTTCCATTCTCTGCCAACCGTTACGCTATTATTCACCCCCAAAAAATCGATAAACTCTATCTCCCAAATCTCCCAATCACCCCTGATAATCGATATAACCGCGTCATAATGCCCTGATAGCCATAATCGATTGGGGTCACCCATTCAAATCGCATTCTTACTCAATATTTATTCGTTATCAACAAACATCTTACAGTCGTTTGCGAATCAAGTCAATTTGACACGCGGCGCCTGCCCTTCCCTGTTATCAGTGTAAATAAGCGTAGCCGTAGCGCACGTTTTGCTAATCTTATCATGTACTACGTACTAGTCATCAATGTTACTATGCTCATTTAGTACGTCTGATTTTCCTGTAGGTTTATTATTGCTAAGTGGTGATTCATTATCATCGACAGTCTACTACCAGTCAAAATCCATCTGTCTAGCCTTTTTCTCCTCCAACTGTGTTGGTGACGGCTTCCAGTCTAACCGGATGCAGCTGTATAGTATACCAGTATATTACATGGAGTGACTGCCTATCTGACCTCCATAACCCAGTTATTGTTTAACACGATACCCCTTGGTGAGGTTGTCAAACTTTCGGGCTTCTGACGGCCCGTAACGATTGTCAAAGATCTACGAATAACAGACGGGGCCAACGGCCTGACGTGCTTTCCGAGGCACTATAATATAATAATATGTAGTCTTATGACTTGATCGAGCTGTTGACGCCTTCGCTAATAATAGTCTTCTACCTTCCAGTCACCATTGATTATTTCATAGTCTCTGAAGTGTTAAGTTACTTTGGCTCTATATTAAACGATGATAAGAAGCCGGTGTTCAATTCTTTAATATTCAATCTATATTATACATTTGTTCGTTCGTTTTATATCGTTCTACATTTAAATCTGTAATTCATATGGTATACAGACGCCAGCACATCAAGCTACCCGAAACTGTCAAATTTTCCCAATCAACCTTGAACCTAATGCTAATAGCGATAAAGTTGAAAATCTATTAAAGAAATTTGACAGATTGAAGTAGCTTGATGTGCTGGCGTCTGTACATAGCATAAGCATAATCAGCCTATAATGTTCCCACTGCTCCGCCACAGGCGTTCTCTCTTCTTCGGCTTTGTGTGGGCTGTCTGTGGCGCGGGCCCAGTGCGGGTTGGTAGATGTCACGTCATGTCTTCGAATTTTTGGTTCTAGAACATGCCGGTTTCGTCACAATATTTTTCTGCACCGTTTTGAGTCTGACATCTGTTATTTATCAACCACGGCATGTACTGCATTCGAAGTTTAAGTTGTATTTCGTACACTTCTAGCACAAAAGCGCGTTTCCTTCAGTTTCATCTTCGGTGTCTAGTCGACGATAGATGGCGCTGTGCCTTGTCCATGTAACTTGCTATGATTCTGTGACAGGAGTTATTTAAACTTCTCGCTCACAATAAGATACAAGCTTTTTCTACCATTCAACCAAGGGTGATGCAGAGAGAGATGGCAAGTGCTCTGTTCAACAGGAGTTTCGCTATGGTGTTTCCTTATCAAGATAACTGATTAGAGTAACTCGTTGTAACATGCCTGTGCGAGTAATTACGAGAGAAAAAGGTTTTTTAATCTCTGGTGTACCTAATCATGATGACTTGTTATTTGTAAATTGATTTTCGTAGGTAATTCAGATACTTAGACCTTTACTGGATGTAAGAGTCTCTGGTCGGAGGATCGGAAATCGGTTGAGTGAACCGATTCTACTGGTCTGAACACAGGGTCGATCATTGGATCTATGAGAGTAGAGCATTAACTAGCCGAACCTGGACTTTTTAAACTAAAAATCATATAGAATATGAGCATACATAGTTATACAACGTGTAACGTTAAAGCCCCGGATACACTAGGGAACATTTTGTCCCGCAACATGACGCGCAACACAAAATATACGTGACGCTGCAACGTTGCATAGTGTCCCGCAACATGACCCACAACATTTTACGTGACGCGGGACATGTTTCTTGCTCCCGTTCCGAGAGCGAGCGCACGGCGCGACATTCTCTCGGGACATTCACGTAGTTGCCGAGCGCCATGTTCCGCAACATGTCGCTCCATTTGTCCCCTAGTGTATTCGAGGCTTTAATGCGCAAAACCTAAAAATAGTTTGATCAGAATAACGAGCAGAATTAATTGAACCACTTTTTAATATCGTTCACAGTTTTCAAAAAATCTTCATTAAAAACGTTGCCGTGTCTATTTATTAATAGGTCACGCAAGCCAATGTCAGCGCGGCGCAGCGGCCCGGTAACGACTCCTCCCTCGATAAAGCGTCGTCGCAGACGCAAGAAACGATCAGAATGGCCAGTAAAACTAAAACAGCACATAAAACCTTTACAATTTTTTTAATGACTTATTTTCTCTCTAAAGTAGGTCAATTGAATTAAAAATCAGTTGGGGTGTCTGAGGTTTTGCGCATTTAACGTTACACGTTGTATTTACGAGGTTAGCCTTCGGTCTGAGGCATAATTACTGTGGGTGGATGAGGTTTTGCGCATTTAACGTTACACGTTGTATTTACGAGGTTAGCCTTCGGTCTGAGGCATAATTACTGTGGGTGGATTATCATTTTGTTTCGTATCAAGGAGTCTACTTCCTCAATATACCAAACTATTTGGATTTAGTGCTATTTACGAGCCCTAAATGCAATTTGTAGTGCTGAGCATTCGTGGCCTAGTGGCAACGGCTGGGACTTACGAGTTTTATCCACGAGGTGATCACCACTGTGCTCTCAAAACGGTGAAATAAAACATCCCCAGGAAACCGGTATGTCCTAGAACCAAAATGTTCGAAGACGAATATTTATTTGAATATGTATTTGTGTTTATGTTTATATGTAATTATATATACCTATACATATTATATTTTTAAAAACTACAATTGTTTTATATTGTATTTATTTTATTTTATACAACGTGTAACGTTAAATGTGCAAAACCTCAGACACCCCAACTGATTTTTAATTCAATTGACCTATTTCAGAGAGAAAATAAGTAATTGAAAAAATTGTTAAGGTTTTATTTGCTGTTTTAGTTTTACTGGCCATTCTGATCGTTTCTTGCGTCTGCGAAGAGGCTTTATCGAGGGAGGAGTCGTCACCGGGCTGCTGCGCCGCACTGACATTGGCTTGCTTGGCCTATTAATAAATAGACACGGCAACGTTTTTAATGAAGATTTTTTGAAAAATGTGATATATTAAAAAGTGGTTGAATTAGTTCTGTTCGTTATTCTGATCAAACTATTTTCAGGTTTTGCGCATTTATCGTTACACGTTGTATTATTCAATTTATAAAATAAAATTATATAGTTGTTAAAATACGTGATTCAATTTATTATTCAGATTACAATTAGGAATGACGATATGAATATTTTATGATAATATTGTAATTAATTTTAAAAATCTTGAGAAAGAAAAGGCGTAAATAATAATAATAAATTTATATTTAAAATATTTCTTCCCCAATTTTCATGATTGCACCTACTACTGTTTGTCTCTGCATCACCCAAAGGTTGACTGGTAGGAAATGCCTATGGCATTAAGTGCACCTCTGTACATTTATGTGCTTGAAGTAAATAAATTATAAATATACTAACCCGCACTGGGCCTACGTGGTGGATTATGGCCCACTCCCTCTCACAGATAGGAGGCCTGTTTCCCAGCAGTGGGAATATTATGGACTGGTTATACATGCTATTTACCAAACTGTCACACTAATTTCAAACAACTTCTATCTTTCTCTGCCGCAAGTCTCTGCTGCAAGTAATCTGCAAGTCAGACGGCGTTGGCAATGAAAACAGGGTGTTTTCATTGCCAACGCCGTCTGACTTGCAGATTTCACGATAAATGGGGTATCAGCAGTGGCGGTCCTCCATGCGTGATAACTATTTACTGATAAAATACGAGATCCATCTGAGAAGATATAAAGTTTTCGCAATATTTCACAACTCTTATTTTTAACTTATTTTTCTGAAATGGTATGTGATCCTTCAGTACCTTGATGGTATACTTATTGAATGTATACTTCTACTGCTACAACTGTGTACATTGATATTTTAAAAAAATCGGCCAGGTGCGAGTCTGACTGGCATACGCAGGCTTCCGTAACACAAGGCAAAAACGCTGAAAAACACGTTTCTTGTATAAGTAGACCTTTTTTTACTATTATAGGGTTCCGTAAAGTTTTGCCATGTCCGTCTGTCCGTCCGCAGCTTAGCTCAGAGTCTTTTAGTACTAGAAAGCTATAATTTGGCTGGATATACATATTAATCAAAGTCAAAGTCAAAATCAAATATTCATAGTGTGATTTTTGGTCATACAGTGACTGTGTGTCTTATAGTTAGTTTATACATAATAAATATTCAGACCACAATTAATATGGTCAAGTTTTTTTTTTAATATTCAAGCTTAATTTCATAATTATCATTTAGTTTATTACTTTTTGTCAAGAAGGAATTCGTGTGTGGTATAGTACATTTTTAAATTTAAAAAAAATATCCGTTGAAAATGTGTCAAGTTTATCTTATTAGGTATATCTTTAATATAATTTGGTATTTTACTGAATATTTTCGGAACCGTGCAGAGGGATGCTTTTGTGTATAAGAGGCTCTTTCTTAGATAATAATAATATTCGTGACGATATTCTTGTCTTGTCGATCTATAGCGTTGCTCCGAAGCTTTTTTAAAGTTTTCACTAATTTTCTTGACGAACAATGCGGTCTCGTATATGTAAAGACAAGGAGATATAAGGAAAAATTCTAGCACTCTAATAATGGAAAATCATAAACAATACTTCTAGAGGCAAAGTGATGGGCGGCTCGAGCTCCATCAACTCCATGTCGTACATCCGAGGGAACAAACTGGACTACGACACCTGGGCCGCCATGGGGAACGACGGCTGGAGCTATGAAGAAGTGAGGGAAGCAGCCTCTAATGCACACTACTTCTTGCACTCTTGAACTAGAGATACTTGATCTGATAATTTATTCTTGAAAGTAATTCATTTGGAAGAAATTCAGTGAGTAAATAGTAGCACCAGTTTGAATGTTAGATACTATTTCCATTTTCTATTTGCTGGCCCCTAATACATGGGTCATAACTGGCGGTATGGCTATTACAGCTCTGCCCAACCGTTCGGGAATAAGTAAATTTACTACATGATTACAATAAATATATGAATTTTAAAATAGATGTGATATTATGTTGTGTAGTCTGTAGATGCTATTTGACTACGGGAACAAAGTATGCACCGGAAAGAATGCCACCACCACCACCACCACCACCACCACCACCACCACCACCACCACCACCACCACCAAGCGCTATTAAAAATATACTCAGAATGCACGCAGCACATGCACACGACGAAGAAGATTGCACTTACGATATGAACGAAAACTAAACTAATCTATCCAATATTCCTAACATAGGTGCTCCCATACTTCAAGAAATCTGAGAAAAATCTGAACATCGAAGGTCTGAACCGCAAATACCACGGCGTTGATGGAGAGCAGTCTGTTTCCAGATTCCCTTACATTGATAAACCCTCTATGATGTTGACTAATGCTTTCCACGAAAAAGGACTGCCTATAGGAGACTATAATGGAGCCTACCAAAAGACCACGATGCAAGCCCAAGCAGTAGCACAAGATGGACAGCGAGTGTCCACTAACAACGCATTCATACAACCAATCAGATACAAGAGGAAGAACCTAACTGTTAAAAGCAAATCTGAAGTGTTCAAAATACTAATAAATAAACAAAAGGTTGCTTACGGCGTCAAATATATTCGAGATGGTCAAGTTCACACAGCTTACGCTAAGAAAGAAGTTATAGTTAGTGGCGGCAGTATAAACTCTCCGAAATTGCTCATGTTGTCTGGCGTGGGTCCTAAGGATCACTTGTCCAAGTTGAATATTCCCGTTAAGAAAGATTTAGCTGTTGGAGAGAACTTACACGATCATGTTACTTTTAATGGTATCATAATAGCTCTGCCCAATAGGACAGCAACTCTGGTTGATAACGAAGAAGTTCTACAAGAAGTGTATGATTACAGCCAAATGAAGCTCAAGCACGGACCACTGTCTGGAAACGGACCGGTCAATTCAATAGCATTTATAAAGACTGATCCTAATTTACCTGCACCTGATATTCAATATCAAGTAGGTCACCTTTTAATGAATGAATATATCCGTGAACCAGAAATCTATGACCAGATAACAATAGGGCCTACCGCCTTCTACGATGCTTTGCTTCCGAGAACAATGAATTTGGTTCCGAAGAGTAGAGGAAAACTGTTGTTGAATCCAAAGAACCCACATGGCAAGCCATTGTTGTACGCTAACTACTTCGGAGACCCAACTGATCTTATACCCATAGTCAAGGGAGTAAAGTTCCTTCTTAGTTTGGAGAAAACAAAAGCGTTTAAAGAGTCCGGTGCATACTTTGAGAGGACACCGTTACGGGCTTGTAGAGACTATCCGTGGGGTACTGACGAATACATAGTGTGTTTGGCTAAATCTTATACTTCGACTACCTATCATCCTGTAGGAACTTGTAAAATGGGCCCTAAGTCGGATGGGAAAGCCGTTGTGGACTCAAGATTGCGGGTGTATGGTATATTTGGCTTGAGAGTTATAGATTCTTCTATAATGCCGGTCGTGAATCGTGGAAACACTAATGCACCCTCAATTATGATTGGAGAAAGGGGCGTGGCTTTAGTAATCGAAGACTGGTTGAAGAAGCAACGTTAAGATATTTAACCCTTAAATGCATAATGTTGCCATATGGCAACAAAGTACGTCATTTAATTTTTTTAAGAATGTGATAGCTGTGAGTTTCTGAACGCACCTCTTTTTGTCAAAACAATATATTTACTCTATGAATATTAATATTATTATATAATTATAATATATTTTTTATTTTTTTTTATAGATAAATACCTATACAATAGCATTTTCTTGCAATAAGATATAATAAAACATGCATTTAAGGGTTAATTAACACGAGTTAAATACTAAGACTTAAGTGTTTTATCTATATGCACTGAACTTTAACTTAGTTTGTAAACAAGGGAATCGGCGCCAATATCTGGCATTACTTGTATTTTTATTCATTAATTTCATGAGTTTTGACTAAATTAATGATTTGTTTTATTATATCGACACATTCATGATTAAAAAAAATGATTATAAAAAATGTATTTTTGTTTACTTTAATTAGTAAGGTGTGTGTGGTCAGCGTGTTTAGTTGTGTTGAAAATAACAAAACATTTTAATCAAAACAATATATTTAATTCTAATTAAATTTCATCTCTTTCTCATATTTACATTACAAAAGTATAAAATTCAATATAAATCTCAACAAAAGTATAAAATTCAATATACATTATATTCAATATATCCTCACGAACTTCTCAAGATTTTTAAGTAGACATTTTCTTTTCACCAACTTCATGCAAATTGCACAGTAAGCCACCATGGCATATATCAACAATATTTACTGGGTATTGACAATTTACAATTCTTTTGTACATTTTTTTTGGCAAAACTGCCCCAAGTACGTACTTATACATTACAACAGACAAATCTACAATAAGTTACAATTCAAACTTCACAAGTTAGAAAGAACTGGATTTTACTACAGTAAGATTCACTTGGTTAATGTTTAGGACAAAATCCTCTAACAGACGTAATTGTAACTACTAGACAAAAGATGGCGCTAAACGCCGAAGCCACAGCCAACATGGCTGACAAGGCAAACGAACCTATAACGGTCGTGTATTTTTTTTTAATTTTCCAAGAACATGATGTTTAGACGTTTTCGACGTTTTCACTTCTCGGGCAGCTTAATAACGGGGGTCTGAGAATAGCCCCAGTTCATCTCGCAGTACTCGATGAGATCTCTCTCAGAGTCTGTCAATGATGAAAAGTCGAATTCCTGACTGTCGCTGAAGGGGTCTGTATACGGGTAGTGCACCAGGACGCAGCTAAAGTCCATAGAAGATCCGCAGAAGCCGAGCGACTTCCGTAATTTAGATTCTGAGTCAACCTGTAGACAAAAAAAGGAAATTGTTAATACCATTGTTCGTATATCTTAAGCAAATGTTATTTCACTTCGCTCCCGCCTTAGTCTTCTAACCTAACCTGACCATGTCGGATCCGCCCTATTAGGATTATAAAGAATACTTAATTTTAAATGTGACAACATTCAATGGCGTTGTTTTGTTTCACATATCGGCAATAATCAGTAAATTATTATGTTTTATAATAGCACTAATTAAATCATCAAAATGTATGTAACTAGCTGACCCGGTGAACTTCGTACCGCCTCAGAAAGTATACAAAAAAAAACTATGGTCTCAACTCGACGGCAGTTTAAAGATTAAGCAAACAATAATAATTCAAATGCAATCAATATGTTATTATTGCACGAATCTGAGACTACGTCAAAGGTGTTTATGTCGATCAAAACCACAGAAATCCAAGGAGGAAAATGTGCAAATAATGTACCAGCAATGTTGCACAACATTAATGCAGCGATTAAAAACAGGTTTGGAGAGAGTGTAGTCTGGAGGTACAGCTACTGTTATATTTACCTTAATGACGTAGATATCGTTCTCGGCGCAGAAGGCTTGCAGAAGCACTTCTTGCATGTGCGTGGCGCTATCTCCGGGAGGCGCCTCCGCAGTCACACAGAAGAGGGAACGGTTGTTGCTTTTTGACAGATACTGGATGGCAGGTAGGAGGCCGACCGTTAGTCGTTTCTCCACACATGCTCGTCTAAGCACCGTTTTGATGCATTGACTTATTGGGCTGCGAAAAAGAAAGATTTTATTAGACACTTTGAAAATTAAAGGAAGATTCTTCTAAAGGTCGCCATATTCATAGTATAAATATCTACTCCTATTGAATCACCAGCATTGCAATTTCATTTAACACAAGTTATGTACTGTTCTTACTGTTATTGAATATTTTAATGTTTAAGTGTAAAATGTAAAATTATATAAATAAAATTTGAATCTTGCAAATAATTCGATCATTAATCAATGTTGTAAAACCACAATCACTAAAATGAGAATCATCAATGTCTAATCTGAATAAGAAAATCGTAATTACAGATTCAAAAAGCTACAAAATGATTTATTACATAAAACCTATTGCACAATATTAATATGTAATTACCTTTTGGCAGCAATGCCGCTGAATGTTTCAGCTCTAACGGGAACAACTGAATCTTTGTACATTATGTTGGTCAGCTTGATGCTCTTCAATTCAAACTCGTCACGAATTTTAGACACTGTGTATTCCTTGT
This sequence comes from Eremobia ochroleuca, assembly GCA_949629135.1. Classification (NCBI taxonomy): domain Eukaryota; kingdom Metazoa; phylum Arthropoda; class Insecta; order Lepidoptera; family Noctuidae; genus Eremobia; species Eremobia ochroleuca. The sequence continues at coordinate 14,318,766 of OX451408.1, forward strand.
CACGAATTGTCACAAACACTTCACTCAAATCCAGAAAATCCTTAGGTATTATGCAATCCAATAGAGTACACAAACTGTTGTAGCAGTTGAACTTATCGAAGTTTATGTCACAATGATTTCACAACTTTGCTAGTCAAACTTGCGTGGTGTTACTCTGAATGCTCTGTGCAGAATGTGGCTTCGTGACGTCGCGCGCCTGTTTTATAGAGGTTACCACGCATGCGCACTATTTTGCCAGTGTGCGTGTAGCGCTCGGCCGGTATCGATGGAGATTCTTCGAAAATTGCTAGTAATTTTCTTGGTGTGCGAATATTGTTGAAGTGTGCGTTCTTTCAAACGTGTCTGCACGAGGGGTGAGTACTGTGTGCTTTGCTCGTACTATGTACAACTTGTGGCTGGCGGATCGTAACGTGTTCGTAAATCAGCCAGCGCAAAGTGAACTTCTGCGCCCCCCGCTGTGTTTGAAATATGGGTGTCAGAGGAGAGATTTGACTGATATAAAGATTCTTTAGTAGTAAAGCTAAAGGTTATCAGGTGCAAGGTGTTTGTGTGCGAGCGTTTTATCCGCCGAGTTCGGAATTCCCGATAGCTTGGGTTTTATTTGATGGAGGAAACGCGGTTGATTGCGATTGTTTTGTGTAATTTAGGTTTGTGATCGCGGATACTGAAATTTCACGCGGTTTGTCGGTCAGTCTTAGCTCCGGTCGCGGAATTATCTAAGTAGGTAGGTATCGTTACATGTAATTAGACATTCAACATGAACACTAGGTACTATACAATTGTTATCTTATCTCAGACTGAAATTATGTATTGCTGATAATTGAGTTACCTTAGGTGAACAGTCTGATACTTTTACAATGCTGAAGTCCTTTATTATAGCAATATTGTTATGTCGATTGCATGGAACTCTATTTAGATATTATGTGTATATCTGAAAGGAGGGCGAAACAACCTTTCTCATCTCTATTAGGGTATCTTTTTCAGCATCAATCAGCTTAGATGTTAAGTATCAATAATTTTCAACTCACGATGTTCTCCGCAGTGACAATGAAGTTATCATTTCTTTTTGTAACACTTCTACAACGCAGATGTCAATCTTCATGTGCGATTGTTTTTCAAAAACAATGTCACATGCTGACCGCATTTCTTCTACCTTCTGCTCTTGTCTATAAATAACATTAGAGTAACTTAGGTATGTTTGTTATTGCTTTTCCATTTCCTATTTATATGTATTTGTTGTGTATCATAAGCATAAAGCATAATCAGCCTTTAACGTTCCATGCCTCCGTTCGATGAAAGGGAGATGTCACGTCTTCGAATTTTTGGTTCTAGGACATGCCGGTTTCCTCACGATTTTTTCCTTCACCGTTTTGAGAGCAGTGGTGAATTGTGTTAGTTTGTTGCATAGGCTCGCCCCCTACTTGACTTAAATATAACTGACTGAATGTGGCTGTACTATAGGTACACTTCTGCCTTACCCTTTGTGAATACTATGCGCGATGTTACGAGTATGTTATGTATGTATACGATGCTCTGTCACTGACGTAGGAGAAACTGGACTCCCGACTGACGACGTCAGAGAATTTAAACTGGTTTTGATTTATTTCAAATTGCTCGTTTATGTTGACACCGACGTCGCACGCATTCTAATAATTCTATTTTTAGAACATATTACAATATCGTAAATTGTTGAATGAATTCATTGAATGATGCAGCCGATGATATTGTATCGCTATTCTCTTGCGTAAAAAGTGTAATGTTACCAGCAGGTTAATTGCGTAACACACTACCAGTAGCAATGGGTTTCATTTTGACAGTTCAACAACATTCATTGCGTTATTTACGTTGTTGGGCAGACACATTTTTCGAACTTAAGTAGCAATGGATTAGCAATATGCTTCAATATTATTCAAATTGAGAGTAATAGTGTGTTACGCAATTAGGGTGCTGTTTGTGCTAAGGACTTTATTTCATCCAAATATCTTGTTACTGATTCTAAATCTTTATTATTTCCTTCAACATTTTCCTCTAATTTGTCGCTAAAAATAGCATTGTGATTAAAACTTGCAAATCTATTTCGGGCAAATATTACCGATAATACCAATTGTTTTATCGAAAAACCCTAAATTAAACTGATTAATTAAGTATAAAGTTTAATCCGCCATTTATCAATATTTTTCTAGACGATAAGAAAGACTGACTCACAGTGAGTTCCTTGCAATAGAGCGATAATTTATCAAGGTTACGTGGGCTTTTTTGACCTTACTGATTGGCACAACGGTAACCACAATATTCTTTCTTTGATTGGTAGTTCCAGAGATTAGCGCTTTCAAACAAACAAACTCTTCAGCTTTATTATTAGTATAGATTTTGTTCGAGTCTTTATAACAGAATTATTTACGGCAACTTTCCAGCGAAATAAATTAAAACTCCAAGATTCGATTCAACACTTCGACTTTTTACCCGACTGCCAAGGAAGGTTTATGTTATACTAGCGACCCGCCCCGGCTTCGCACGGGTGCAATGGAGAAACTGATAATTTTAGAGCCACTATTTCTCGTAAAAAGTATAGGATAAAAAATGGTTATTGTGGGTTATCCCTAAGAGATAGACATATACCATGGACTTTTTTGTAGACCTTTTTAAGGTGTACAATACTGTAGTACATTATTTTGATCTATCTCGACGGGTTCAGCCAGCGTTTACAATGTAAGCGTAAAAAATGTGTTTATTTACGACATCACATTAGAAACCTCTAAAATTATCAGTGTTTCTCTACAATATTATGCATGTATTATAGATATAAACCTTCCTCTTGAATCACTCTATCTATTAAAAAAAGCCGCATCAAAATCCGTTGCGTAGTTTTATAGATCTAAGCATATATAGGGACAGACAGACAGGGAAGCGACTTTGTTTTATACTATGTAGTGATATACCTACGTCTTAAACTCAGTAACTAAAGGATATTAAACCTTCACTGAAATCACTCGTTCATTGAAGGGACATGCCTCAAATAATACAACGAACGTTTTCGTTGTATTATTTGAGGCATGTCCCTTCACATCTGCTAACATCTTAAATTATATTCCACTTAAATCTTCATTCATAAATAAATCATCATCGTCATTTTCCTGAACCCATCCCAATTTATTTGGGGTCGGCGCAATATGTCTTTTTCTTCCATAAGTACTTCTCTAGTAGTCGTCACCTCGGTAGTCCACTCCCTTTCTAGGCATACCACCTTTCACACGAACTGTGTGAAAGGTGGTATGCCTAGAAAGGGAGTCCATCGTTTATATCGGCCATAAACAAGCTAATCATTAGCAAGTTTCGTTATGTCAAAGCTCATACACTTTTGTTTCTTTTCCATGTGCACACTCATGACAGCTGGCTGTTGACCTATTTATCAATAAGAAGTTTTGAGTTCGATACCTAACCTCCTTTAAACCGCTATGTGATGCTGACATGCATTGTGTAATCATAATCACGCGGGAATGTAGACCCTTGTCTTTGCACGTCTTTGTAATCTACGTATTGTGTATGTCACTAATCTGCGTTCGCGATTAACTTGCCAAACATGTAAACAAATATGAGTTATTGGAAAAATAACTTTAATTCATACGCTATAAAGTTCGATTTAAGCTACAACTTCAAACATTTTTAAGGATTTTTAAATAATGCTTGTCACTCTGAAATCAACTCAATTACTACAGTCATAAAGTTGATATTTCTTTAACTAGAAATTACATAAATTGGAAACTTAAATTTGAATAGACCTGTCTGGCATGTTTTTAATGTTTGCATTCTTACCTTATCTCATTTCAATAATGTTACATATTATTTACTTAGAGATACGACATTTACGATACGCAACAAATTAGTGAGATAAAATAGGGAAAATTTGAGGTTATCATCGAACAAACGGAAAAATGGCGCGTAAATACCATAGACGTTTTTTGGGGCGGTGTACTGTTTCCTTTTTAATAATAATAATTTATTTATTTAACAGACAACCAATTAAAGGTTTACACTGACATAAACAAAAATACTTAATAAAGATGTCAGTGACATTCAATCGTTATCGTTTTGTTAATAACATTTATTCATTTGTTTGTTTTTTCCATCCTGTAACCTATGTTAGTACTTAATACATTAAAAATATTTTGTAATTGGCTATGTTTTGATGATTATTGTGGGAGAATCCTAATGACAAGGACAGTTATATATAACTTGTTATCAATTATTGTTTCGCATTAAATGTTTTGTCATAGTTTCATTTTGTTTGCGGTTTCAGTGTTTATCCTGAAAGGCAACAGCGCTACTGTATTACTTTGTAATGCTTTATTTTTACCTCAGAGGCATTTTCAGCACATTGCGCAATCTTCCGGGTTATGTGTACAAGGAATATATTTTTACATTTATAAAAAAAACTAGCTTCTACCTGCGAATATCGGAATAGATATTTCACTTGGACAATTCGTCCAAGTGAAATAACTTTTCTTTCCCCCCGATCCCGTCGCATCGTATCGCCTGCCCGGGCTATTACTTCGTTTTCACTTCGCGTTCTTTCCGACTCTTTTTCTTTTTGCTCGGCGCCTAAGGTTCCTATCGTGATGTTAAATATTCTGTAGCCTTCCTTAAGAATTGCTCTATCAAATGCAAAAGATTTTGTTCAAATCCGACTGGTAGTTTCAGAGATTAGCGCATTCAAACAAACAAACAAACTCTTCAGTGTTATTGTCAGTATAGATATAATCAAACGTGTGATAAAAAATCGTTAGAAGCAATAAAGGGTAACGTCAATAGAGACTAAATTTGACATGTCATCTTACTAGATTTTTGGAACTTTGTATTCTCTTAGAGGACCACAATTTTTATTATCTGTGGGCAGCTAAAGTCAGTTGCAGACAGCATTGGCTAATGTAGGTACCAACCTATTTCATCTTTCGATTTATGTTAAAAATAAAGAGTGGATCGTATGTTTTTTGTTTTTTACTTTAGGATTTAGAATTCCCGATTAATCATTTTATTGTATGTAGGTAGCTATTTACACTAGGTAGTAAATGAAATGACTAACTAACTACACGGAGAGAAAATTCTTAGAAAAATTACTGTGCTCGTCACTGTAAAGTGAGTGCAAGTGACATCTACAGAAAATTTTCTGAGTGAGATTGGGAAAAATTCACTATTTGTCCAATAAATTTTACTATACAGCATAAGAATTTTTACTGTGCTAGCATGGTAATTTTTCCATTACCACTCAAATGCACTCAGATTATGAGAGCACAGTAATTTTTCTAAGATTTTTCTCCGTGTATACAAATGAATACAAAAACAAAACAAATAACCCAATGTTCTGTGGAGGCTTCCGGCTACTGGGACCGCGGTCCTAGTTAATTGCGGTCCCAGTCGCCGGAAGCCTCGTTCTGTGTTCGCGAAATGGTTTAGTTAGGTACGACTTTAAAATGTAAAGGAGGAAAATTATTTTATTTTCCTGTTTGACCGAAATATACGAAAGTTGGTAATTTTCGTCTCGAAAGAAGAATCGTTTGGAAATCCTGCTATGCTATTCTGAAAATGGTAAATCACTTCGAAAGCCATCTCGCAAGTCATCTCGAAAGTCACAAGTCACTTCGCTTCTCATGTCGCTTGTACAAGTTTCGGTATTCACATGTCAAGATCAAGGCCAAGTGAAGTGAAGTGAGTTCCGAAAACTCAAGTGACATTGCTCTATGGTAGTAGGGTAGTGACGCTGAATTGTGTCTTGTTATAATTTATATCGACTCACTGAATTTAGCTGAATTTGCGCTTTACAATAATAGTTTATAGTTTATTTCAGCCATAAATGCAATGTGAATGCATAATTTTGTACGTTTTAATATTTACAAGTTTTATTTGAGATGAGAATGAAAAAACTAGGCTGAACGCAGTATCGCCTTTGCCTCATGTCCGTGTATATTGAAAAAAAAAAAAAACGTTTAAAATTGTTTGTTTACAAACAAGCAGTTTAAATTATATTTATTTTTCCGCGATTTTTCAGTAAAGTGAGTAAAGTGATTAACAAAATGAAGTAAGTACGATTTCTGTGGTAATTAGTTACTGCCGGTATCGATATATTCACATTTAAGTAATTGTTAATTCTCTACTTCAGTGCCGAGCGTACTTCCCATCCATCTGCGGCCCAAGAGGAGACGCTAATAGATTTTTTAGAAAGGAAGCCTAGCTTGGCTCTGCCAAAAATTAAAGCGCCAAACAGGCAGCTAATAAGGAGTAGGATCGTATCACCCTAACACTAAAAAGTATGGGTGGAGGTACGGTGAAGACGGCAAAAAATTGGACTAAGGTAAGTTGGTCATTTCAGTTAACGTATATACAAAGTATACTTAGTTTATTGTGCGTATGTTATTTACGCCTCTGCCTATCATGCAGTCTGAAATTATTATTATTTCCGTATTTCCCATTATAGTATTGGTCTGACAAAAAAAAGTGCAGTAAAAAAGAAAGTTGCTGAACGCGCCGCTTTTAGAAGTACCACAGGCTTAGGAATGGTAGAAGGTGGCATGCCAGAGCTTTCGAATATAGAAGAGCGGATACTACTGTTAATGGGTGGTGAAGGTTTTGCGACAGGCGACACACATTTACAGATAGAACCATTTAATGTACTTAGGTATGTTATTTTTTTTACATAGGTTTCATAGCTTACTCATATAAAGGTATATAATTTATTAAATTGATTTTATAGGAACCTTCACAGGAAAATAGTCCCTCTATTAGTATAGAGGGACTATTTTCCTGGTACCTACCACTGGATTGTGCCACTGGTGCTAGTGCACCAGTGGCACAATCCAGTGGTACCTGCACAAATATGCCAGTAAGTGATTTAAGTATTAGTATTATAAAAATATTCTTCTTCATTCCACTGTCAAGATCTGATCTCAATAAAAATGTCTTCGAGCTTACTTCACCGTGCTGCCTCACTATGGCTAGGCAGAAGTCAGTGTTTTCAAGCCGGCTGGAGGCCACTTATTTGGCTTAATTACTGTCATTGTATAACAACAGCTGAGATCAAAGACTTATATATTATAATATATGTACTTACATACACTACCATGCATGAAGGAGCTTCAGAGTTTCAGATAATGTAGGTGATGATGGGCTGTCAAGTTTTTTTAAACTGGCATATTCAATTTGCAACATTAGTGACTCTTATTTTTTTTTTATTACTAAGATTTGTTTTTTTTGTTATATTTTTTACATTAAAAATGTAATGTTTCAGGATATTGATGAATGTCTATTTGCGGTACCAGGCACATCAGCTCTTGTTGATCCAGTTATTGTATGAAATATTCTATATTTTCCTTATTTAACATAATTTGTAATATAATAAGTATTAATAGTTATACTTATTTAACAGAACACAGCTGACGTGGACTTCAGTTTGGGTCATAGAGCCCAATCAGAATGAATGGTGTGTTTTTATCATTATTATTCATTAAAATTCTTATTTTTTTACATGTATATTCCTTTAAAAAAAAAATCAACATAAAAACATTTAAAAATATAATAAAATAATTAAAAATATTTTCTAGAACAATCTTCTGGGCCCAGAAACGGAAGTTGCCACCACCACCAGTCCCACCAGGCCTAATGAAAGTTTTACAGTTGTAAGTTGCTCAATTTTTTTCTTTTGCTTCTCATTTGTATTATACATTTAATTTTGTTGTTTTTGTCCAGAACATCACAAATCAACATCTGACGCCTGCTATTCGGAACCACCAGCAGCAGCAGTCTGAGCCTGCTAGGAGCACCACCGAGCAGCACTTACCTCCTACTACTCGTACAAGACCTTCATCATCTAGGCTTACAAGTAAATTACTTTGCTACTTTATCGACTCAGAGCAATATTTACAAACGCAACAAACAACGCAAACAAGTAAAGGTTCGACTGATGTAAAGCTGCTGCAAGAGTTTGCTAATTGGCAGGGTGCACCACATGCAGGCTGCTTTCCTTTGTATACCTTATATTCAGTGCCAGTACTGCACCAATTGCGGTGCTTCTAAGTAAATGTGGCTTTGCCGTACTTGTATGTTTTGATTGGTGGGGTGCACCACATGTAGGTTTGGTGACGTCTAAGATAAACCATTTACATGCTGAAACTTGTTTTGTTTTAGGTCCAAGACGACCGCGTCGCAGGATTTTACAGGCCACAAGAAGAACTGACCAGGCGTCACCACCATCTCAGCGACATAGCAACTTAATAGGCATGGCTGATACATTTTTGCAGGTACAGCAGCAGCGTTTGGATTTAGACAACAGAATGTTTGCTCTCATGGAACACAACAGTGAGAGGGACCGTTTGCTGGTGGAGGCTACTAAAGCTGTGGGAGAAGGCTTAAAAGCTCTGGCGGGAGCAATCAAGCGCTAATATGTCAATGACTACTTCTGCACACGTGGCTTCCCTGGTAGTTCATTAACTGCATTATCTTGTAAATGTCTATTCCGTTTTTTTTTTGTATTGTTTTGTATTAATTATTTAATTATGAATTATAATTTTTCTTTTTATAACATTGTTTTTGTATAATATAACATTGTTTTTGTATATTATTTAGACCACAGCCACCTTAACTTCATTAGTGATTTATTATTGTTAAAGCGTTACTCTGGTTTATTTTTCCTTTGGCCTTTCTTCTCAGAGTAGTCAGATAGGAAACACCGACCTCACTAGTTTAAAAAAAAATATGATTGACATGTAAAAGTGTTTGTACAAACCTACTTACAGAAAATAAATCATTTATCATTATCATTTATTTTATTTACCTTCTTTTCTATGATGTTGTAAATGTGAGGACTTTGTAGGCCTTGTAGACTTTAGATCTGTAGATCATTTTTATTTTATCAAGTACCTGCTATGCTATTCTGAAAATGGTAAATCACTTCGAAAGCCATCTCGCAAGTCATCTCGAAAGTCACAAGTCACTTCGCTTCTCATGTCGCTTGTACAAGTTTCGGTATTCACATGTCAAGATCAAGGCCAAGTGAAGTGAAGTGAGTTCCGAAAACTCAAGTGACATTGCTCTATGGTAGTAGGGTAGTGATGCTGAATTGTGTCTTGTTATAATTTATATCGACTCACTGAATTTAGCTGAATTTGCGCTTTACAATAATAGTTTATAGTTTATTTCAGCCATAAATACAATGTAAATGCATAATTTTGTACGTTTTAATATTTACAAGTTTTATTTGAGATGAGAATGAAAAAACTAGGCTGAACGCAGTATCGCCTTTGCCTCATGTCCGTGTATATTGAAAAAAAAAAACGTTTAAAATTGTTTGTTTACAAACAAGCAGTTTAAATTATATTTATTTTTCCGCGATTTTTCAGTAAAGTGAGTAAAGTGATTAACAAAATGAAGTAAGTACGATTTCTGTGGTAATGAGTTACTGCCGGTATCGATATATTCCCATTTAAGTAATTGTTAATTCTCTACTTCAGTGCCGAGCGTACTTCCCATCCATCTGCGGCCCAAGTGGAGACGCTAATAGATTTTTTAGAAAGGAAGCCTAGCTTGGCTCTGCCAAAAATTAAAGCGCCAAACAGGCAGCTAATAAGGAGTAGGATCGTATCACCCTAACACTAAATACATAGTATGGGTGGAGGTACGGTGAAGACGGCAAAAAATTGGACTAAGGTAAGTTGGTCATTTCAGTTAACGTATATACAAAGTATACTTAGTTTATTGTGCGTATGTTATTTACGCCTCTGCCTATCATGCAGTGTGAAATTATTATTATTTACGTATTTCCCATTATAGTATTGGTCTGACAAAAAAAAGTGCAGTAAAAAAGAAAGTTGCTGAACGCGCCGCTTTAAGGCCTCATTTACGGAGACGCGGGGCGTCGTGCGTTGCGTTGAGCGGCGCGGCCCGCACTGAATTCAAATATATGGCGTTGTATGAGTGCGTTTACGGAGAAGCGATTTTAGACGCGTTTGTTTGAATTAGGGCGTTTTTTGCGGCCGAGCCCGCGGATGGCACCGACGCGTCCCACGCGGCGTTTATCGCGGCGGCGCACGCAGCGGCAATTCTCGATGAAGCTATGTCCGAGGCGTGCTTCGCTACACGCTAGAGGATTCGCCGCGGGCGCCGCGGCGGGCACCGCCACGCTTCCCGTCTCGCTTCTCTATGAACATGGTCGTATATTGCTATAAGTTTGTGTTTACGCGTGCGATGATGCGTGCCGCTTCACGCGCCGCCCCACCGTAAACAGAAAAAACGTCCGACGCGCCGCGAGACGCCACGCCACACGCGACGCGAGACGCCCCGCGTCTCCGTAAATGAGGCCTTAGAAGTACCACAGGCTTAGGAATGGTAGAAGGTGGCATGCCAGAGCTTTCGAATATAGAAGAGCGGATACTACTGTTAATGGGTGGTGAAGGTTTTGCTACAGGCGACACACATTTACAGATAGAACCATTTAATGTACTTAGGTATGTTATTTTTTTTACATAGGTTTCATAGCTTACTCATATAAAGGTATATAATTTATTAAATTGATTTTATAGGAACCTTCACAGGAAAATAGTCCCTCTATTAGTATAGAGGGACTATTTTCCTGGTACCACTGGATTGTGCCACTGGTGCTAGTGCACCAGTGGCACAATCCAGTGGTACCTGCACAAATATGCCAGTAAGTGATTTAAGTATTAGTATTATAAAAATATTCTTCTTCATTCCACTGTCAAGATCTGATCTCAATAAAAATGTCTTCGAGCTTACTTCACCGTGCTGCCTCACTATGGCTAGGCAGAAGTCAGTGTTTTCAAGCCAGCTGGAGGCCACTTATTTGGCTTAATTACTGTCATTGTATAACAACAGCTGAGATCAAAGACTTATATATTATAATATATGTACTTACATACACTCCCATGCATGAAGGAGCTTCAGAGTTTCAGATAATGTAGGTGATGATGGGCTGTCAAGTTTTTTTAAACTGGCATATTCAATTTGCAACATTAGTGACTCTTATTTTTTTTTTATTACTATTTTTTGTTTTTTTTGTTATATTTTTTACATTAAAAATGTAATGTTTCAGGATATTGATGAATGTCTATTTGCGGGACCAGGCACATCAGCTCTTGTTGATCCAGTTATTGTATGAAATATTCTATATTTTCCTTATTTAACATAATTTGTAATATAATAAGTATTAATAGTTATACTTATTTAACAGAACACAGCTGACGTGGACTTCAGTTTGGGTCATAGAGCCCAATCAGAATTAATGGTGTGTTTTTATCATTATTATTCATTAAAATTCTTATTTTTTTACATGTATATTCCTTTAAAAAAAAAAATCAACATAAAAACATTTAAAAATATAATAAAATAATTAAAAATATTTTCTAGAACAATCTTCTGGGCCCAGAAACGGAAGTTGCCACCACCACCAGTCCCGCCGGGCCTAATGAAAGTTTTACAGTTGTAAGAAATTGCTCAATTTTTTTCTTTTGCTTCTCATTTGTATTATACATTTAATTTTGTTGTTTTTGTCCAGAACATCACAAATCAACATCTGACGCCTGCTATTCGGAACCACCAGCAGCAGCAGTCTGAGCCTGCTAGGAGCACCACCGAGCAGCACTTACCTCCTACTACTCGTACAAGACCTTCATCATCTAGGCTTAAAAGTAAATTACTTTGCTACTTTATCGACTCAGAGCAATATTTACAAACTCAACAAACAACGCAAACAAGTAAAGGTTCGACTGATGTAAAGCTGCTGCAAGAGTTTGCTAATTGGCAGGGTGCACCACATGCAGGCTGCTTTCCTTTGTATACCTTATATTCAGTGCCAGTACTGCACCAATTGCGTTGCTTCTAAGTAAATGTGGCTTTGCCGTACTTGTATGTTTTGATTGGTGGGGTGCACCACATGTAGGTTTGGTGACGTCTAAGATAAACCATTTACATGCTGAAACTTGTTTTGTTTTAGGTCCAAGACGACCGCGTCGCAGGATTTTACAGGCCACAAGAAGAACTGACCAGGCGTCACCACCATCTCAGCGACATAGCAACTTAATAGGCATGGCTGATACATTTTTGCAGGTACAGCAGCAGCGTTTGGATTTAGACAACAGAATGCTTGCTCTCATGGAACACAACAGTGAGAGGGACCGTTTGCTGGTGGAGGCTACTAAAGCTGTGGGAGAAGGCTTAAAAGCTCTGGCGGGAGCAATCAAGCGCTAATATGTCAATGACTACTTCTGCACACATGGCTTCCCTGGTAGTTCATTAACTGCATTATCTTGTAAATGTCTATTCCGTTTTTTTTGTATTGTTTTGTATTAATTATTTAATTATGAATTATAATTTTTCTTTTTATAACATTGTTTTTGTAAATTATATCATTGTTTTTGTATATTATTTAGACCACAGCCACCTTAACTTCATTAGTGATTTATTATTGTTAAAGCATTACTCTGGTTTATTTTTCCTTTGGCCTTTCTTCTCAGAGTAGTCAGATAGGAAACACCGACCTCACTAGTTTTAAAAAAAATATGATTGACATGTAAAAGTGTTTGTACAAACCTACTTACAGAAAATAAATCATTTATCATTATCATTTATTTTATTTACCTTCTTTTCTATGATGTTGTAAATGTGAGGACTTTGTAGGCCTTGTAGACTTTAGATCTGTAGACCATTTTTATTTTATCAAGTACCTGGTACTTGTAGACTGGCCTACGCTGTCCTGGGAATACCTACTGTAATTTGAAAACATTGTAAAAGCCAATTATTTTTAAAAGAGTAACCGTGGAGTTTCTTGCCGGTTCTTCCCCACAGGAAACGACCAATTGGAACTGTGCACCTAGCTTCTGACGTTTCATAAGTGCCCATGTAGCCTTATGTGAAATAAAATATTTTTGATTTTGGCCAGACCTCTTCCTTTTTGTGCGGTCACGGGTAATAGACGTCTAAGCTCTTATTCTGAATTTCTAATAAGCTCCTCTGTTAATCTGTACATATGCACTTAGTCTTTACCACGGCTCAATATGTTCAGATTTCTAATATTCCGGGCTTGGCGATTGCTTGCGGCAACGTCTAGGGTATCAGCTTCTTTCAATAAACTTAATATCAAGAAAGAACGAGACATCTACAAAAGTTAGAAATAGATGAAAACACAACAAGTTCATAGAGTTTTATAAGGTCGGTAAGTATATTAGTTCACACTAATCGTTTCAATTTTTCTGCAATAAAGTCACAAATATATAATTATTATTTTTGTTTTGCGTTAATTTCATTACCTTTATTAAAAACGCTTCAATTCGCTCAAGAAATAGTTACTTTTCATTTGACAGATGAATTCGTGTGTGAGATGCGAGATGACTTTCGATATGACAAGCGAATTGTATTTCAGAATACAAAATCCTATAGACAAACGTCAAAATACTCACTCGTTTAGTTCCTCTCACTTTGATTGTCACTTGGTGGCGCCAGTGGCGAATTCACTCCATTTAAGAATACGAAACTTTAATTTCACAAGTTTTCACTGCGGATTCAGAAGTGATTTCGCAAACAAACTTTTCGGAATAGCTATGCTGATATTATAAATGCAAAAGTGTGTGTTTTACTGTGTCAACCCTTTCCTGGCACAAATGTATCATAATATTTTCTCTCTTCAGTATTTCTCGTAACTTGTTTATAAACATGCGAAAAACCCAGTCCGCAGTGGGCATGATAATAAGAAACATATTAGAATAAAATAAAAAAACAAAATAATGAGGTGTTTGCGCAGTCCACATGCACAGTACAGTCACAGTAAATAAATATACAGTAGGTTATCTAAGGCCGCCCGCCGAGTTATTAGCCTACTCTTGCGTTGATACCCAGGGTTGTCACTTTTACTTTTAGTTAATATTTTCGAACAAGCTCAAGTATAAACGGGATACACTATGCTCAAGTATAAACGGGATAGAATTATTTTTGACGAAATTTGTTTACATTTTAGACGACGATACGCGCATCGACTTAATAAGTCGATGTACACACAAGTATTCGACTAAATAAGTCGATCGTCAGACTACCGGAACCATATTTGGATTGAACAACACATCAGACAATAGAAAAAATAATAATTTCAAAAGTAATTAATTTGCAATATTAATTATTGTGAAATTGCCCTTATTACAACTATACCTACGCGACAAATACGTTTACCTAAACGATGTTTCGTACTCAATCCTCTGTTTTATAGTAAAACTAGACTTCTTAAAATAAACTTTAGCTCTAAACATAGTATTCAGAAAAATGCGACTCGGCTACGCTATTAATAAAGCAAATAAACTGTGAAATAAACAATACAATACCACATTTTCTAATAATATTTAAGTATAAGTAGGTACTTACATTTCTGGCTGAGTAGGAAGTATGAAGAATGATAAGTCCGGGTTTGCGAAATCATTATTGAGGCACCCGAAAACACTACAATATTTTTTTCCCCTTTTTGAAGTCATGATACTCGTAATTTACGAGTAAGTGGCCGCCGCCGGCGAGAGTTGACGAACGCAAGCGGTCATGTAGCGTACGCGCGTGCTCACAGTCGCGCTGCACAGCCCGCACTGCCGCCACCTTATTCCCCCATATATTATGTTAGCGTGTGCGTGAAATCGCGTGCCGACATGGCGCGCGGCGCGCACGCACACATTCAAACCGAGAGCGGCACGTTTGTATGAAGATGTTTTACTGTATATTTACTGTGGTACAGTCAAAGATTATCATCGACTGATCAAAACATTGGATTTGGTGAGTCAATCTGGCTAGACTTTCCCCAACTATGTTGGGACTTGGGCTACCAGTCTAATCGCAGCTGAATACCAATATTTTACTTAAGAGTGACTGCCTATCTTACCTCCACAACCCAGTTACTGAGTAACACGACACCCCTTGACAAGACTGTTTATCAGACTTGGGCTTCTGACTACCCGTAACGACTGTCAAATATCTACGAATGTCTGTCGGGAACAACGGCTTCACTTGGTTTTCGGAGCACGCAGTGGTCTTGGTTTGTAATGGATGGCCACCCATCCACAAACTGATCGCGGCAAGCGTAGCTTAACCTTCGATCGACCCGTGTGGCGAGGAACAAGACTTCTCCTGGAAAAAAAAATTGCTGTTCCATAGAAAAGACACAGAAAAGTGGAATACCTAACGCGGTCAAAATGTATCTAACATTTTGACCGCGTTAGGTATTCCACTTTTCTATGAAACAGCTGTTACATTTTTGTTAAAATCATCATCGGGTTCAATATCATGTACTGAATCCATGGTATAATCCATGCTAATAGCACCCTAATTGCGTAACACACCATTCCTCTCAATTTGAATAATTTTGAAGCATAGTGCTAATCCATTGCTCCATATGTCCGAAAAATGTGTCTGCTCAACAACATAAATAATGCAATGAATGTTGTTGAACTATCAAAATGAATCCCGATACTACTGATAGTGTGTTACGCAACTACCCTGCTGGTTGTGCCCTGCTATCCAGTATTCTACGAAACAGCATAGTAGGAGCCTAATTAGAACTTATAGAAGTAAACAGCATTATAATCAAATCAAAGAACCCACAATTAGACTTTCATAACGATATAAAATTTTCCATGAAATAATCTATTAGCGGACTTGTCAACACCTTTATTTGGATTGGTTTCCTTAAATAAGAAGTTACGTTAACATTTCAATAAAGCTTCTGGAATGAGTTAAGTACCTACAGTAGAAGTTTTTTTTACCTTACCTACCCATTCCCTTATACGGCGAAAGAAGAAATTTGCCTTCTTATTTTTGCTCCAACAAAAATAATTTTTATATGACTAGAAAGGTATTTTTTTGTGTATAATAATAGCTTTTTTAGCTCTTGTTTAGTTTTGCTGTCGATTTTGAGTTATTTTGAACCCAAATTATTGATTATTTACTATTAATTGTTCACTAATGCCGAATTAACAGTTTTTCGTGGGACTATCACCATCAAATATCGGTTTTTGATAGACATCGTTATAGCCACTCATCGTCATTCTATGTATTTATTTTACTATAAAGAAAACACTTTTTATAACAATAAATAACTATTTCGTGTGTCGGTTCCTTACTTGGTCAAATAAAAATGAAATGAAGAAATACAAAATAATAAAAAACAAAGTTTTTATTTCTGCAAAATAAAAACATATGTTCATGCCGCGATAACTCCGAACGAACAACAAATTGATCGTCGTCATAGTAAATATTGTTCCTATTGGATTGCTGTTGGGGGGGGTGTACCAAAAGATCCATTATCCTTTTCTTGCGATTCTTTCTAGACTTTCTTAGAATCTTGCTAACTTGATTATGTGTTTAGTGGTATTTAAAACTGACTGGTAAACACTACGCAGTATATAATCTTATTAGACAGGTAGTAAACATGTACTTAATCCTTTTTGCTAAGAGTATTGCCTCATCGTTTCTTCATATTTTCTTCTTGAAGACTTCCACCGCTAGTGTGGGTTCACCAATAGCATCACGTCCATCCATCACAATCATCTGCCATAACCTTTTCCCAACAATGTTGAGGTCGGCTCAAACTACTGACAATTCGAGAACAGTGAGAGCATAATATGTCTCTACCAAATCCTAGCTATCGTATTTAGATGTTCCCATCAAAACAATCAATCTGCTTAGCCTTTTTCCAACTACGTTGGGATTGGCTTTCAGTCTAACCGAAGCAGCTGAATACCAGTATTTTACATGGATCCACTGTCTATCTGACCTCTATAACTCAGTCACCGGGTAACACGATACCCATCGGTAAGACTTCGTCACAATAAATGATTTAAGTAATTGGTTTTACTCCAATTACCATTACAAATGTACCGCAATCATATTATATGCTTTACATCACATAAAGTCAAATATTAGCTGCGTATATGGCGCCCGTCGAAAAACAACAATAAGCATTACTTATGCAATGTTTTGAGTGAAGGAAAACAACTGCGCCAAGTCTGAATTTGCTTTGATTGTAAAAATAGAAACGCAACCCTTTTAAAACGAATTCGTTTTGATCCCACAATATTGTATAGGGTTTTGTAATAACGAGATCCCGTTGGCTCGCTGAGTTTTTTTCAGTTAGTTCTAATGATGAATCGGCCCCAACTTACAGGTCGTGAGTTCGAACCCAGACACGCACTTTACTTTATACAACGTGTAACGTTAAATGCGCAAAACCTCAGACACCCCAACTGATTTTTAATTCAATTGACCTATTCCAGAGAGAAAATAAGTCATTAAAAAAATTGTAAAGGTTTCATGTGCTGTTTTAGTTTTAGTGGCCACTCTGATCTTTTCTTGCGTCTGTGACGACGCTTTATCGAGGGAGGAATCGTCACCGGTCCGCTGCGCCGCGCTGACATTGGCTTGCTTGACCTATCAATAAATAGACACGGCAACGTTTTTAATGAATTTTTTTTGAAAAATGTGGCCTATATTAAAAAGTGGTTCAATTAATTCTGCTCGTTATTCTGATCGAACTATTTTCAGGTTTTGCGCATTTAACGTTACACGGTGTATATTTAATTTCATCACCACTGCTGTCAAAAAGGTAGAGGAAAACATTGTGGGAAACCGCGATGTCCTAGAACCAAAAATTTGAAGACGTGACATCTACCAACCCCCACTGGGCCCTCTTGGTGGATTACAACCCACTCCCTCTCACAGATAGGACGCCTGTGTCTCCCAGCCGTGGGAACATTATAGGGTGATTATGCTTATAGTTAAATGATGGTCTGCCAATGTGAGTAATGTATGCGGCCTACGCACTGAGATAGGCGCACAATACCAAAGAAAACACTTGTCCTTTTTTTTGTATTTTTCGTCGAGTCGTTGAGCTCCTTTAGTTCTGAGTTGAGCTACACGATTAATGATAAATGCGTCTACTCTCTCAACATGTCCATTTAAATTCGTGTGGTTCTTTCCTCAGAAGATAATTTCAGACACAATTCTACATGGCACTCACAAGATCTGACCAAGATAACGTCTACACTTTAAAAGAGACTGTGAATTCTGAGTTTGTGTCGGTGTTTCTTGCCAGAGTAGTCGGACCGGATTGGAATCACCTACCTGTAGTTAGTTTTTAAAATATTATTGACGTAAAAGTGTTTGTTTATACCTACTTACAGAATCAAACATCATTTATCATTAAGAAATACCTACCCACGGCAATTCGCAACATCAGTAATGTTATTCTGTAAAAATCTCACCGTGAGAACTTAGGTGAAGTGAGCGGGATGTGAGCTGTCATTAGGGATTAACACTATTGATACTGCTCACTGCAAGCTCACTTCACTTATGATTTCACGGTGAGATTTTTACAGAATCGACCGGCAGATGCATATAACTATTATAGACTGCCATAAATAAACTCTTCTTAAATGTCAAGCTAAGTAAATCTACCAAGACCTGAAACAGAAGCTACGACGTAACTTAATCGGAGTAGATCTTTTAGCGTAGTGATGGGTTGGCTAAGATCAAGAATCATTATCTCAATAATACGTGCCCCTAGCATGTGCATTCGTGGCACAAGGCATAAATTTAAACCAATAACCAAGTTATTCGGCTTCGATGATGGAACAGCCCTACCTAGACAAGACTGATGTGGATGCGGCCAACGAACTGACGTCTTCTGTCAATTTTATTACAATAAATCGCGATACATAAATAAACTTGCTTTATTCATTAATTAATCACTAATTTGACAGTACTATTGTTATAGATTATTTTTTATTGTATTAAAGTATCGAATTATTTAATTTACTTAACTTAATCGGTCATCGACTCGAAGTACGATAAGTCATAGACAAGCGCGTTCCACCTCTGACCTTCATCGATTGCTTCCCTCGTGGAACAGGGTCAAGGGCTCACAACCTCGCAGCGATCGCTAATCGCGCATGTGTCGAGAAATTCCGTAAAACTATAACATTTCACATTAATTTATTGACTGAACTTTTTGTTCGTGGAACAGGGTGATTCAGATTACTGACTAGCTGTATAGTTATCGTTTATTAAAATCAAATTGTTTAGGATTATGAGAACTGACCTAGTTAGTTATGTGAAATCAATATTTGTGCCCTAACAAATGGTTGAATCAAAATCATTTAGGTTTATAACTACGACAAAAGTACTTATGGAAACCTCAGGGATTTCTTCAAATATCTAAATGTATTCGTTTCTATGAAACTGACAGATGTCAAGAACGCATTCTCTACCTCTAACTGCCGGTCGATTCTGTAAAAATTTCACCGTGAAATCATAAGTGAAGTGAGCACTTAATAGTGTTAATCCCTAGCGAATGACAGCTCACTCAACGCTCACTTCACCCAAGCTGTCACGGTGAGATGGTTACAGAATCGCACGGCTGTAGTATAAAGATGTCATGTCATGACTTGAAGTCATGTCATGACTTGATGTAATGTCTTGCCAGCACATCAAGCTACTACAATCTGTCAAATTTCTTTAATAGATTTTCAACTTTATCACTAAAGCATAAGGTTCGGGTAGCTTGATGTGCTGGCGTCTGTACCTAATACTTAACTGAATAAGAATAATATCAATTCAAAATGGCAATGACAGCTCTTTTATCGCCTACGATCGCAATAGCAAAACTTTAACATACCCTACTCCTACTTAAAATTTACTTGAACTTACATAACAATTTGTGGAAGATGTAGAGAAAAAAACATAAACCTTTCCTTCGAGGCGACAGCCAGACTGAGACTGTTTCTATGATATAACAACTGTAAGATTTATTTTAAGAGGAAAACGACCCGTTTTTACAGATGATGTAATTATAGAACTCTTTATTTGAACTTACTTCTAAGAAAATCTTACGGAAAAAACCCTTAGTTTTCTTTTCGGGATTGCAACACGAGTGAAACTCTCTCTCAGGGGAAGCCAAAAAAATGAAGACTGTTTTTTTGTTTTTAAGCAACAGCTTATGGCATAGGAAAATAAGAAAAATCTTATTACAAATTGCTGCTGCATTTCTAAGGCCGCCAAAGGAGTTCCAGAAGTCTTTACCAAAGAAATGTGTATGTGTGCTTGTGTATATTTTCAGAAAATCATTGTTTGTTATTCTTCTCGACGCCATTTGTTTTTGTTTCTTTCAAACATAGAACAACATGGAAGGTTATCGTTCGTTATTTAAATCGATATCAGTTCATCGATTCTGTTACCTATATTTTTGTTTTATTTACCTATTTCCTGAATCGAATGTTTTGGATTTGTACTTGCATCGGATGGTATACTTATCGAGATTTACCAGGTATCTCATCGATACTAATCAATCGAGTGCTCGATTATCATGCTATTTAGTTGGAAATTCAGTTATCTTCAGACCTTTACTTGTTTTCACTATAAATGACAATGAAGTTCAGTGGAACCAATATGGAAACTTTTATATGGAAAGTAAATTAAATTTTCTTTTGGTTTTCATGACTTTTTTAATGATGTGTTCTCGTATTACTATCTATTTCTGAAGCTTTGCAAATTATAAAATTTTAGAAATTAATGGAAATAGGTATTTTAAAGGAGGGACAAGTGTAGGGCAAGCTGTCAGGCGGTCGGTCACCTACGCGTTGGACAGACAATCCTTCATAGTTCAGAATTTCCAAGACGCTGAAGACCGGAATAAGTGGAGGAGCATCGCGAGGGCTGCTTTGGCCAAAGAAAATGCAGAGTCATCAACCACGAGCACTCTGTCAAGAGTGAACTACTAAGAAGGAGGGATTTCAAAGGAGATTGGGCAACTCTGACCTGCACCCTAATTGTCTAACACACTATTACTCTCAACTTGAATAATTTTGAAGCATATTGCTAATCCATTGCTCCATATGTTCGAGAAATGTGTCTGCTCGACAACGTAAATAACGCAATGAATGTTGTTGAACTGTCAAAATGAAACCCATTGTTACTGATAGTGTGTTACGCAATTAGCCGGCTGAAGCCCAATAACGTTAAGACACATACCAATGAAAAGATCTCACCATGGACAGTATTTCTTTTTATGACGATTTCTCTTGATTGTCTTGTGTGTACGTAAAGAGCTATCAGAGAGTTCTAAATGGGAATGATTAAATATTATTGACATTCATTTCGTCAATTCATTAAGTTTAATTAATTCTGTATCTTGCAAACACAATCAAAATCTGAACTGAGCCTTCCTGCTAGGCTTGATATATGCGGTCCCCACTGAAGTTTGGCATCTACTGTTATTCCCAGAAAAACTGCCTAGCTCACAGTTTCAAGCACCCCTTTACCTAAGATGATGCTGGGTCCTAGATTTCTAACATTAATTGTAATTGTTGATTTAATCTGGTGCGCAACGGTTTCCTCAGCCTCCATGCAAGCTTTGCAAAGATGACTCTTGTGTTTTCCTCTAAGAATTACCCACAATTTACTTATCGGAGGTCAAAACATTATTTCTATGGTATGTTCTAGGTAACTACCTAATTGTGTTTTGACAAACTTGTCAAAACACATTTAAATTCACAACTGTGGAATAAAGATGACCTCAAATCTACGTACCTACATATATTTCTCTGAAAGTAATATTGGGTCAAGGGGCAAAAAACTCTAAACAGGATAAATGTAGGTAAAAAAATAACGAAAACAATAACAAACTAGAAGCAACTATTTACAAACACATCTTGATATGCATTATCTTGGTCTTTGACCCCGATACAGAATGAGAATTGGGCAGTAGTGACACTGATTTTTAAAGACATGTGCGCAGCTTTGCACATAATGTTTTGTGACTACTGTTGTTTTGATGGAGCGTGTGTGTTAAGGTACTCGTGGCTAAATAACAACAGCCGCTCGGGTCGATTAAGCTACTCTCGCCGCGGTCGGTTCGTGGATTGTTGTCCATGTTTTAACCCATATTATCCCAAGGTATTAAAATCAATAAAATTTTGAAGTATTTTTACTAATTTCGAAAATTGGGCATCTAAAAGAGACAAAAAAATATTTTTTTTTTTTAATGTATTATTTATAATGAATTTCAGGACCGCACCTTAAATGGGGCGTTGGGAGAATATGCCAATGGGATTTGTATGAAGAAAAAACAAACGGAGCTATTTTTACAAACTTGGTTTATTACTAAATTAATTTAATAAATTTAAAAGGTTGAAAATCTATATATATATCTAAACCCTCAAAAAAATGTTTATGGTGCCTGTTGTTCCCAATGCACCTTAAATGGGGCGTCATGTAAAACTTACAAAATATATTCAAAAGAAATAAAATATCCATATTATCAATATACTAAATAAAAGTTTGAAGTACAGACGCCAGCACATCAAGCTACTACAATCTGTTAAATTTCTTTAATAGATTTTCAACTTTACTACTAAATCATAAGGTTCAAAGTAGATTGGGAAAATTTGACAGTTTCGGGTAGCTTGATGTGCTGGCGTCTGTACAACAATAAAAATAACAATGTTTATATAATTTCACAAAACAATACATTTATGTAATAATTTATCTTTTTCTAGAACTCATATTGGCTGAAATTCACTCACTTTCACCAATTATACTAAAACAACTAACGCGCGTTTTAAATATCAGTGAATACTATGTCATAGACCAACTCATCGAGATAACGACAATTATTCGAATTTACCCGCCAGTATTTAAATATTAGGTGTTTGACGTTAAAATGTTAGTGCACCTATGGGGCGCTGGAATAATATGGGTTAAATGTCTCTATTACATATCGTGACCCCTCCGTTGGTTCCAGTTGTCGTTCGTAGATCTTTGACAGTCGTTATGGGGTAATCAGAAGCCCAACAGTTTAACAACCAGTCTTACCAAGGGGTATTGTGTTACCCACTGGGTTGTGGAGGTCAGATAATGAGGCACTCCATGAGAAATACTAGTATTCAGCTGCATCTGCTTAAACTCGAAGCCTTCGATTCCAACAAAGTTGGGAAAAAGGCTAGGCAGATTGATTGTGATGACGGGACCCCGGGTAAAACTGATTTTCGTTATGATTTCGTCATGTGTCGGCGTGTTTTCGGCCTGTTTTCGGCGTGTCGGCGTGTGTCGGCATGTTTTCGGCGTTTTGTTCACTACCTCGGCCTGTTTTCAGCGTATTTTCGGCCCGTATTTTTACCAGGGACATCTAAAAATCGATAGCTAGGATTGGATGGAGCCCTCGCTGATCTTGAACTATCAAGTAGCTCAAGTCAGTAGACGCGTTAAAAACAATCCAATTAGCTACAAGTATGATTTAAAATTTGAAGATAGTAACAGGGTTTATCGCTTTTTAATGAGCATTCGGGAAATAACTGCGCATATGGCTATAATACAGACGACAAAAATTTAAGACAACTTGCTGAATATTAAGTAGGTGTCTTATGTAGATCTAAAAAATGTGGGGTCTAGCCACTCTGAGGCTAGGTGGAGTGACAATCTTCGTAGGGTGGCTGGTAGCAGCTGGATGAGGGCTGCGGGGAATCGAGTTGAAGTGCTTGCAATTGGAGAGGCCAATGTACAGAAGTGGACTGCTGTGGGCTGATGATGATGATGATGGAAACTCTGCGTAGAGATAGATTCTTAAGTATAATCATGAAGAAAAATTTACTTGTCTATATCACTGGTCTGATTAAAATAATTATCCCTTTTGATGCTCAAATGGATCTGAACAGGACATATGTATTTCTGCCGCATGCCGGACAAACTGTTATCAAAAATAGCACAGAACTGATCTGATGCCTGAGACCGTAAGATGGGGTTGCGGCTGGCCACGTAGGAGATGGTGGGTTGAACTGGATACGTTCCGTGGATGCAAGGAGGACGCCCGGGCTCGCGAAAGATGGTAGGAGTGGAGGGAGGTCTTTGCCTAGGAGCCCGCTCTTAGGCAAAGGCCGCCCTCCAATCCACAGAAATGAAATAGGAAATGGTAAGGAAATGTAAGGCTAGGAAATGCTCTACTCCTTACAAGTCGCAAATCAAAATCAAAAGTCATTTATTCAAACTAGGCTGACAATCAGCACTTTTCGAACGTCAAAATTACAAAAGATAGTCCCCCAAAACGACCGCCCTTTACCACTTCCTAGTGCTTTCTAAAACATAAATATAAAATAAAATCTTTGAACTACAAAACTAGTTTCAAGCAAATCGAACTGGGATATCAGCGAGTGTTTTGATTATGATAACAAAGGCATCCACATATAGGACATAATCACTATTATAGTAATAAAGATTGTCAGATAATACTTTTCCTCAAAAATTACTCGGAAAATGGGCTTAGATATGTAATTTAATCTAGAAGCAGAAAGACGTAGAACAATGTCTAAGGATGATTACCGAACTAAAGGTCGAATGTTGTCCTTTTGAACTGTGTGATTATCACAATGGCGGAGATATGCAACAAGCTTGTAGTCTCATGTAGTTTTAACAATTTACCATTTTTATCTGTCATACTTTGTTGTTTGGCTTAAGACTGTCTTTTTATTACATAAAGTTTTAAATGGGCCCTTTTGTCATCATCATCTTCATTTCAACCGAAAGAATACCGCTACCGTTATTTTAATGATGGATATACAACGTGTAACGTTAAATTCGCAAAACCTGAAATTAGTTTGATCAGAATAACGAGTAGAATTAATTGAACCACTTTTTTACAATAGGTCACATTTTTCAAAAAATCTTCATTAAAATCGTTACCGTGTCTATTTATTAATAGGTCAAGCAAGCCAATGTCAGCGCGGCGCAGCGGCCCGGTGACGACTCCTCCCTCGATAAAGCGTCGTCGGAGACGCAAGAAACGATCAGAATGGCCAGATCAGAATGGCCAGTAAAACTAAAACAGCTCATAAAACCTTTACAATTTTTTAATGACTTATTTTCTCTCTGAAATAGGTCAATTGAATTCAAAATCAGTTGGGGTGTCTGAGGTTTTGCGCATTTACCGTTACACGTTGTATAGGCCTCCCGGGGACCAAGTGTCGCCATATCAACCGATCTGCATAGCTGTTCACAACAACTACTCTATACGCTTCCGTACCGTATCGAATATCAATCAATGTTATCGTAGGAGTATTATAAACGCTGTTCACAAGTCCAAACCCCGAAACTGTTGTCAGTTTAAATCAAATAGACGACCGCTATTCATCCGACAGCTGTTTGCTGTCGGGGGCAAGGTAAGTCGATCGATATCAAAATGGCTGTCATTTTCGATAGGATAGCCTGTCGGATGATTGTGAATAGCTACGCTGATCTGCAGGGTAATTGCATAACACACTATCAGTAGCAATGGGTTTCATTTTGACAGTTCAACAACATTCATTGCGTTGTTTACGTTGTTGAGCATACAGATTTTTCGAACATATTGAGCAATGGATTAGCAATATGATTCAAATTGAGAGTAATAGTGTGTTACGTAATTAGGGTGCTGATCTTATTCCTTCTAAAGCATTATAAAATTCCATATTCCTATATTATTTTCCTTATGCTATCGCGAAAGAAAAGCACCTTACGTGTCTGGTATGTACCTATGTTATATAAAAACAGTAGCCAGAAATATCACATTATCTTTACAATGATTCATTTGACTGACTGTCTCCGTCCACTATCTATGTCAAACAGTTTGTCCCTCCGCATCACGACACACCTCTTTTATCTTATCTGATAAGTTTTCACAATCTAAACTGAACCGTGTCGTGAGAAAAATAAAATTGAAGTTTCTTTCAACGGGGTTAACTACGCCTTTTGATTGCTTGATAGTGTTCGGACGAATATTGGAGAGCATTGCTAACTAATGCAATTGGGTAGTTGCATGATATTGAATACTATATATTCTAGTAGATAATATATCCACACATGTAATACAATAATAGAATTCGAAATCAAATTTGAAATCGGTCGAAAAATAAAAAACTTATAACTTATAGAAACTTTTTGTCTATCTCTTTCTCGCAAAACCAAGTTTTGCATGTAATTTATATGGCGATACTGAACTATGACGTCACAGTTCAGTATTTCCCTCTCTGTCTAATTGAGAGTTTTGAACGCTCATATCTTTTCAATTTTTAAAAATATTAAAAAACTGTTTATACCAAGCTATTAATGAGGTAAAAAAGCTTCAATTTAAATAATAAAAAAAAATTAGTCAACTCGCGGATTGTGCAATTGCAATTGCAATTGCAAATGTAAAGTCAAAGAACTGCCCGTCGATTCTGTAAAAATCTCACCGTGACATACACACACACAAATCATAAGTGAAGTGAGCAGTGTCAATAGTGTTAATCCCTAATGACAGCTCACTCCACGCTCACTTCACCCAAGTTTTCACGGTGAGATGGTTACAGAATCGCACGGCTGGATCATAGTCGGTACAACAGGTTTAGCCCTAATAATGGAAATATTTCCACTATCAGCGTTAATATTGTGGAAAATTTGCTCGTGGAAGACCCCTTGGTGAGCCTTATTCCATACATGTAGAGGTTGAAATCTGATGTAACCAATTGCAGCTGAATTATTCTACACTAAAATAGTTAATAGATGCTGATACTTATAAAACTCAAGCACTTACCAGTAATTTCTAGAAGCTGAAATAGAATGTTTATTACTATAAGTAGATCTTGTAAGACATTTATACACGTCAGTATTTTAAAAATAAATAGCGTCGGCATTTCCTAGCTGACTGAACCCTGAGAAGAAATGCCGAAACAAACTCGAAGGTCATGGTGTCTTTTAAAGTACAAAAATAATATTATTATGATTTTATATGTGTCTAAAAATGCAGGGCCAAATATGGAAGGGCCTTTTGAAGAAAGAGCCATTGCAGCTTTGAGTTGACCAAGCTAAATATCCAGTTGTCGACCATAAATCAAGACATCATGAATCATTGTATCCAAAGATATTAAAGTATATCAGTCACTTTTGTTATTGTTTTTTCTTCTTCGTTTATTATATTGCTTCGTTTATCAACGATTTTAGCAACTCTATCATTAATTTCATCAGCCTTTCACTGATATCGAGTATTAAACGATTCTATAAAAATGAGTGGCTATACGATAACTTTGGCTCGTGTTACTAGCCGATAGCTGTTCCTAATTGTTGTGATTTTAATCCTCATTAGAAGTCTTCTATGAGTGTCCGTTCCATATACTGGTATTCAGCTGCATCCGGTTAGACTGGAAGCCGACCCCAACATAGTTGGGAAAAGGCTAGGCCAGGCAGATGATGATGAGTGTCCGTTCCCGACCATGTTTTTCCTTATCGTACCTACATAAAACGCTATAAAGTTTCCCTTACATACAAACATATGTAAACTCGCACCATTCGCATTTCTCTAAGACTTACTCATTATTCATACCTACAGTAAAAACATACATAATTGTCAACAACATCCTTGCCAATGTGTCATCAAACTCGAATCCCTTGTGCCTATGTTACGTAGTACACACGCCCAGTATTTCTCGACACACAGCAAAGTATCAAACTAAGTTTTATATTTGGCTAGGACCGCTGACAAGACGAATCAAGATATACTGGACATTCTCCAAACAGTTGGATTTAGCAACGTCATTTTGATACAAATGTACTAATCGACGTGGATGTTTGATACTGGGCCGCGGACCGCCTGCCACAGAAAGTCCAAGCCGCGTTGGAACTTATGACGAAACCCTTTTTACATCCAACTCGTCGTTCTGGACTGTCTTTACCTTAGGTAGTGCACTGATTAAAATGTGTAGCACAAATAATGATGAAACTGTTGTACAATATGAACGAGAATTGAAGCTACTCGTAAATACATATATCTGTCGAGTAAACAGAATTGGCACTGCACATATGCGTTGTAAATACGTCGTATATCTCGCTGTATGGACTATTCCTAAACTAGAGTAATTACAACTAAACCAATAGAGTGACACATGGATGGAAGAAACTATGAATGATTATTTACGAAACTGTATCAATTTGAGATCCAATCATTAGGCTGCGATTCCACTAGAAATGAGCGAGGATATACCAATAACAACACTAGCTTAGCTCAAGCTATGAAAATGAAGCGATGTTATTCGTTAGTTTCACACACATCCCTCGCTACGCATCCTCGCTCATTTCTGGTGGAAACGTAGCCTTATGGTACTAACTGGGAAGTAGACTAAAATAAGAGAATGATATCTTGGTGGGTTTGTGTGCGCAGGATGGATACTGATAACATGCACGAAATTTGATGATTCATTCGTAGTTTTCAGACCTTCAGGACACTTTACGGACGAAATGCTAATAAATGCAAACCTTGAAAATATTCCATCAGTGATTGCTTTCCAAAAACTCGTGTAAATGAAGAAAATGTTAAGGTTCAGCAAAAACCCCAAGATGGCGAGACGTCAGTGAACTACGTCAATGGTCGGACGAAACTCGTTGAAACAGGGTCATGGCGACCGCGGACGGCTCGGGCGGGGCGACGCGTGCGCAAGTTGTCTCGCGTTCGCATTTTTAGTAACTCTTTTCCTCAAGTTTTGTAATAGGATTTCCTTGCGTTACTTTCTAGTGAGTCACGGATTTTAGATGTATTTCTAGACTTTGTGAACATAGCAAAGTTCATTCTTATTGACAGGTTAATTGATTTCTTAAATCCTTTTGCTCTACATATTATTGTAGTTTCTATTGAATCCATGCTAAAAGGATGCTTTGACCTGCCAAGTTTGTATACAGGGTGGCAGGGCCATCGACGCACAAAATGAAACCCCCTAGCGTTGAAATGTTTCGTCGATTATTTAAAAAAAAATACAGGTTTATAAAAAAAGTCAAAAAAACCTACGCGGTCAAAAAGTATGGAACAACTAATTTTTTTTTTAAGGGTTTCAGAATCATGTACTGAATCCATGGTCACGTTACGTTTCTCACGCTGTGGGTTTTTAATAGGTACTTACGGTATTAGCTTTAAGGACTTTGCCAAATTATTTGCGCTGCTTGCTTGCTGTCAATTATAGTCAGGGTCAACCACCTCTTATTTTGGTGATGTGATAATTCATTTATTTATTTATTTAAACTTTTCGCACAAAAGGTACAAAGGCGGACTTAATGCCTTAGGCATTCTCTACCAGTCAACCAAGGGTGGTGAAGAGATTAGGTTTGAGAGGAACAACACAATAAAAAAAAAAATATCAATGAATTGCTTCATTTCAAAACATCTAAAGAAACAAGATTCTGCAATTCTTAAATCCTAGTAGAAGTTACTATGACAAGGCCACCGATTATTATTATTCTTTGGGGATTCCAT
Source organism: Eremobia ochroleuca (assembly GCA_949629135.1). Lineage (NCBI taxonomy): Eukaryota > Metazoa > Arthropoda > Insecta > Lepidoptera > Noctuidae > Eremobia > Eremobia ochroleuca. The sequence goes on from OX451408.1 coordinate 14,348,089, forward strand.
GTTTTGCAATGTTGACAGTAGCAATAAGATCTGTCAAATAGACTTTGAGTAAAGAATCTGGTAGATGTAAAAAAAAAAACTGGCCAAGAGTGAGTCGGGCTCACAAAATTAAGGTTTCGAACCAAACTGTACTTAGCAGACATGATCTGTGCGCGTGTCATCGAGAGCTGACGTTATGTCAAAATTCAAATTCCTCCCCCCAATCCAAGCCCATAGTTGTGGATCAGTGAGTCACCGGTCATATCACTGTACATATAATTTTAAAGGGCTGGTATTACCCGGGATAGAAGGGACATTCCAAGCTCGGAGGACGGAAATGGTGGGCGCGTTTTATTTTTGTTGCCAACTGATAATGAACTGATAGTGAGTGTTATTAATCTGTGACAAGCTGACTATTTATTTATATTTATAATTATTAGCTTGTATTATAATGCTGAAGAGTTTGTTTGTTTCATTGAACGATAAACTAACAGTCGGATTTGAAAAATATTTTATTTGATACCTGCCGTGCGATTCTGTAGCCATCTGACCGTGAAAACTTGGGTGAAAAAAAGTGAGCGTGGAGTGAGTCGTCAAAAGTGTCAATCCCTAGCATCAGCATGACTCACAGCTCACTCTAAGCTCACTTCACCTTAGTTATCACGGTGAGATTTTTCCAGAATCGACCGGCTGTAATTGAGGAGCGTCGGAACGAAAACCGATATATCGAATTTACCATATTTTTCACAAATTAAAAAAAAGCTTGTAAGTTTTTTAATGTTACAAAAGTGGAAAATTATAGCATGTCAATTTGCAGTTAAAGTGACAGCGATTGATGTGTGAAACTTGACGGAGGGTAGATACTTAATTTAGGGAGATACTTGGCGGACAAGTATGGATATATCGGTTTTTGACGCGATCATTTGGATATATCGGTTTTTGACGAAACCAAAATGGATATGTCGGTATTGAACTGAATTGAATTTGAACCGACCATTGTTGAATTATGTAAAACTTAATAAGAATTATCGGTTTTTAATCCAACAACAAGAATATGTTGAATTTAAAAATGTATTTGTCGGGTTTGATTTGACCACAGTATTTTGATATTTTTTTTAAGATGGATGTAACTGTTTTTTAATTGATTTCTTTCCTGAAGGGTGTATAATTAAACATTTTGTAACAGAAAAAAAAAATGTCTTAATTAAGACATATCGGTTTTTGTTCCGACGCTCCTCAATTGTATTTGATGACTTCGCCGTCAAACCCAAACGAGCGGGATATAAAACATAAACATAACATCTCGCCTGTAATTCTGAAAGGGTTAGACAGAGGTGTACCTAAACTACACCCACGTTTCACCCGTTATGTTTCAAGTAACATTATGGAGAGTCTATGCAGAGCATGCATTGATACTGAGGAAACCGTCCCGCATACATGTACAGACCTTTTGCAGACGTTCTGAACAGACTAGGAGACCTAATCTGCTTCTGGAAGGAGATTAGCTGGTTAGAATGACCAACGACGGCTGCCATGGTCCACGAACAGTGGGCCACTGAAATGACTAAGTGCGGAAACCAATTCTAATAACATAGAACATCAATTTACGTTCCAAGTGTTAATTGCAGGAGCATTAGAGTGCTTTACGATCGATTTTTTTTTTTGCATCCTTTCTGCAACTGTTTGTATTGTTATGCTCCTCGTAGTACACCTACTTAATTTATATATAATTGTATAGATAATTTAATGGAGATGAATTCTGTAAAAAATTGATTTAATGCAGTAGAAACGAAAAAAAACATCATAATATTTCTAAAAAAAATCCCGTCATTCAAGTGTGAAACCTGAAAACATTGTAGCTTGCGAAAAAATCAAACAATGGAGTCCATTTTTTTTTATTATAGATTCGTTTCACCCACAGAAGGAACCCACTTGAAAATGGCTCTTTTATTCATATTCATATTCATATTACTAGACATAAGGCATTTTATACTGGTACTAACAAACTATGGAACTTGATTCTGCAATAAATGTTTATTATTATTATTATTATATTCATATCTTTATTCAAAGTAGTTTAATTATAATTAATAAAAAACAATTATGAAGGAAGGCACGCAAGTAATCCTCAATTGCGACGATACTTTAAAACGTACTTGATCCTTTTGATGTGTGTATTTGGAATATTTTTATTCTTAAAATAAAATTAATGGCCACAAGTTTTCACGTCAAGTGGCGTGCTTCTTATTTGTTCGTATCACCTTATCCAAAAAGTATTGATTAAGTACATTGTTATTTAATCCTTTGGACGCATTCATTTTATCATTTATCCTTATTTGTTTTACCTCTCTAGCGTCATTCTGGTATTGAATTACTATCCTCGTTACCAGAAACAATATTTTATTAATTCTTTGCAATAATACGAATTATAGGGCCGTTATCAAGTTGTGTACGTTTATTACTAGTACAGTTGAATGGTACTAGCCATTCCCTAGAATTGTTAAAAGATTCAAACGTCACATTTATCTGTTCCGCTGTTTAGTTGTCCGTATTCCAAGGTACACACGTTAAAAGAATTAATTATTAACTCTCAGTAGTAGATTTCCTCATCCATTTTCCGCATCTGTGCGCCAGTTCGCAGTAATTCTAATTATACAATCATGTATTCTGGTCGGCGTACGATATTCACAACCTAATTTTACTCAGTATATTTTTAGGTGATACAAAGAATTATTGCTCTTATTTTTGTTCAAGTTCAGACTAGAACGAAAAGGAAAAGTGCTCTCAAAACGGTGAAGGAAAACATCGTGAGGAAACTGGCATGTCCTAGAACCAATAATTCTAAGATTTGTGACATCTACCAACCAGCACTGGGCCCGCGTGTTAGATTATAGCACATACACACACATGGCACCTCGCGTGGTGAATTACCGCCAACTCCCTCTCACCGAGAGGAGGCCTGTGTCTCAGTAGTGGGAACATTATGCTATGCTTATGCTAAGAATGATTGATCTTATTTTTGTTTCAAGTTCAAACTAGAACGAAAAGGTGAAGTAAGATTACGTCTTATGTAATTTCATTTCGAGTAGGTAACACATGCATTGCTTTTGGCGAATGATACTTGCAATGCTTGTAAAAGGCAGCTAAGTCATAAGTACCTACTAACATATAACATAACAACAACATTGTACACTTAGTTCGCAATAAACGTTTTGACTTTGACTTTGATTGTCGAAATTCAAAAACTTTTAAGTACACGTCAAAATAACTTATGTTTTAGAGTTCGGTGCATGAAGACTAGAGAAAAGGAGTCCAAACTCTAGGGCATCGCATACGGAAAATTTGTCCCGAAAAATTCTTAGAGCAATAGTTCTAAAACCAGCCACCAGCCGCGCTGCATTACGTAGTGTACCGAGTGAATTTAGCGGCATGTAAGACGCGTGAAGTTAGTTAGCAATTCTGCATTTAAATATACCGGGAATTTCCCCCTCTACCTTGGTAACTTAGCGACCTCAGCGCACTCTGCCCGCCAACGTTATTTTTTCAAATTTCTGGCGCAACTCTAATGTACAGAGTTTGGACTCCTTATCTATAGTATTCATGGTTCGGTGTTTCCTATTCGACTACTCTGAGAAGAAAGGCCGTAACAAACTCAGAGGTCACGGTCTCTTTTTAAGTCCAGACATTGATAATCTTGGTCAGGTCTATAACGTTCCCACTGCTTCGATACAGGCCTAATGTGAGAGAGAGACCGTAAACACTCACCAATGCTCTCAAAAAACGGTGAAAAGGAAAACATCGTCAGGAAACCGGCATGTCCTAGACCCAAAAAATCAAAGTCCTGTGACATCCACTAACCCGCACTGGGCCCGCGTGGTGGATGCAGGTTAGTGTATGTACTATCAAAGGTATTATAGTCACTAAACAAGGAGAATAGGAAGATTCAGTTGACACACGTGTTTCGCTCGACATATTCACGCACGTGCCCATTGACCACGTTTTGATTATAGTGTGCTCAATTCAGCACGTGGCTACTCCGGCACATCACAGCACGATGTTGCTAATCCCTTTCCGATCCCAATAGACTGTTTAAAACTTTGAATCTATAAATAGTGTGATGATATTTAGGAACTTGACATCTGACTAATGTACAAGGTGTAACTTAAATAACGCACAACCTCTTAAGGGGTCATTGTACTCATCATTATGAACAACTTTTACTATGGGACCAAACCTGAAATCGCGAAAAAAAAAATCAGCTGTTCCCTACATTTATGTTCGCATAACTCGTCAAAATGTAGGGAACAGCTGATTTATTTTTCGCGATTGGTGTGATGGTTACAGAATCGCACGGCTGGTCATTCTTTCACAAACAAAACTCCAACATCACAATATCGTGGAAATCCTACCAGTTCAGGCGAAAACACAAATAGTTTCAGATCCTGCGCAAACAAAAATCCAAATGCGTAATAAAAATACAACACTGATATTCTATCACCACTTTTCCCCGAATCGTGCAATTGTTTCATCCAATTAACATCAGTGGAGTGGGAGCGAAGTGTCAGGTTTCCAGATTTCCCGGCGCTATCTGCTTTATACTGAATCCGTTATCTCTGGTGGATGCTCGTGTCGATCGCCGATGTCCCGAGCTAGCACGGCGTCCGTCTGTTTGTATGTCGCCTACTGTTCGGATTGGATTTCGTGATCCACCCACTTTACACCATTTTTACACTAGCCATTACCAACCACCTTTATACCAGCTCTTCTGTACACGGTGTCACTGGGTTTTCAAAACCAAATTTTGTTTTAGTCGTCACAGAGCTAGAGCTCACGAAAGAAATCAAAATTTGTCTGGGTCGTTGTCGCCGGATACGGTGAAGAGGACTATAATTATTATATACTTATTGGAAAAGTAGCACAAACCCATACATTATTAGCCCTTGGTGACAAAGACGAAACGGAGATTAACTTAGATGAACGCAGAGAACGTGCGGTCACCTCTACCGAAAAAAATGCCCGGTATGATAAACAACTTCGAGCAATTTGTGGCTCACTCTTGAGACAGCTGTAAGCCATTATTTCAAAAACTTAAAATTGTACCACTGCCACGTTTATATATTTTTTAAATATGTATTTTTGTTGATAGAAACTACAATTTATTTGAAACTACCACTGACAGGCCAAATAGCCGAACACGGCATAAAGATATACTTCGGCTGCCACCAATAAAACTAAAATAATAAAAAAAAAAACGTATACTTCATATCGATTATTATTTACAATCATTTACCAAATAATTTTCAAGACTTACTGCGTACAGTGTTTAAAAAATACTTTTCAAACTATTACTATTTAAAAGATGTTACACCATCAAGAGCGCATTCTACTAAACTTTTATACCTAGAATAAGTCTTATCCTGAGAATAAATTTTGAATTTTTTACAGGTTTTCTATACCAAAATTGTCAGACGTCAATTTTTTTTCCACGAATAAAAGATATCAGACTTTGGTAAAATCATCCCTAAGGACTATTTAGAAGACAAATCAATAGAATCTGTAATTTGTAAGTTAGATGAATTGAAATTGCTGATTGTGAATAAATTTGCACGCCATGTTATGGCAGGATATGCTGAAACAAATTTACGATAACACCTTATCTACCATATTCTAGCAAATAAATGTTTTCTGATTTGATTTGATTTCGATTCAACGATTCGATGAGTCTCAAGAATGAATTAATGAAATACACCGACCCTAGCGTGGTTAAACCAGACTCGATTAATCGAATGAACCCCAAGATTCGCACTAGCTCCTGTAGCCTCATGTTCATGGAGCTACAGCGACCATTGCATATCAAGGAATACACCGGGCAAATTTCCAAATGTTCGGTTATATAGATGTTTCTAGGTCTGTGATGCCCTGAAATCAACACGCCCTTATATCTATCATGTAGAATGTGTATAAGGCCTACCAATACACTCTTGAAAAGCAGACCCCTCCATGAAAAACCCTTTACTTTTCTCTTTTCTCTTGGAGCATTAGGGGACCAAGAAAATTTTCTAAGATTTTCAAGTAAAAGAGTTTTAATGTGGGTCTGTCTATGAAAGGTGCTTTAAGTTTTAAACTATTTTGCTTTTAAGTCTTGAAGAAAATTGTCTAAGTCCTAATGCATCCTGAATTACTTTCCAAAAAGTCAAGCAAAAATAGTACTGCAAGCACCTAATGTTGACGTGTTCATCCTTATAGCCTTCACTGACAAAAAGAAAGTGGAGACCTACTTTCATACAAACTCCTACAGTTGTAGGCATGTTTTGCCCAAATGTTTAGAAAACACATTGCACTTTATCGTGCATATAAAAAAATGGTACAATGAATTTTATTGATTTGTTTACAACACAAGTGCGACGGATGAATGAGAGTAACACGACACCGCAATGTGTTGAACACCAGAGCGTCACATAGGCCTCCCACTAAATAAGTGTTGTCAAAACAAATGAAAGATCTGATAAGTAGTGTTGTTTTCATTGGAAACAATTGATTTTGTATGGTACTTATTATAATATTACCGTGGTACTACAGTCAAATTTCTTTGATTTTCAACTATCGCTAACACATAAGGTTTGAAATTGATTGGGAAAATTTGATAGTTTCGGGTAGCTTGATGTGCTGGCGTCCGAACTAACCACAGATCATATTATGATCTGTGGAACTAACTAAGCCGATGGACGTCAACCTGATGGTTCTATAAAAACTATACCGTTTTGAACTTGCTGTGAATCTTCACCAATAAATATAATTATTTATTATTTATTGTTAAAGATTTAACGAGTTCTCAAAAAAACCTCCAAGTAATATAACCTATCGTTTTTATTTTCCTCAAAATACCAGTTACTTTAGTTGACAAAGTTTTCCTGTTACCCAAATACGTCTTTAGTTTTTCCAAAACCCCCTCCTACTTCCTTTGTATCAAATGTAATGCTAATAAACCTCATTGCAAGACGTGATCAGACTCATTAAGGAGTGCTTCAGTACCGAGTATTTGTTCTAATTATTCAGGCCATAGTGTATGTTGACAATACGTAGTACGAGTGCATTCTCAGAAGCTTCACCAGTGTATGAATGGAAATATTTATTAATATGTTAATTTGATTGGATTTGATTTGAAGGTAAAACCCGCGGCATCTAAAATTTCCAGACAAGATAAGAAAAAATATTGTTTAGTAATATTTAAGCGATCTGCGCGCGTCAAGTCATTGGTCGGATGATTTACATACATAATTAAATATACTTGGAAGTGATGTGAATCTGTGAAACACTAGTGACAACTTCTATCATATTTTATAAAGAGTTCCTGGGTTTCAATTTGTCATTATTATTAAAAGTCTGTGTTGTCCCACTGCAGGTCAAAGGCCTCCCTACTCTCTTTCCACTTCTCTATGTTTAAGGACCAGCAGTGCTATTCTGTAAAAATCTCACTGTGAGAACTTTGGTGAAGTGAGCGGAAAGCGAGCTGTGATTAGGGATTAACACTGTTGACACTGCTCACTTCACTTATGATTTCACGGTGATATTTTTACAGAATCGACCGGCAGCACCCTAATTGGGTAACACACTATTACTCTCGATTTGATTAATTTTTTTTCTTTTGACCTCGAATTTTTTGGTCTTCATACCCACGTACCTAAGGACCAAAATTGTCAAGATAAAAAAAAGAAATCCAGGCTTCTAATCTGAGCACCACAGCTTACAATATCGGTCGTTTTTTGTTTCTAAAATGTTGGACTTTTACAAACCTTCTTATTTGGAATTTTTACCATTCCGTTGTTTTCTATTTTTAGTCACAATCACGTGGCTTGTTTACCAACTCTATTTGGGTTTTCAAACCATTAGGATTTTTTACACGATGTCTAAAAATATCTCGCCTCACACATAATAACGTTGAATTCATTGGCAGTTTAATTTGACCAATTTATTTATTCATTTATTCGTAAATATTCGACAGTTGTTACGGGTAAACTGGTTGTCAGGGTTTTGGGCTTGTGCCCAAAACCCTGACAACCAGTTTTACTAACGTGTATCGTGTTACCCAGTAGCTGGGTGGTAGAGGTCAGATAGATAGTCGTTCCATGGAAAAATACTGGTATTCAGCTGCATATGGTTAGACTGGAAGCCGACCCCAACATAGTTGGGAAAAGGCAGGCAGATTGATTGATTAACGAACCAACATTACATACAAGGTGTAACTTAAATAACGCACAACCTCTTAAGGGGTCATTGTACTCATCATTATGAACAACTTTTACCATGGGACCAAACCTGAAATCGCGAAAAAAAAATCAGCTGTTCCCTACATTTATGTTCGCATAACTCGTCAAAATGTAGGGAACAGCTGATTTTTTTTTTCGCGATATCCGGTTTGGTCCCATAGTAAAAGTTGTTCATAATGATGAGTACAATGACCCCTTAAGAGGTTGTGCGTTATTTAAGTTACACCTTGTATACATTCAACATTGGATTACAATACTATTTATGAAAGGTATTACTGCTAAGTTATACACAAATTATAGGTATACATATTATTTAATGATAACAGCCGTGCGATTCTGTAACCATCTCACCGTGAATACTTGGGTGAAGTGAGCGTGGAGTGAGCTGTCATTCGCTAGGGATTAAAACTATGAAGTGCTCACTTCACTTATGATTTCACGGTGAGATTTTTACAGAATCGGCCGGCAGACCTTAGAAATAAGCTGCTTATAAACTAGAAGTTAGTTAATTACATAACATAAATACATAATCAGCCACCACTGCTGGTACACAGACCTCCTTTCTTCGAGAGGGAGTGGGCTGTAATCTACCACGCGTACCCAGTGCGGGATGGTAAATGTCACATGTCTTCAAATTTTGGTTCTAGGACATGCCGGTTTCCCCAGGATGCACGATGGTTGAGCAGTGGTGATGAATATGTGTATTTACACATAGAAAAGCGCCTGCTTATGTTCGAACCCACTATCTAGGATTCATAGTTCGAGGTCGTTACCACTGGATCACCAATGCTCTAAAACAGTATAAAAATAGAATACAATTTAAGAGTGACGCATCTGAACGTTTCCCAAACATGTAATGGGTTCATAATATTATTCAGTGACGTCTCCACACACGCTGGACCGAAGTTTTTTTACTCGTACATACCAACTGTTAATGACATATCTCGTAATACCGGTTCCAACGGATCTAGCAGACTTGTCGTTACCATTATGTTTCGCGTCATTGAAAATTTCGTAATACGTAGATATTGTTTATTGCTAATTAAGGGGCTCGTGAATAGATAAATAATAGCCGCACGCCGCACGTCATGCTTCCGTTGGTCCCGGCTGTCATTCGTACATCTTTGACAGTAATTACTGACTGACGTAATGACTGACTGTTATGAATGTCAAAAGAACCAACCAAGGGGTAACATTAGTTGTCAGACTTATCAATGAAAGTCTGACAGCCAGTCTTACCAAGGGGTATCGTATTACCCAGTAACTGGGTTGTGGAGATCAGATAGGCAGTTGCTCCATGTAAAATACTGGTATTCAGCTGCATCCGGTTATAGTGGAAGCCAGCCCCAACACAGTTGGGAAAAGGCTAGGCAAATCGATTGATTTTGTTTATTGCAATTTCCTCGTGACATCCGCTGTTTTGGTGGTTGGATGTCAATATTGCGTTTATCACACTAATGCTTACATTTACATGCAGCGATAACTGTTCAAAAAATGTATTATTGAAGACTTGATAAAATTTGATAAAATACTGAAATTCCAGACCGTGCAATATTATTAACTGTTTTGAAAGTGGATCAAGTCCAATCTCGATTTCTCGAACTTACATTGCGAATTCCAATAATGAAATATCGGAAATAGTTCGATTACATATCAAGCTATAAGTTTCCAGTACAAGCTGACTTCTCATTGTAGGAAAAGCCTGTACAATGCGAGGTCAGCTAAAACTGGAAATTTATAGCTTAATGTGTCGTCGACTCGTCGTGTGTACCTACCTAATCCATAGCTGTGGATAGGGTATAGGTAAGCTTTGCACTTTTACAAGAAATAGCAGATATTTCTATTGATATCTCTGAGTCAGTTTCTTGCCTGTTCTTCTCTATATGAACCTATTACGCTTTTGAGTGCTTCATCTTCATCTTTCAGCTTCATCTTTCTGACTGACTGACTGTCAGTCAGTAAATATTTGATTTTGAGTTTAGGAGTTGGTCCCACGACAAAAGTTGAGTTTAAGAGTTGGTCACATAGCGAAATTCGTTCATATTCATGAATACATTCATTCCCTGGAAGGAAGTATGAATTGAAAGTCATCCAGTATATTTGACGTAAGAGTAAACAAACTATTCTTCATCTAGTTTTTGAACCCAAGTTGAAATCAAGAAGGCCCTTGAATCATTGCGACATAATTGCGATCATTTGCCGGCCTCTCACAATGACAGTGTGGAGCGCTGACCGTGTGATTGAACTTGGACAAGGTCGCGCGAGCGCATGCCACGGCGCGCCGGCGCTGTACCGACCTACTACGAGTACAACTGTGACGCAACACCGAGTAACTGTGGAGACACGATCCTGTTTCATAATACCAACATTAGTTTACTCATTCAATTCTGCCTCGAAAAGTTTCAGCCCCTTGGTAAAACTGGTTGTCAGAGTTTCGGGCTTTCTGACTACCCGTAGCGACTGTCAAAGATCCTCGACGGACCAACGGTTTAACGTGCTTTCCGAGACACGGTCGGTATGTAAAGATGGCCACCCATCCACAGACCAACCGCGAAAAGCGTAACTCAACCTGATCGATCGGCCTGTGCGGCTGTTATTATTAATTAGCCACGGGCCTATATTTTTCTTAAATAATTCAACCTACGTTGTAATATCCTATTCCAACAAGGACATCCTTTCTATAAATCACCTTTTTGCAAAACTGGTACAGTTCAATTCATTCTTTTGCGTCATTGATCAGCGCAATGTTTGCTGACGTCAGAGAGTTAAAATTAAAACAAGATAAGATAAGGTTACATCACTGGCCATAATGTAGATATTATTTATATCACATTTTTTAGTGTAGGTATGTATGATCATTTTCAATCATCAGCCAAGCGTACTGGCTATACATACATAGGTCGTTTAAAAGAGGTTTTCTATGTAGATGATACGTTGTGCATGCTGGTTGGTTTATTTCAGAGACGAGCCTCTTTTGCTTAAGTTTTTTTTTTTTTTTTATAAGTTCCGTATAACGGAAAACAGGATGCTTGTGTGAACATAATTATATACAACGTGTAACGTTAAATGCGCAAAACATGAAAATAGTTTCATCAGAATAACGAGCAGAATTAATCGAACCACTTTTTAATATAGGTCACATTTTTCAAAAAATCTTCATTAAAAACGTTGCCGTGTCTATTTATTAATAGGTCAAGCAAGCCAATGTCAGCGCGGCGCAGCGGCCCGGTGACGACTCCTCCCTCGATAAAGCGTCGTCGCAGACGCAAGAAACGATCAGAATGGCCAGTAAAACTAAAACAGCACATAAAACCTTTAAAATTTTTGTAATGACTTGTTTTCTCTCTGAAATATGTCAATTGAATTAAAAATCAGTTGTGGTGTGTGAGGTTTTGCGCATTTAACGTTACACGTTGTATTTAAACACGTACACTACCAAAAGGGATCCTGCAAAAAACCGTACCTGCAAAAAACGGGATCTTGCCGTGGGTAAGGGCCCTTATACGGATTCGAGTTATACGGATTCGCGATTATCCGGACTATCAATTACGACCATTAAGTGCATACATCGTATGTTGAAAAATGTATCTCTTAATGATTTCTTAATAAACATTCATTTTCGTTGGTATGTTTTGTTGTTTTTAATAAACACATAACATTATGTATGTGTTATGGACTAAGTGATAAATTGGACATTATACATAATGCCCGGTCATTATGTAAAATTACCAATATGAGAGTGCAATTTGATGATAATTATTAAAATAATCAAATTGACCGGGCTTTATACATATTGTCCATCACCTTTTGGGCAGACAGAGTAATACAAACATATTTGATTACTATTTTTTTATTATAATTGTCTTTTCAATTAAAATAAACTAAATGTTAAACAATTTAAACAATCCGACTCATTATTTGGATTAATTAGCAAGGACTTCTTTTTGCAATTAAGAATCCACTAATTTTGCATTTAAAACTTAAGGAAAGTGATATTAAAAATATAGGTAACATAAAACATTTAAAATTTAAAACAAAAAAATTCACAACATATCTTTGTTATATAGAAGTTTTGACATATTATTATAAAACATAAAATAAACTAAAGTTTAAGCAATCAGACTCATTATTTGGCATAATTAGCATCTAATAGTTTTCAGCACTTTAAACTTCATTACAGCCAAACGAAAATATAAGTAAAATAGAACATAAAATTGAAAACAATAATTATACAATATTTAACTAACAGATTTATTTATTAGAACAACTGCCGCTATGATGGCATTTTGAGGTACACAACTTTTTGCCTTTGCGACAACTACATTTATCAGACTTGCAACCACTTTTACAACCACATCTACACACACTACACCTTGACCTCAGCATTTAGAGGACATTCTACAACACTCAGTGAAATCTCTGTCTCTGGAACATCTTCAGGTGGAATAAATCTTTCCTTGCAGACTGTAAATCGATTTCTTGAATATAGTTGATTTTGCTTTGGTCAAAGCCTGTCACGCGTGCTTCCCTCCCCGCACCGTGTCAAATTTAGCTTTATTATCAAATTGCCCAATTGTCACGTAGCAATATAATAATGACCGTGCAATGTGATAAACAATGAAGTTTAGATAGTAATTAATCACATAGCCCGATAGAGCTAGACATTATTCATAATGCTCGCACATTATTAATAATGCCCGCATTAATCACCTGGTCCATAACATATGTACTACATATGCACAAAACCCGCTTTTCTTCATACATTCAATTATCCGGATTTTCGATTATCCGAATCCCTAACGACAACAATTAGTCCGATTAATCGAGTTTCTACTGTAAAATAGAAAATGGGAACTTCTCATAACGAAGTCACTTTCTTTTCCAAAGAATTACGTAACGATGTTATTTACGATTCTCAGGCCAAAACAATAGTAAAATGACACACCCACAACGCAAAACAGTAAATATTATCGTGATCTATTTGTCCAATTTCGCGATGTTGTTGCTTCGTGATCTGCGCCGTAGCACCTCAATGAACGTCAAGTGCGCCTGACCGCTGCCTGTAACGAGGTTATGTCGATGACGTTGTTTTCGTAGTGACGTGTTGGAAGAAACGCCTTGATCTTATATTTTCCTAGTACATTAACATTTGTTGTTCTTTTCCTATAAGGGTTTTTAGTGGAATGCTATTTATGGGTTTTTAAAATGGAAATTGTTTTTAAATGTCATTTTACTTGTAGTTATTGATTGATTATTTGCATAAAAGTGTTTGGAACTACCTCTGTGATTATAAGTGGTCGGAGTAGGTAGAGCTGTTTGGGGTGAATGACCGCAAACATTGATGTTAACATGGATATGCCTCTGAAATTCCGGGATTTTGAAATTGTCGATTGATTTAAGTGAGTTAATATGGGTTTTGAAACTTAAATTATATATCTAACTCGATCATCGCATTTTATTTATATTCCATGTCTTCAATTTACTATAGTAAACTAATAAAAGTGGATTATCCATTTCAATATAACGTTCCAATAATTAAGCACTGACAAAAGAAACTACTTAAATAGTTGTTTTTTTTTAATTTCGAAAATTCCCGGAATTTTCGGAAATATTTGGCATTATCTATTTTATGTCCGCATGTAGCAAATAATAAAAATACTCATATAAAAACTACTTAAACAATGGTTTTTTAATTCCGAGAATTCCCGGGATTCCGGAAAATATTTGGCATATCCAGGTTATGTCCGCATGTCGCAAGTAGCAAAAACAGCTCTACCTACTCCGACCACTGGTGATTATGCATGAATGAATTAAATTCACCGCCACATTGTTCTAGTGGTCGCGAGCGCTACAGCTGAGTATGAGGTCTTGAATTCGATTCCCAGGTCAGAAAAGGTAAAAAGTGTTACTGGGATTTTCCATTAGTAATTTCTCAGGAACAGCCCGGAGTCTGGATTTGTGCCCGGTTGATGGAAATAGGGTCGCCCCCTATTGCATGGGACTGAAACATAACTGACGAAACGGTAGCTACAGGTCACCTCTACATAACCCTTCGAATAAAACAGGCGTGAGGTTATTTTATGAATTAAAATATAACTTCAGTGAAAAATTCATAAACATTAGAAAGATTATTCCACAAGTTTGGACGGAGAAAAATTATTCCAAGTCGAAAAGGAGACTGAAACGATTACATACAATCTTGGGCCTGGGTGTAAAAAGATGAAAGTGGTGTCAGTTAATAGCTTAAATATTATCAACCTTTCACTGAAAATTCTGCGCATTTTGTCAATCTGAGAACGAATGTGAATGAGGACGAGTACTTCGACGCCTAAATCCTTTTGTTTTTATATTTATGTAAGTACATAGTTAGTTTTTTTTTTTTTAAGTTAGTACCTAGTTTAAATTGTCTGTAATTTATATGGTGTACTTAAAAAAATATTCAATTATCTGAGAACAGAGATAAGAGATTAAGTAAAAATGAGGTTATGTTACAATCTTTAACTAACAGCTGATGCCTGAAGTGCAAAATATGTTCTTTTGCACTAATATTTAGTTTGGTAGTAGAGAAATGAAGAATAATCCGGAAAGCACTCAAAACCCTTTGGAAAACACGAAACGAGTGAGCGAACAACAGCAGTCGGCAACTGTATAGTGTCAATGTCAGTCACCTGTCATGCCAGTGACATAAATATACTAAAAATAGAAGACTAATTTTAATCTTTATGAAATCGATAATCATTAATATTGATTTTTCAGTAATTAATTGATATTTAATTTATTAATATGACTAATTATATGCATTATATTGCATATAAGTATATTGCATATAGTGCATTTAATTACTTTGAGTTAATTATTTAGTGCAAAGGTTTCATTTTCGTAACTGTGTAATCGATTACTCAATCGATAATCTCATGAAAACTATCTTTCACATTTTTGTCCGCTTCCAGATTGAGAATTGAGGTGATTTTTCATATTCTAACATAAAAAAATATGACAATTTTTTTAGATCATATCTCAACTTATTACATTTTGGCCCACCGTTTTCCATCTCCTTTTAGTATGAATGTCGATGCCCTATAAAAGTATAGGAAGACCCAAAAAACGATGGATAGACTGTGTGAAAAAGGATATGGAGGCTTCCGGCTACTGGGACCGCAATTAACTAGGACCGCGGTCCCAATCGCCGGATACGTAAAAATTAAATAATTTTCTTCCGGCGACTGGGACCACTCACTGAGATAACTTAAAAAATCTATTATTCAAGCCAAAATTGGTACTGTCAAAGGAAAAAAAATCTAAATTATTTATATGAATATCATTGACTCGTTCTAGACATGATTTTATCCTATGCGCTTAGTAATAGATAAGCTAGCCCGTTTTTACAAGTTTTTCAAGCTTTCACGGTGAGATGGTTACAGAATCCCACGGCAGTTCTGTTATTTAAAACTTTCGTAATAAAAAATTACACAATTACACATATTACAACAGAACTGTAGTAAAAGGCTGTTTTTTTATATCAATAAATGATGTTTTTAAATCATAAAGGATTTTTCTTCAATTATTACATCTAAAATTTTTTCGTTTGACTGTACATTTTTTTGATTTCAGTTATCATTTATGAGTGGTCCCAGTCGCCGGAAGAAAATTATTTAATTTTTACGGATCCGGCGATTGGGACCGCGGTCCTAGTTAATTGCGGTCCCAGTCGCCGGAAGCCTCGGATATGGCTTGAATGTGGGTGACTAAGTACTAAGATGACGACAGAGATGTATGGAAGAAAAAGATGTTGCTCCGACACTTTATTAATATCGATACAATCTACAACGTGTAACGTTAAATGCGCAAAACCTGAAAATAGTTTGATCAGAATAACGAGCAGAATTAATTGAACCACTTTTTAATATAGGTCACATTTTTCAAAAAATCTTCATTAAAAACGTTGCTGTGTCTATTTATTAATAGATCAAGTAAGCTCATGTCAGCGCGGCGCATCGGCCCGGTGACGACTCCTCCCTCGGTAAAGCGTCGTCGCAGACGCAAGAAACGATCAGAATGGGCAGTAAAACTAAAACAGCACATAAAACCTTAACAATTTTTTTAATGACTTATTTTCTCTCTGAAATAGGTCAACTGAATTAAAAATCAGTTGGGGTGTCTGAGGTTTTGTGCATTTAACGTTACACGTTGTATATTATTTTTTTTTTCTCATCGTTCTTGACCGAGTTACTTTTCACTTGTAGGTAAGGTATGTGTCGTTGAGGTATGCAGCCATTGTGAGTGTGACCTGGTAACACCATTTCTTTTGATTACTTTTATTACGACATGTGATGCAATCTTGTGCAAGAATTTATTTCAAAGTCTTCAAAACCTAAGGTGGCGATTTTGTTGTTCACAAACTAAACTTTTAAGTTCAGTGCATCATTTTCTTCCTATTTCATTAAGAAAAGGACAAAAGATAAATATTAGTTTAGTCCTGTCAAAGTAAGATACTCCATAGACAAGTTTAGAGATTAAAAAATTGGCTACTAAAAACACGTCAATTTACGTCTGGCGCTGACTAATTTGACAGGACTAGGTAAACTAATTTGACAGGACTAAACTAATATTAAAAAAAAAATAGAAATAGAGATTATTGATATAAAATTTATCATGTTTTGTTTCATTTCGTTACAAAATTTCGATTTCGAATTCCGTTCCGCGGCAATGTATATTGAACCTCACCGTCCGACTGATCAGTATGCGTGACGTCACAGCCTCTGATACAAGTTCATTTACAATAATAAATTACTAACGTCACTGGTTTCTATGATTTATTGCAAACCTTAAGGTTATTCAATTATTATTCTGTGACGAAGGTATAGGGTTTACCGAACTAATTCCATGTGTAATTTGTTATACATATTACGACTCATCAGCACTTTTCGAACGTCAAAATTACAAAAGACAGTCCCCCAAAACGCCCGCCCTTCGCCACTTCCTAGTGCTTTCGCTGGGAAGAAGAAGTGGCGCAACAAACTCCCCAGCAGCACAGCTGTCAGCTCAGTTAAAAATACTTGAATGAATACAATACAAGGTATGCCAAGTAATTAACATTACAAGACACAGAACACTATAAATTAAATTATTTGCCAACAAATACAATAAAAAACTATACGTACTCAAGCGAAAAATAATAAATCAAAATTAAATAAAAGCCTCCAGGTGTAAAGGGCGTGACCACTAACATATTTATGCAATGCTGGGTTCTCTACAGAAGGCTGTACAGAATAGACTTGCTGAGCATTCTCAGCATCACCACTTTTGAAGTTACAACTTAATACTCCCTTTTCTCCCCAGAAACAATGCTGAAAGAAGCGGCATCCCTGATACTGAAGCACACGGTAACATCCCGCAAACACCTGACTCCTGAGCTGGCACTGAGATTGATCACACCTGACTGTCCCCTGTGGAGAGCTACGGAGGAACAGGTGCCGTTTAAGGACCCTTTCTGGGCCTTCTACTGGCCAGGGGGACAGGCCACAGCAAGGTAAGAAGGTTTTACTTGTAACTTGTTGAGTTCGAACATTCGCATCAATTAATTATGGTGGAGCGGCTCGTGACTGAATAAAAACAGTCGCATGGCTCGATTGAAGGTTAAGCTACGCTTGCCGCGGTCGGTTCGTGGATGGGTGACTTTCCATTACATATCGAGATCCCTCCGTGCCTCGAAACATGTTAAGCCGTTGGTCCTGTCCTGTCCTGGCTGTCAGTCGTTACAGGTAGTCAGAAGCCCAAAAGTCTAAAAAACAGTCTTACCATGGGGTATCGTGTTACACACTAACTGGGTTGTGGAAGTCGCATAGGTATTCGCTCCATGTAAATGATAAATGATTTATTTTCTGTAAGCAGGTTTGTACAAACACTTTTACATGTTAATCTTTTTTTTTTACTTAATGAGGTCGCCGTTTCCTATCTGACTACTCTGAGAAGAAAAGCCGAAACAAACTCAGAGGTCACAGTCTCTTTTCAAGTCCAGACATAATCTTGGTCAGATCATGTGAAGACCATGTAGATTGGTGTCTGAAATGGTCTTTTGAGTAAAGAACCACACAGATTGAGTGGACCTGTCCAGTCAGTGCACGCATTTGTCAGTAACCGTGCAGCTCAACTCGGAACTTAAGGAGCTCAACGACACGACGATGACAGGACATTTGGGTAGTCTGCATAAACTACTCAAACTGCCAGACCACGATTAAAACGGAAACAATGACCCATATAGTCCTCACATTCACAATAATTAAAATAATATAATACTTTAAACAGTAAATGTTCATATCATTGTCAAAATACTGGTATTCAGCTGAATCCGTTTGGACTGGAAGCCGATCCTAACAAGTAACATAGTTCGAAAAAGGCAGGTTGATTTGAGTATTTAATAATATGGTGACAATAAATAGGGAACCATTGACCTATGTAGATACAGGACGCCAGCACATCAAAATACTACAATCTATCCTTTAATACATTTTCAACTTTATCGCTAAAGCATAAGGTTCAGAGTTGATTGGGAAAATTTGACAGTTTTGCCTAGCTTGATGTGCTGGCGTCTGTACATTCGAAAGATGTAGGCCGTAAGTCCTGTGCCCAGTTACATATTCTTGAAGTAAAGACGTCTATTTGTGTTCGTTTTATTTGTCAGTTCACTTCTGTTCTTGTGTCGACTTTGGTAAAACTAAACGAGCGAAATAAGCCAATAAGAGGGCGAACTTGATAGCGTCACCCGAACGCTTTGGGTCCCTTTGATCCAAAGGTCAAAATGCCAAGTATTATATTTCTTTGTCGTTATGGACGTGAGAGCTTATAGGAGAAAGAACGAAAAAAACGTTTATTCTGCACAAACAAAACGCACGTTACATATAAAAAACAAAATAATAATTTTAAAAAAGACATAAAATATACAACGTAGCCAAAAGCCTCGTACTCAAGCGCTTGATGTCAGGGCCAGGACCAAAGACAACACATACATTAATCCATAGATAAAATACTAAATGTACAACATTAATCAACCGATTAATTAATCAATTAATCAACTAAACAATAACAATCAAAACAAACTGAAAAAAAAACTACTTTTGCAACAAAAAATAATAATAATAAGTATAATAAGCCGTGCATCTTACATACAGGGTTACTGGTAATACTCATGACAACAAACAACTTTTACTATGGGACCAAACCTGATCGCGAAAAAAAATCAGCTGTTCCCTACATTTTGACGACTCGTACGAACATAAATGTAGGGAACAGCTGATTTTTTTCGCGATTTCGGATTTGATCCGATAGTAAAAGTTGTTTGTTGTCATGAGTAGAATCATGTGTTTAAGTATCGTTCACATCCTATGTGCCATGCGTGTGTGGAGCAGTGATGCCCCAGTGGTATCGGCCCCGGCTGACGAGTTGTAGGTCGTGGGTTCGAGCCCAGACAGGCGCTTTACTTTGAGTAAATAATTTCATCACCACTGCTCTGAAAACAATAAAATAAAACATTTATACATTTTTGCTTGAGTACGTATAGTTTTTTTATTGTATTTCTTGGTATATTGGCGTTGCTAGCTGACATATTATGTCAAATAATTTAATTTAGTGTTCTGTGTCTTGTAATGTTAATTACTTTGCATACCTTGTATTGTATTCAGTCAAGTATTTTCTAATTGAACAGACAGCTGTGCTGCTGGGGAGTTTGTTGCGCCACTTCTTCTTCCCAAACGAAAGCACTAGGAAGTGGTGAAGGGCGGGCGTTTTGGGGGACTATCTTTTGTAATTTTGACGTTCGAAAAGTGCTGATTTTCAGCCGAGTTTGAATAAATGACTTATTTATCGTGAGGTAAGGAAACCGGCATGTCCTAGAAACAAAAATTCGAAGACATTTACCAACCCGCACTAAGTCCGCGTGGTAGATTACAACCCACTCCATCCCGAAGAGAGGAGGCCTCTGTCTCAGCAATGGAAAAAAATTATAGGCTGAATCATACTACGTGAGAGCTCACGAATGGAAAGAAAAGTACCTAGTCTGGGTCGCTGTCGCCGGATACGGTGGAGAGGAATATACAGTAAACCTGAGGTCACGAAGCACTTCGACCTTGAGATGGCCTAGGGTAGTCATCATCATCAGCCGACAGCAGTCCACTGCTAGACATAGGCCGCTCCAATTGCACACCATTCAGCTTAATTCCATTGACGCTGTACCGCTGTATCGCTGTATCGCTGCGATCAAAACACACTTAGGGCACAGATTACTAAATAGTTACTACGTCTTAGGGCTTTTTCCCGCGACAAGATCCCGTTTTTTGCAGGTACGGTTTTTTGCAGGATCCCGTTTAGTAGTGTACGTGTTTAAATATACAACGTGTAACGTTAAATGCGCAAAACCTGAAAATAGTTTGATCAGAATAACGAGCAGAATTAATTGAACCACTTTTTAATATAGGTCACATTTTTCAAAAAATCTTCATTAAAAACGTTGCCGTGTCTATTTATTAATAGATCAAGCAAGCCAATATCAGCGCGGCGCAGCGGCCTGGTGACGACTCCTCCCTCGGTAAAGCGTCGTCGCAGACGCAAGAAACGATCAGAATGGCCAGTAAAACTAAAACAGCACATAAACCCTTTACATTTTTTTTTATGACTTATTTTCTATGTGAAATAGGTCAATTGAATTAAAAATCAGTTGGGGTGTCTGAGGTATTGCGCATTTAACGTTACACGTTGTATATACCTATGTATACAACGGGTAACGTTAAATGCGCAAAACAGGATGCTTGTGTGAACATATATATATGTTCACACAAGCATCCTGTTTTCTGATACTGCAAACAGGATCCTTGTGTGAATATATGTATAAGCACCCTCGACTATGCAGTATGCACAGACAGAAGACCTACTTATTGTCTGCAAATAAAACTGCTAATATACTATTTTACTTTTATTTATCTAAGTTTTAATTTAGTTTTTACGTTAAACTGAGTTTTAATTTATTACATTAAATATTCATGCATTTTCTAGCCTGAAGCACAGGTTCAACCTAGTTTAGACAAATTAGCAACTGTGCGCTATCGTAATTGTTAAGGCTAAATGTATCCTATGGAGAAGAACGGGCAAGAAACTCCATGGACACTCTAAATTATGTATATCGTTAGCAAAATATTAGTGTGCTTAATAAACTTAATGATAATGTGGATAATGGCGCCGATTCCCTGGTTCACAAACTACACTAAAGAGTTCAGTGCATCTTTTTCTTTCTAACAGAAGGTAAAATATTAGTTTAGTCCTGTCAAATTAAGATAGTCTATAGACTACATTAGACGTGATTAAAAAATTGGCTACTAAAAATACGTTTATGTACAGACGCCAGCACATCAAGCTACCCGAAACTGTCAGATTTTCCCAATCAACTCTGAACCTTATGCTTTAGCGATAAAGTTGAAAATCTATTAAAGAAATGTGACAGATTGTAGTAGCTTGATGTGCTGGCGTCTGTACGTCAGGCGCTGACTAACTTGACAGGACTAAACTAATATTTATCTTCTGTCAATTTCTTAATGAAATAGATAGAAAAAGATTCACTGAACTTAAATTGTGTTTAGTTTGTGAATAAGGGAATCTGCGCAAGTGTCATGCTAAACCAACTGCGCTCTTGCAAAAGCAATTTATTTGAAAAACAGAAAAAATCTTTCTCTTAAAAAAAAAAGCTATGTTTTCCTGGTCATAAACAGCCCGTTTCACAGAACTATGAGTCACAGCAGCATTATCCTGAAAACTCCTGGGTGAGTCACAATTTGCCGTCCTTTACGGGAATCGTTCTGTCCCGCTCTAGCTTTACTCCTGAACTGACTAGGACGAGGTGTTTGGGGGAGGATGGGGGGGGCATCGGGAGACTCGTTACAGTTACAGGCTTAGTTCCAGGGAAGGTTGAGGATGACTCATGTTTGAATTGATATTTATTTGTGTTTCGTGTGAGGATCCTGTTGATTATTAAATCAACTACATGTGGCTAGACTGACGCCAATATCAGCATACTTGGTGAAAATTTGACATAAATCATGCATTAAATTCTTGAAATATTCTTGCTTTGTTACTGCGAAATATATATTTTTTTCAACTTAGGTACTATATTTACGTACTTTAAAAAGCTAACAGTCTTAAAATAATAATAAAAATATGTACAAGTATATAAAAAGGAGGGGAAATAATCAAAGGGCATATAAAATTGTAACGTTGACTGGATACTACCGAGAAGGTAAATTTTCCTTGCCTGCTATGGCAACCAAACAAGAATCTTTAAAGGGAAAACCGATGGTCAAACACGTGCCTTGCGTACATACATAAACAACTAATTATCATAACGTTTATTAGGGCCATCAATCAATCAACAGCCTATCGCAGTCCACTGCTGGACATAGGCCTCTCCCAGGCTGCGCCACAACACCCTGTCCTCCGCCTTCCGCGTCCAGTCTGTCCCAGCCACCTTTATGAGGTCAAACTAGCTGCGGGGCGTCCCACACTATGCTTGCCGATACGCGGTCTCAACTCTAGTACTTGTTTATTAGGACAATGGATAAAAATTATGTAGGTAAGTACTTTAGGGGAATATTAAAGAGACGACCAGCCGTACGATTCTATAACCATCTCACCGTGAAAGCTTGGATGAAGTGAGCGTGGAATGAGCTGTCATTCGCTAGGGATTAAGACTATTAAGTGCTCACTTCACTTATGATTTCACGGTGAGATATTTTCAGAATCGACCGGCAGTAATCGAATTAAAGAGACGATCGTAATTTTACAAATTGAAATTTTTCTGGTCTTTCCCTGGTCGTAATTTTACAAAGTGAAATATTTCTGGTCATTCGCTGGTCGTAATTTTACAAATTGAAAATTTTCTGGACTTTCCCTGGCCGTAATTTTACAAATCGAAATATTTTTAGTCTTTCCCTGGTCGTAATTTTACAAATTGAAATATTTCTGGTCTTTCCCTGGTCGTAATTTTACAAATTGAAATATTTCTGGTCTTTCCCTGGTCGTCTCTCATTAACACTCCAGTAGGCGCGCCTCAACTTGGGACGTTAGTGCTCGCGTGCTATACTTATGTAGAGCACTTTTAATTTCAAGATTTTTGAAGGAAAGTTTTATGAATAGTTAAAAATATGCTTTCATGTTCAAGAAGGCTTTATTATGCCACTAAATGCGGCACAAGGAATATGTAATGTAATGTAAAGAAATACTATGAGTGTGTCCGTGAGTGACCTTCAATTTGCGCTCAAATTCTAGGATTGCGTTCTACAATGGTAGAATGCGTGCCTACTGGAGTGTTAAAGAGACGACCAGGGAAACACCAGAAATATTTCAATTTTACAAATTGATATATTTCTGGTCTTTCCCTCTCATTAAAAAAGATATTTTTTTTTTGAGATAAGAATTGACGAGTGATTATACTAATCACTCGTCAATACTTATCTCAAAAATGTCATATGTCAGTACGTTCCAGTAGTCAAAACAAACATTAATATTATCCTCATTCTCGTCGCACAGAAAAACGCGATAAGAGCAAAACCCAAGCTGTAAACATTACCTAATTAATATGGGCAACACTGAGCAGTGCGCGGGAGTTCACCTTGCCTCAAAGTATGTACGCATAGACGGGGGAATTACGCGCAGTTGAATAAACTGAAGGAACGTTGATGGGAAAGAATTAATGTTCCCGAGTTATCTACGAGGTGTAACTTAAATAACGCACAACCTCATATAAGGGGTCATTGTACTCATTCATTATGAATAACTTTTACTAAGGGACCAAACCCGAAATCGCGAAAAAAAATCAGCTGCTTCCTATTATGTTCGCATAACTCGTCAAAATGTAGGCAACAGCTGTTTTTTTTTTTGCGATTTCATGTTTGGTCCCATAGTAAAAGTTGTTCATAATGATGTGTACAATGACCCCTTATGACTTTGTGCATTATTAAGATACAGCTTGTATAACTAGGCCTTGTTGAAACCTGTTAGACTTGGACGCTTGAATCAAACGACTTGTTCTGAGTGCTTTACTTATTATCAAAGATTTCCATATAAAGGGTAGCCCGTAGCAGGAACATCGACGTAGTAGATCGTTAAAAAATAATTGCTCTTCCTTGCATTTTGACTGCATAAGTATTGCACTTTTCTGTGAAACAGCAGATTTTTTTTATTTTTAAAACTGACGAAATATTTCGCTTTATTCCCGATCGTCCCCGCCCCGTCGTCCCCACTGGGCACGAGCCACGAGTGGGAAAAAAGTTTCGTTTCTCCCCACTGGTGAAGATTGGAACTTTTTATTTCCCCACTCGTTCTGCTATAGACCGAGAGTCAACATGCAATAATGGGGATTTCAATAAGAGATTTCACGGATTGTTAAAATGTTCTAATTACGACTTTCTGAGCAAGAGTGGTGGGGACGACTGGGCGGGGACGACCGGGAATAAAGCAATATTTCTACCCTAGGGATAGAAAGGTGGCACTAGCACCAATCCCAAACTTAATTGTGATGAGGGCAGAAAGACGACGATGATCTACAACCATAGAATCAAACTTGCAGTAGCAGTGGGACGAAACAAGCCTGGGAAGATAATTGTAAATGATGACTAATTACTTACACATTAGTACCAAGCTCCAGTCGTTGTTTATATTCTGTCTGGGGAGGCACGTCTAAAACTATACTTTATCCATTACAAGTTGCACAAAGAGCAATACTCAAGGTCTGCACTTTCCGGCCCTATCTTTTCCCAACATACCTGTTGTACCAGTCTTGTGAAGTCCTTACAGTCCGGCAGCTCTTTGTCCTTCACGCAGTATTGAGACATCACGCAAATACAAAGTATGACAGGTCCTCCTATTTATCTAAGCGCAGACGAAAGGTGCTTACTTACAATGATCTGTTGACTTTCAAGCACCCATACGCTCGCAAGTACTTTTGTTTCCTAGGCTCTTTTCTGTATGACCGATTAAATAAGCTTGTAGACATATACCCCTTAAATAGGAACAAATGTAAACTTACGATAGTAGACTATATTAGAAAACTAAACTACAATGAGACCGAAAACCTGTTTTCTATAGTTAAGTAGCTTTTATCAATACTCACCCTCCTACACACATTTACACTCTCCTCACCGGAGGCCATCACTTTACATCAGTTTATAGCTAATTTTAGATTGTTCTCCTACATTTGTCACTTCCTTTTATTTTAATATTATTTCATCTTTTGATCAAATATGTTATAGTTGTGAATAGAGGTCAAACAAAGTTAATATCTAAGTGTCGCCTACAACAGGGAAGAGCGCTGATGTCTGAAATACAGATATTTTATATCTAGTTCAGACACAGATGTTTCAATATCTGAACATAGAATTAAAGTGTATTATAGTGTATCACCATATTATTTAAAGTGTGTATATTATTGAACAAATAAATTATTATTATTATTATTTGCTCTTAGTCTTACATCCTGCGGTGCGGGTAATTTCTCCGGGGACTTTATGAACAGTTCCGTTACTTACGAGGGGAATATTCTACACTTGGGAACATTCTTCCCATCAATTCATCCATCCCCATTCCTCTTTCAATCCATCCAAAGGTTGTCTTTAAAAGATCGCTCGTAGCGATAAGACCGCCCATTGTGTCACCCTTTGTAAATTTTCTATATTTATGTCTGTAATTGATATGGTGTACATAATAAAGAGTATTCTATTCTACTCTATTCTATTCTGCGAAGCAGATGATGCTAAGTGGGGAAGACCAACGAATTTAGGTCATTCAACCTTAAAACATTTTATTTCAATGAAACCATTTGCAGGCACTTTTGAATTGTCATTGGTTCAAATGTTGTGTTTGGTATATTTCTTTGATAGAATGATTAATAATGTAATGTTTTGACTTTAAATTCAATTCAATTTATTCAGGAACAATTCACATTGTGTTTGAAATCATAAAAAATATAAAACTAACACATTCTTATTACAAAAAATCATAGAAGATTACAAAAAAGAAATAATAATAATAGGTAATAATAATAATATGGGCCACTATTTTTTATATTTTTTTAAATGCTTTCATATTTATATTGTACTATTTAAAAATGTAATTTATATGTATTTATTGAAAAAAAGGAAATAATAACAAAAACATTAAAAAAAGTAATATTACAAACATTACAAGCCAATATTACTAACATTACACAGTCTCTCATGCACTACAAACTAATATCAGTCCCATTAACTAATATTTAGAAAAACAAAAAAAAAAAAATAATACGTGGATATGTCATCGTCTATCGAATACAGACATTTCTCCAAATCTAAAAAAGACGTCTAAAAGAGACGTCATGACCATAGTTTGTTTCGGCATTTCTTTTCAGGGATCAGTCAGCTAGAAAAAGCCGGTGCCATTATAGTTTTAAAATATTGACGTGAAAAAGTGTCTTAAGATCTACTTACATAGTTATTGCTAATACATTGCTCCAATGTTCGAAAAATGTGTCTGCTCAACAACGTAAATAACGCAATGAAAGTTGTTGAACTGTCAAAATGAAACCCATTGTTAATGGTAGTGTGTTATCGCAATTACCCTGCTGGAAATAAAATCCAGACGATCCATTCTGTGAAACATTGAACGTGAAAACTTTGGTCCAGTGATCTTGAAACGAGCTGTGCCACCCGATGATAGGGACTGACACTATTGACAGGTCGCTGAGATTTTTACAGAATGGACAGGCAGGGCATTATGCTCGACAGCCATGCAATCAAATTCAATTAAGATAATCAAGTGACATGAGAGCAGTGGCCTAGTTACAGCCGCGACTTACGAGTTGTGTCGTAGGTTCGAACCCAGACAGGAGCTTTACTTGGTGTAAAATTATTTCATCACAAAACATCGTGAGGAAACCGGCATGTCCTAGAACCAAAAATTCAAAGACATGTGACATCTGCCAGCTACCAGCCCAGACTGGTCCCGCGTGGTGGATTATGGCCCACTCCATCTCACCGAGAGGAGGCCTTTGTCCCAGCAGTGGGTAAATTAAAGGCTGATTGTTCTAATCAAATGAACAAACACAAAATCTACGATATTTCATTCACAACAAAAATATAGGGTGACTGGTAATTAGTGATCGATACTTAAACACATGATTCTACTAATGACAACAAACAACTTTTACTATGGGGCCAAATCCTAAATCTCGAAAAAAAATCAGCTGTTCCTTACATTTATGTTCGTACGAGTCGTCAAAATGTAGGGAACAGCTGATTTTTTTTCGCGATTTCAGGTTTGGTCCCATAGTAAAAGTTGTTTGTTGTCATGAGTAGAATCATGTGTTTAAGTATCGATCACTAATTCACTAGTTTACAAATGTTAACGTTTTTCTTATACCCCGAAAGAAATGTATATAAATATGTTCCCTTCCTTAGTTAGACATAAAAGTGTTAGCAAAAATATTATATCACGTCACAATTTCTTCCTGCAGTTAAATGTTTTTTTTCAACTACCCAATGTGCTGACGACAGTTTATTGTTTATTTGTTCGCTTCAAACGACAATAATAATTATTGTTTGGGTTGTTACATAATTAATTTTAAAAAACATAACATTTATTTTAAAATTATTCAAAAATATGAATACATCAAATTAATTTATTATTGTCGCACATTAAGAAGCTCTCTGGACGACTAATTGATTCATGTATGAACAAGGATTTTGGGATGAAAACATGTTAGGGGATTACTATTGGTCCATTATAAGAGAAACTGATTCAAATACTTAAATATAAAAAGAAGGCAAAAATTAATCATTTTATTTTAGTATTAATAGCAAAATTATGTAATCCAGTTAAGTAGATAAATATTTCTTAAACCAGATGTGACAGAATTTTTTTATTATTTTTTCTGGATGATTCTACCTAAATAAACAACAAATTAATAACTTTCAGCTGGGGTATGAAAACCGTGTAAACTAGTGTTACCAGTCACCCTATATAAACATAACAACGTACCTAATTTGGAAAATCACGAATGTTGATGAATTTTCTCGTTTATCGTTTAAACCCAGCGATTATATTGATCTCTAAGCACATGCTCATAAAGATTCATATTTGTTTTTGTAATATCGATGGAGTTGACAGTAAAAAAAACCGATACTTTGTATGTGCGTGAGCGTGACCATTGAAAGAATGCAGTGAATGGAATTTCAATAAGGTGTATTTAAAAATGAATCTTAAAGTGATCGGCATAATTATTATTTTAAGTTTAAACCTGTTATAATTAGTATAATTATTATAGTCGTTACTTTATCATCAAAAAAAAAAGGTTATTATGGAAAATACAACCTTAATAGCACAGTTTTAAAGATTAGTTTCGAGACAACATTTTAGATGTAAGTGACTCATGCAAAGGGTTTTTCTGGTCTATTCATAGTGCAGACATGGTCTACATTGATATTTTATTTGGAATCGCAATTTGACGTGCTGCATTTTGTTTCTTTGAAGTTTTTAACAACTGTTACCGCTACTTTAAACTCATTAGATAATGAAATACATAATCTCACGCCTTCTTCCCGTGGGCAGAAACTTCGCCCATTTCAATGAATCAAGTCTATTTACTTCATTTACCTTTTTAGAAAAGACGACATTCAATCTTTTTATTCAAGCCTATTTGTAACAGAACAGATTTTGCTATTGATATTTTCTCCATGAGTTTTGCTTCACACTGTCTAAATAGGGAACGTCTGTATGACGTTCCCTATTTAGAGTGTGAAGAGTGCAAGTCTATGTAGATGAAATTGGTTTATTTTGTAGTGTTCTAGATTAAGATCTGCTAGACACACTTTTTATTGTTCTCCTTTGTCTCTAATATTTTTAAGTTAAATGGTTACTGAAATGCCAATTTTAGATGACATTTAATTTGAATTGTAAGCGACTGTGCTGTTGTTGTGCTTTTTATAAATTTACTATGCATAAATAATTATAAATCGTTCTCTTTTATCAATGGAAATAATATTTTGCAAACAATATGGTGTATGTACAGACGCCAGCACATCAAGCTACTACAATCTGTCAGATTTCTTTAATAGATTTTCAACTTTATTGCTAAAGCATAAGGTTCAAAGTTGATTGGGAAAATCTGACAGTTTCGGGTAGCTTGATGTGCTGGCGTCTGTACATTACTTTACAAAAAAAAGATACAAAATGGACAAAGGTTCATAAAGCAATGTATTGCTTGTTAGTTTGTATTTTCCATTGGGCTTAACTATGTGCTACATAACAAAAGAACACTTGAGTTTTTTTTTTGTCTCTATTGGTGGCCCAAAATTACAGACATTTTGGCAACAAAACCTCAGGTAAACCATTTTAGAGAGCTTGACTATAGATATGACCGAAAGGAAGAAAGCCCATTGAGAATATTAAACCGCATTGCACGTGGAAAAGAGACAGAAACATATTACCATTCGCTCGAGCGAGACAAAACACTACAGGCAACACGAATGAAGGGAGATAGCACTAATATTCCTGGTTAAAAGACAAGGATAGAGCGCGATGAGTCACTCGGAAGAATTTTTCAGGATAGTAGTGCGGTGAGTCATATTTCGGAGTACGGTAATGTTATGAACAGTTGATTTATGAAATTGGGGCATCCGATAGCGAATAAGCTTTTCTATAACATAACACACAACACACACATAGTATCCACTGCAATGGGCTCGTCGCTATATAATAACAGCTGTACGGGCCGATCGATGGTTAAGCTACGCTTGCTGCGATCGGTTCGTGGATGGGTGACCATCCATTACATATCGAGATACCTACGTAACTCGGAAAGCACGTTAAGTCTTTGGTCCCGGCTGTCATTCGTAGATCTTTTTCAGTCGTTACTGGTACCTAGTCAGAAGCCTAAAAGTCTGACAACCAGTCTTACTAAGGGGTATCGTGTTACCCAGTTACTAGGTTGTGGTCAGATAGTCTGTCGCTCCATGTAAAATACTGGTATTCAGCTGCATCCGGTTAGACTGTAAGCTAAGGGCTCTTTCCCACGGCAAAATCCCGTTTTTTGCAGGTACGGTTTTTGCAGGTTTTTTGCAAATCTCGATTATGAGATTGTAAATGTTTGCTTAGTCAATCCCTAGCATCAGTGCGATGACACTGACAGCTCACTCCACGCAAGTTTTCACGATGAGATTTTTACAGAATCGATATGCTGTAGCGGCAAAGACTATTATAACCACTTGACTGCGTATACAGTGCCCCGACGCACGAAAACTATTAGTATTTTGTCGCCTATGTATAGGCTACGGTACTAGTAGCAATTTTAGTTGTGTCCAAGTGTTAGACCTGCGTGCACGCTAAATTAATATAATTTTTTTTTACGTTTATGCAATTATAACGCATCAAAATGCCTTCATGCGCGGTGAAGTGGTGTGGGAAACATTCTTAGACATCTAGTTACAAAAAGGATGACATAAATTTTCATCGGTACATAAACATTACGAAAAAATATAGCCACTGCAGGGGTCTATTTAAAATGGTGGCTGGGTAAACGAGCACACTTTTTGAGTCGCGCGTTGATGTCTTTTGGAAAAGTCTCGTTCTTGTATTAGACAATTCTAATGCTTCTATCCCTTTCTTTCCTTTTGTATGTTTATCGTAAAAAATAGTGCTGTTATCTTTAATAGCTGAAAGTTGATATCGAGAAAAATAAAATTTTATTTATTTACTTAATCAAGATAATATTTACATAACATAAGCTAAAATTAATTAAAAAGCTAACAGACTTAAAATAAAAATAATAATATGTACAAGTATATAAAAAGGAGGGCAAATGATCAAAGGGCATCAAAAAATTCGTCCGTATCGCTGTCAATAGGAAACGTGCCCAAAAGGCTGGCAGCATTACCACGTTGTATGGCAATGCTGATTCTTTAGCCAAAAAATAGGCCAGCCCTCTGGTCACGTGAGGAGTCGACCATCCGCTTGGCGATATCCCGAAATAATAGGTGGGCACTCGGACCCCATGGCCCTAGTGTTTCAACCCCAAACGGCTCGAACAAATAAGTTCCAAAGAGATTGGAGTATTTGCGCCGTTTGAGGTTTTCCGCACCTGCAGCAGCCGCACCAGCACAGCCCACCGTGCTTGGAAGATGGGATGGCGCAAGGGTGTCGACACACGTTGCATCCCACACCAAAGGCCTACCTACCTTCCAAGGCATTATGGTCATTCCGTCTGGTCTCTTCCCATCGTCGCGCGCCAAGCCATTGGGTTCTAAAACAGCTGGCACCCCGGCGGTGACAAGAGCACGACGGATGATATCATTGATGCTGGCGTGCCGTGCTAACCGGCCTGCGCTTTTACTGCAGGATAAGCCATGGTGTCCGAGGCAGTCGACACTTTCACCGCATTGGCAGCGATGCGGACCTACGCAAGGGGCGCCCAGACGTAGACAAGTAGCGAGCCGGAAGGTGGTGTCACCCAGCAAAGTGCCTATGTTGGGTGACGGTAGCGCCTGAAGCCAGAGACCCGACTCCCACTCACCCACAGCCAGTAGGCGGGCACGCTCGGCAGTGTTGGTGGACGTATTAATAAGATTATTCCGTACCAACCTGCAGAGCGGCTCATCCCACTGCCTCTGGGAACATGGGTTCACGGGCCGATCTGTATTCGGGCAAGCCATTTTCCAGGCGTTCACTGCGTCAGCCAAGCACGGCACTTCAGAGTTAACCAGGGAGGGGGCTAAAATCTTCCCAGTCAACTTTTCGGTGCTGTGGACAGAGGACAGGAACGCCGGTAAGCTAATACTGGTAATTTTGCGGATGCCGAGGCCACCATAACGGATGGGTAGTGTGGCTTGCAGCCACGCTCGGTCGTCCAAGGCCAAATTTAGCAAGGATGTTAGTGTCCTGCGAATAATTTGGTCAATTTTGTCCAAGAGGTGTGGCTGCTTCCATAAAGGGGCAGAGCGTAAAAAGTACATAAAATTTGGGCCAAAACAACAGTATCTAATCAGGGTGAATGCCGAATGTAAATTAATTTTGACGAGTCTGTCCGAAATTTCGTTAAACTTTTTGATTTTTTCTTCGATGAAAAGGGAAAAACTATCTTCCAAAATTGGGGAACCTAGGAGGTGCAGTGAAGTTTTTTCTAAAATTTTGATTTGTGGGGCTATTGCATTAAATTTCTCTATGGTCAACTGTCTGTCGGTAATGTCAGAAAGGTAAATTTCACATTTTGAGGGGTTGAGGTCCAAGCCAATAGATTTAAATTCCTGTTTGAGAAATTGTAGGTCTTTCAAAACGGTGTCTACATCACCTCCTAGCGTTCCATCATCTAAATACCAAATGTTGAATTTTGAATGTAGTTTCTGGATAATTGGATGAATAGCCAAGCTAAAAATGACAGGCCCGAGAGGGTCACCTTGTTGGCATCCTACTGAAGATTCCAAAACATTGTCCTTATATAATAATTTGGATGGGTGTCTATAACATTGCCACAAGAAACCATAAATTTCGGGTAATAATAAAATGAATAATAAAATGAATTACATTTTTTATTAAATTCACATACTTTAATAAAATAACTATCTACTATTAACCGACTTCAAAAAAGAAATACCGACGAACTGAGAACCTCCTCGGTTGTCAGTTCGTCGGTTTTTTTTTTTTTGTATAATCCGGGATTTTTTAGTTCTTTCTGTCCCCGACCGGGGTCGATCAGTCCATTTCCGGGATTTTTTTTTGTAATTGATTGATTTTGATTAAATATTATTTCTATGATTTTGATTTAGTATTTATTATAATGTTAAAATCCATTTTATCGATATCGACTATTTTCTGTCGAACTGACCAATTGCAGCCGCGCGTTCTTCCTCATCCCCCGGCCCGCAGTAGTGAGTCGTGTGCTTCGAAGAAATCGGCCCATACGCTCTCTAGTGGTTATATTCTCTATGTGTAGCGGTAATACCTGCCGGTCGATTCTGTAAAGATCTCACCGTGAAATTATAAGTGAAGTGAGCACTTAATAGTGTTAATCCCTAGCGAATGACAGCTCACTTCACGCTCACTTTAAGCTTTCGCGGTGAGATGGTTACAGAATCGCACTGCTGTTTTCCTTAGTATGATTTACTGCCGTTGTCAAGTGTGTCATTACGTCTTAGAGCCCTTTCCCACGGCAAGATCCCGTTTTTTGCAGGTACGGTTTTTTGCAGGATCCCGTTTATTGGTGTACGTGTTTAAATACTTGTGTCTGTTTGCCGGATACTGCAAACCGGATGCTTGTGTGAATATTTATATTTAAACACGTACACCACTAAACAGGATCCTGCAAAAAACCGCACCTGCAAAAAACGGGAGCTTGCCGTGGGAAAGAGCCCTTAGAACAGCTGCGCCACTCATGACCCATGTGTGAACGGCGTGCTACCATCCTGGACAATACTACGAATGTTATGAGTAACCTGATTAGATAAGCTGATCGGCGTCTCTTATATCAGATAACAGTGTTTATGTTGGCTAGCATTGCGCTAGGATATACATATTTATTTATTTTTATTTCTGCATGCAATAGTAAGTAGGGCCGCACGAATGTGAAGGGCAGGTAGGAACACTGACACCTAAGATACAGGACATGTCCTAGTTTGGGTGTCAGGAGTTTCACACAATGTGCAATTACTTAGCCTAATAATATAAGGATTATAAGATAATTAAGTTCATAATGCATTGTTGACATTTTTCTCTCTCCTTATTGTATTAGGCTTATGAAATAAATTATTATTATTATTTGAAAACTGCACAGATATTCACAAACACTCGATACACTTCCGAACCGTGTCGAACATCGATCAATATTATGGTACGCGTCCACTAAACGCTATTCACAGTCCAAAACCCGATTTTTTTCAGTTTAAATCAAATAGACGACCACTATTCATTCGGCAGGTGTTGCTGTCGGGGGCAAGGTAAATTAGGATTATGTGATTATTCCCTACATTAATCTTCGCATAACTCGTCAAAATGTAGGGAACAGCTGATTTTTTTTTTTTTCACGATTTCTGTTTTGGTCCCATACTAAAAGTTGTTCATAATGGTGAGTACAATGAACCCTTATGAGTTTGTGCGTTATTTAAGTTACAACTTGTACCTATATAATATTATCAATTGATGTATTTATGTACAGACGCCAGCATATCAAGCTACCCGATACTGTCAAATTTTCCCAATCAACTTTGAACCTAATGCTTTAGTGATAAAGTTGAAAATCTATTATAGAAATTTGACAGATTGTAGTAGCTTGATGTGCTGGCGTCTGTACATACATACGGGGTGAACGACACGGTGAATTTTTGAGACGGGGCAGTAACAGTATGGACAGGTACCTTTTTGATATTTATTGTCAAAACTAGAAATTTAGCAGATTTAAAGTTACTTGACAAACAACGACGCCATGAAGTGACGAAGTTGAGGGCCACCAAAAGTTTAATAACTGTTGTGCCAGCGACACAATGAAGAAGATCTCCTATAATATAATAGCTCTGTTGGCCTCAAACTTGGTGATTGAAGCTTGAAAGTACTCTTTTCTGAATTACAGTGTACTTCAACACACACAATCGGTTCCACAATACTGACTTATAAGCTGATACAATTATTAAGTAAACACTACACAATCTACTGGATAGAATAGAATAGAATACTCTTTATTAATAATAATAATAACAATCCACAACTTTCATACAACGCCATCTAGTCCCAAACTAATCGGAGCTTGTGCTATGAGTACTAGACACCTGATAAACATACATATATATTTCTAAATACATACATATTATAGATAAATTACACCCAGACAAAGAACAAATGATCGTGCTCATCACACAAACATTTGTCCTAGGTGGGAATCGAACCCACGACCTTGGGCATAGCAGTCAGGGCCACTGACCACTAGACCAACAGGCCTGTCAAATTATTATGTACACTATACAACGTGTAACGGAAAGTGGGTATCAACCCTGAAGGAGGTGAATGTGCTCATGAAACTCAACAACTTTCCCCAAAGAACATAGGTCGAAATATGAAAAAAAAAATTGGCCCTCCCATAGTAAATCAATCAGCTGGTAGTCAGTTTTGTAAGGGAGGGCCAAATTTTTTTTTCATATTTCGACCTATGTTCTTTGGGGAAAGTTGTTGAGTTTCATGAGCACATTCACCTCCTTCAGGGTTGATACCCCCCTTCCGTTACACCCTGTATAAATTACAGACATAAATATAGAAATTTTACAAGGAGCGGTCAACACTAGCTGATTCATCTCATTACAAACTCACTTGTTTCCCTACCGTAATGACTGTACCGGCTACCGTAGCGCTGTTGCCATCACAAACAGCTGACTGCGGGGTTCAAACAAGATGATTCAACCCCCGAGGTGAGTCACTCTCATTCGAGGTTGTGACCTCAACCCGCGCGGTCGTGTCCTTGACCCGGAGTGCCAGACGAGAGGTCGCAGTTTCGCTAAAGACCCTCGAAGGCCGACGGCCCTGGTAAGGACTGTAGTCTGTACTGTACACGTGGGTCAAATAGAGATGATTCTTTGTTGCTATGCTCAAACTTTAAAGATTAATTTGAATGATAGGCACCATTTATAGGCACCTTATGAATTAACAAGGTGTCGGCCGGTCAGAAAGATGAAGCTAGTGGCCCATTCCAAAGCGTAGTAGGTACCTATGGAGAAGAACGGGCAAGAAACTCCACGGACACTCGGTATGTTACTTAACATTTTGCGGGACACTAAACACAAATATAGATGTTCTCTGAAATATAATAAGTTATTATTATTATTATTATAAAGGCCCCCTAATAACAATAAACCTTCTTTTGTATACCTACATGACAACTCTTATAGTAATTCTGTAAACAAAGTAAATTTAAAAAAAAAATCTTATCAGTGACTTATTGTCATTACAATTATTTTATTACTGACATTAAATTACATTATATTCTATTAAATTACATTTAAAAAATTGACATTGACACTGAATTATTAGGTATAAATTATTTTACTAATTTGGCAAAAGCCTTCATAAATGTATATTTGTACGACAAATAGCAAAACATAGAGAAACTATTATACTGGATGATTTTTTTTTCAGACTCCAAATTTTTACAGGCTGTTCTACTCATGAATTATGAATATGAACAACTTTCACTATGGGACCAACTCTGAAATCACGGAAACAAAATCAGCTGTTTAATACATAAGTTCAATACCTACTTGACCAAATGAATCTCAGAATTGGTCCCATAGTGAAAGTTATTCATATTCATGTGTGGAACACCCTGTAAAAAATTGGAGACGGTAAAAAAAAACATGCTGTATAATAATTATTATTTTAACATCTTGCATATCGTTGTAACCTATGTTTACAAATAAAGACTACTGATTGATTGTTCTATTGTCTCGTTAAGTGTCGTTCAACCGATTAATATCGAGGTGACCTAAAACTCTGGTGCTAATTGCCAAAGTATACAGAGTAAGGGAGCATTTCTTGATTGGTTAATCTCTTAATGGGTTCCTTACTTACTACTAAAATACACGTAATAACAGCTAAGTCATCGCTATATTATCTGCAAATTATTGTTTAGCAGAAATTAAATTGAATTAACTACGAGTATCATCTCAAAAACTTTACATCTACAAGGTGTAATTGAAATAATGCAAAACCTCATAAGGGGTCATTGTACTCGTCATTATGAACAACTTTTACTATGGGACCAAACCTGAAAAAAAAATCTGCTGTTCCCTACATTTTGACGAGTTATGCGAACATAAAT
This sequence comes from Eremobia ochroleuca, assembly GCA_949629135.1. NCBI lineage: Eukaryota > Metazoa > Arthropoda > Insecta > Lepidoptera > Noctuidae > Eremobia > Eremobia ochroleuca. The sequence continues at coordinate 14,385,193 of OX451408.1, forward strand.
GTAGGGAACACCTGGTCTGACTTCCACAACCTAATTACCTAATTATCTAATTACAGACTTAGGTATGTGCTTCTGACTACTAGTAACGATTGCCAAAGATCTACGAATGACAGCCGGGACCAGCGGCTTAACATGCTTTCTGAGGCACGGAGGGGTCTTGATCTGCTATGGATGGTCACCCATCCAGGAACCGACTGCGGTATGCGTTGCTTAACCTTCGATTCGATCGATTTAGTTAGTCACGAGCCCCTTGTGGAAAGTGGAAACTACCTACACGCTCATTACATTACAAACTACACCACACACACTGCAAGCAATACTAAGCTTACGTCGGTATTCGCAAAGATTACCCTACAGACGCATCATAAACTTTAATCAGCTAAGTAATTTTAAATCTTAAGCAAATGTCCCTAAAACAAACAAATAAAGATGAAATCGCACAACTGCATTGCTATTCTGTAAAAATCTCACCGTGAGAACTTAGGTGAAGTGAGCGTGGAGTGAGCTGTCATTAGGGATTAACACTATTGACACTGCTCACTTCAAGCTCACTTCACTTATGATTTCACGGTGAGATTTTTACAGAATCGACCGGATGAAGGCCAATTCCCACGTTCAAAATCTAGTCGCAATCTCACCTCAGCGACAATGTCACACACTTGTCAAAAATGTAGGGAAATTATATCTATTTTTGACAGATTGAGACAAATCAGACTGTGAACGTTCCTAAAAGTACGAGAACCCTCTGGTACTTAGATATAAACATTCACAGAAATCACAGAAACTATAACCTAAATCCTAGGAACGCAAACAATCCGAGAAATTCGCAGAAAACTCAGCCGCAGTATTTTATCTGTTTTCGCAGAACCTCCCCTACGGGGGTGGTGACGTCGCTCGTCCCCCTCAAGGGAGGATTCTCAGTATAACTGGATTAGTCTGAACTAGAAAATACTAAATGACTTCTTCTAGGAATTTCGCGAACTCTCAATGTTAGCTGGGGGTTGGACATGTGCCAGAGATGCAGCCGATGACCTACCCACACTTACTTCAGCTCGTATAAACGGTCTTTTTTTTTTTTGGGTGGGAAATTATCAAATAACTTCTCCCGCTCTGGGCGGAGCGGGAGGGCGTGTCAGACTTTTACTGACTAAAACCCACCCGTGTTCCATCAGTTGCCTGTGCCAAGGGCCACGGTAACCCTTTCGAACAATCCGCGACCCTGGCAGGCATCGGCCCCAGCGGACCCCGTCAGTTACTGCTGACATCTCTTTGAGGCGCGCGTAGAACACAACGCGCCGTCAACCCGGGCCTGGTCCTTATCAGACGGCGAACTGCCCATTGCCCACCGTCCGCAAGCCCTCGTATAAACGGTCTGCCATCGTATTATATGAAGGCAGACAGCTGGTTTTCCAGTTAGAGATTTCACAGGGTTTTTCTGGGAGACAAGGAACACAAGGGTCGAGAGAGTCAGGCAGGCACTTCTTCATAATTGGAATTCTAGATCGTTAATGCGTTTAAGTATGCGTTAATGATGTAATTTGGAATACTGTTGGTGCAAGCTGAAATAACTTGTCCATAATTAACTAACTACACAAAAATGATTCTCTTGGGTTTCTTTGTATTATTCTGAACCATCCCGTTGGTCTCGTGGTCGCAAGCGCGACTGCTGAGCGTGGGGTTCGATTCGCGATTCGGGCAATGTTATTGAGTTCTTTCATTAGGAATTTCTTAGTAACAGCCCGGAGTTTGGAAGTCGGCGGTGTGATACCCCGTGCCTCGGAAAGCACGTTAAGCCGTCGGTCCTGCGCCTGATCTCTCTCCGGTCGTGTCGGATTGCCGTCCCATCGGACTATGAGAGGGAAGAGGGAGTGCACCTGTGTCTGCGCGCACACTTGTGTTATCTCCCGTGCCGAAGACTAGTCTCCGTTGAGATTGGCCGCCGTAGCCGAAATATGGTTTGGAGGACTTTATTTATTACTAGCTGCGCCCCGCGGTTTCACCCGCATAAGTGTCGATCTCGTGGGAATATCGGGATAAAACTTATCCTATGTGTTAGTCCCGGTTATAAACTATCTGTGCACCAAATTTCATCAATATCCGTTCAGCCGTTTGAGAGTGAAGAAGTAACAAACATACAAACTTTCGCCTTTATAATATTAGCGTGATTCTTACGGAATCTGCCTTGTAATATCATTGCCTCTACACATAAACAATAAACTCACGCTTTCTTCCCAATAACGTCGCTAACTTCTTCATAACATCTCCATTAAGGTCACTATTGTGTCCTTTTATTGTGTCCGTTGCCACGAACATCTGCCTTAATATAGTTAGTCGCCTTTCACTCATCCTCAAACCATCTAAGCATATATTGGGTGTCCCGGAAAGTTCTGTCGGTTTTTGTAAATAAAACTCGTGGTTAGTTCTTAAAGCTGTTATTTATATTTTAATCAATTACATATTGTCCCTGATTTTCTACTACACGTTCAGATACACACTCGAGTCCAAAAACAGTACACTTTCTACAGGCTGTAGCAGCGTTATTTCCCTTCTGGAACTCATAAAGTATACAATGCCTCAAATGAACTTTATCGTTGGCAGTTGGCACTCATTTTGACACTGCGGCTGCTTAGAAGTGAATGACAAATTATTGCGCAATACGTGTATTTACAGTCCGTAACCCAGAAATTATGACGCAATATTATTCAATACTTTTAACGTATTGGTATAGAGAAAAATTCGAAAAAATTCTATGTACTACCAACACCGACAGAACTTTCCGGTACACCCAATAATAATACCCTACCTTTATGTTCAGAAAATTAGGTCACTAACAAATCTGTGGTTAAAAATGCGGTTTCTGTTTTGGTGGAAAAACGTAGGTAGTGGTACAACACTTTTGCCAAAATGCCAATGCAGTCATCAATTTGTTCAAAAGTTCCTTCATTGTATTTCTGTGTAAACTTTTGGTTATCATTAGCGGCTTTTCTAAGAATCCCAAAATCCACCAAAAACCCCAATTTTGCTTCTGGTTCGAGTAATTGTCCAATAATTTTCAACACGGTTTTTGATTCGAAGAACTTTCAAACATCATTAAAATCGAACTGTGTAGTAGATAATTGCCAAGAACTTGCTAACACTGCTTCCGCGAACAATTAATTCTGTTCTGAATCTACAACGTGTAACGTTAAATGCGCAAAACCTGAAAATAGTTTGATCAGAATAACGAGCAGTATTCATTGAACCACTTTTTAATATAGGTCACATTTTTCAAAAAATCTTCATTAAAAATGTTGCCGTGTCTATTTATTAATAGGTCAAGCAAGCCAATGTCAGCGCGGCCACAGTAATATTATAATCGGCGCAGCGGTTCGGTGACGACTCCTCACTCGGTAAAGCGTTGTCGCAGACGCAAGAAACGATCAGAATGGCCAGTAAAACTAAAACAGCACATAAAACGTTTACAAATTTTTTAATGACTTATTTTCTCTCTGAAGTAGGCCAATTAAATTAAAAATCAGTTGAGGTTTTGCGCATTTAACGTTACACGTTGTATATTAGTTTCAATAGCTGCAGTACATAGTGTCCAATAATTATTGTTAGTGAATTTTGGCAAATGTAAATGCCATTCCATTGTACTTACACCTAACAAACCTGTTTCATTCAATTCATTCATGAATACGGTCATTGTTTTATCCTCATACGTTAATTACGTTACGAATACGTTACGCAACGCAGTAACAAACAATTGTTGGATTTTCCGTTTTGTCGCAATTAGGAATTGTTTTTCGGCTATAATAATTTATCAGTTTTGTTTCTTTTGCACAAACTGTCCTTTGAGAAGAGGGAGTGGAAAAAAAGTATTTTTACTAATACAGTAGAAACTCGATTATCCGGCCCTCAGTTATACGGATTCGAGTCATACGGATTCGCGATTATCCGGACTATGAACCACGATAAGTGCATACATCGTATGTTGAAAAATGTAACTCTTAATAATTTCTTAATAAACATTCATTTTCGTTGATATGTATTTGTTGTTTTTAATTATCACATAACATTATATATGCGCTACATATTCACAAAACCCGCTTTTCTTCATACATTCAATTATCCGGATTTTCGATTATCCAAATCCCTAACGACAACAATTTAGTCCGGTTAATCGAGTTTCCACTGTAGATCTTTAACTGAACTTTGAAGACCTTTCATTATTAGGGAGATCTTTCAATTTGTCACAAACCGAGAATTATGGACATGTGCATTCATTACATTATATCCACTATACTCATATATGGTGTTTTTTTTTTTTTTTGCTAAATGGCCTCGTTTACGCCTGATGGAAAGCAAAGGATGAGGTCTATGATGGAACGAGCTTGCCCAAAGATGCCTGTTTTCTCTTGCTTTGAACTTTGACTGTTAAATTGTATTTCACATTACAGCAGAGGTCCAGTCGAGGTTTGCAAGCGGGCTATTGAGGGTATTCTTAGGCGACCTACCTATGTGGTTATCATTTCCTGAAATAAATCTTGTCAGCCGTTGTTCCTGATGACTTGGAATCAAACTTACGCTGCAGAAAATATTGTAATGCCCGTAAAGCTTTTATTTAACTTGACTATTCGCATGTATATATGTTTGTAAGTTGTCCGTCAAAGTTTGCAAACCATTTTTCGACCATCTGATTCAGCTGAAATTTTGCATACCTACATCTTTATTTCTGGTGATAATAAGTACAATGTGCTATACTAAATATTGAAAGGAATACATATTTCAATATGGCTGCCGCTCCAAAATGGCGGATTAAATATTTTTCTCAACTCCTTAATTTGGGTATCAAATGAAAGGTCTTGAAGAGTCGGTAACGATAAAGTTAAAAACATCACACTCAACCTAAAAAAGAAAGAATAACGCGAACTAAAAAGAAAAAATAAATTGACATTTTAAAATAGGTACTTAAGTATACATAAATTTTAAAAGCTTGAGGAACTGGTTCGCGTTATTCTTTGTTTTTAGATTACGTTTTTATTTAAATAAAACCTTGTTTTTAAAAATGGTTTATTATTCTCATTTTATTTTATCTTTAAATTGCCATTACATTGTAGCCTCGAACTCGTTCAAGGGTGTTTAGCGCCATCTAGTTATCGGGCACGCTTTCGAAACAGCGTTGAAATTTTGGAACATCATGTTGTTGTTATTTAGTGACATACTTTAGTTAGTAGTTACGAGCACATGCAGTAGATGGCGCTGTTACTAATAAATGAAATTGTCTCGATGTTTTTAATTTTCAAAAGATTTATAGGAATTTAAGTAATGACTAATGAATTATATTTTCACTGGATAAAAACAAAGCATAATAATTAACATGTTCTTTGTTACAGATTTATCCTTGATAACAGCGATTTGGTCAAAAACCGTAAAGTTCTGGATGTTGGTTGTGGCTGTGGAGCGGGAAGCATTGCTGCAGCTAAAATGAGAGCCAAGAAAGTGGTAGCCAACGACATTGACGACTGTAAGTTTGCCTGGTCTTACCTAATTTACCTAATACTAGTAAGACTAGAATTTCGGGTTAAACCGATTTATACGTAAAAAGTTTTAACCGAGATTAATTTTTAAAAGATTCAAGAATAAGGAACTGGCGTGAAGGAACTTCGCCTGACATACAATAAAATAAATTCAAAAAGTTTGGAGATGCCGGGGATCGAACCCGGGGCCTTTCACATGCAAAGCGAACGCTCTACCACTGAGCTACATCCCCACTTGAATACGTATTGGAAATTACCGTTCACGTTCACAGATGCCGTTACTGCCACAGAAATAAATGCCAATCTGAATGACGTCAGTTTTGAGACTAGTACTAGAAACTTGGTTGGCGACCTCTGTAAAGAATTTGATACGATTTTGATTGGTGACATGTTTTATGATGAAGAATTCGCAAATCTACTATTTAAATGGCTGCATACACTTAGCGGAGATGGAAAGACGGCAAGTTTTAATTTCATTTTAAAACGTTTTTTTACGACGTTTCCGACGTTTTCGTACGTTTTTTTTTTTTCAAACGTTCAAGGTTCAAGGTCCTTTGGCGCACTCCATCTCACAGATAGGTCTGTGTCCTAGCAGTCGGAACGTTATAGCTATTAACGATATCTCTTTTAAAGATCAGTTACTGTCAGACCAACATGCTTTAGCATGCTCCCAGGGCAAGCTGGTCAGGAACAGCAACGTTCCTAGGCCAGCAATTTGGAAGACTGCACCACAAGGCACTGTTCCTAAATTACCCTAGGCAGATAACATTTTCGTCTTCCCTAATTATGGTAACACGTTCAACGCCATTTCGGACATTGAAATGCGCCATGTCGGACAGCAATGTCCGACATGGCGTTGGACGTGTTAATATTACTTACAAGGAAACCTCGCGAGGTGTCCCTCACCGATCTAATAACATTTTTCCAAAATGACTTTAACCATTAAAAAGAGCATAAAAAAATTATGAAAAATACCTTTATTCACATATTTGTAAGAATTGTGGATACCTATACATTTTTTTTTAATTAAAAATAACAAAAAAATCATAACTCAAAAACCATTTATTATTTTTTAATGGGATCAATTTTAAGTGTTATAAATATGTGAATAAAGGTATTTTTTATGCTTTTTTTAATGGTTAAAGTCATTTTGAATTTTTTTTATTAGAAATATGTGAAAACTGCAAACCATCATTTTGGGGTACGAACTTTGAGGGTGATTTCACCCCTTTAAAACGTTTGTTAGCAAAAAAAAAATACGTATCTCATCATTTTTCATGTAGATTATTATAGTAAAGCCGCAACTAAATCGGCGAGGGACACCTCGCGAGGTTTCCTTGTTAGTATTAAGATTCTCTTTCCCCTGAACATACTTACAAATCCAATTTATACGTGCCCCATCGTTCCTCCTTGCACCCTATAATTATTTATCCTCACTAATACTCGACAATAGGCTATAGTTCATCTTTGTACCTATTTTTCTGTTCTATTTATATATGTGTGTACATAAATGGTAAATGGTAAGTACAAATTTACTACGCGGTAATCTGTGTACCCGCCTGGAGCGGGGCGAGTGACACGTGAATATTTCAACGAAATAGTAACAAAACTATTTTTGAATTTTTCTGACGCAATTTAATCTTTCAATTGCCTGGTTGGTTTAGTGATCGCAAGTTCTACTGCTGAGCAAGAGGTCCTGGGTTTGATTCCCGGGTTGGACAAAGTTTTATTGTTTTTCCATCTGGAATTTCTCAGTAGCAGCCCGGAGTTTGGGTTTGTGCCCAGTTGATGGTGACAGGCTCGCACCCTATTACATGGGACTTATACATAACTGTCGAAATGTGGGTGTAAGTAGGTACTATTGTTAGGTACCTACACCTCTGCCTAACGCTTTGGGAATATAGGTGTTATGTTATGTGCATGCAAATAAATAAACCTATAAATATGTATGTATAATATGTTAAGTTTAATTTTCGATGTCAAAACGGGACATTCTGTCATGGCGGCCTACGTGACTTCATTACTACCATTCGTCAAAATAAATCCTAACCTCCTTACTAATAATAATAAACGTATTATATCACATGAACAGTTACACACCGATTTCTCTCTTCCAGTAGTCAGTAATTTGACTTTCGAAAGAAGAAGACAAGGCGTTGTGTAAATATACAGACGCTATACAACTTGTATTAGTAAGGAGGTAACCCTTTTTTGTGACAGGTCCTGATAGGCGACCCCGGCCGTCACGGACTGACAGCCAGACGGAGACACTCTATGACACTCATGGCAAAGTACCAATTGCCCGAACACAGCTGTATGGAGAACAACGGGTTTACGCACAGCACCGTGTGGCAACTCAATAAATGAAAAACGTTGAGAAAAGAAGTTATTTTATTTACTGCAGAATCTTGTCCTTTCTCTTGTATGCGAAAATAGTTCATTTAACCCATATTATCCCAGCGCCCCATTTAAGGTGCACTAACATTTTAACGTCAAACACCTAATATTTAAATACTGGCGGAAAAATTCGAATAATTGTCGTTATCTCGATGAGTTGGTCTATGGCATAGTATTCACTGATATTTAAAACGCGCGTTAGTTGTTTTAGTATAATTGGTGAAAGCTAGTGAATTTCAGCCAATATGAGTTCTAGAAAAAGGTAAATTATTACATAAATGTATTGTTTTGTGAAATTATATAAACATTGTTATTTTTATTGTTGTACAGACGCCAGCACATCAAGCTACCCGAAACTGTCAAATTTTCCCAATTTACTTTGAACCTTATGATTTAGTGGTAAAGTTGAAAATCTATTAAAGAAATTTAACATATTGTAGTAGCTTTAGAAAAAAAAGAAATTTAACATATTTAGTATATTGATAATATGGATATTTTATTTCTTTTGAATATATTTTGAAAGTTTTACATGACGCCCCATTTGAGGTGCATTGGGAACAACAGGCACCATAAACATTTTTTTGAGGGTTTATATATTTTCAACCTTTTAAATTTATGTAAGGTGATTTTACGTGACTTTTAAATTAATTTAGTAATAAACCAAGTTTGTAAAAAATAGCTCCGTTTGTTTTTTCTTCATACAAATCCCATTGGCATATTCTCCCAACGCCCCATTTAGGGTGCGGTCCTGAAATTCATTATAAATAATACATAATAAAAAAAATATATAAGGTCAACTTTTATCAAGTACAAAAATTTAAACAGAACGTCTATCTATACGATAGAAATACGGTCCTAGCATTTTTTTTCAAATAATCAGGCTAGTTTTTTTTTTCAGTTTTTCTAACACATAAATTATAATATTTTTAAAAGCATACTGTATACCGACTCAATTGTTCTGGGTCTGCACCCCCAAAAAACCCACGGTCATTAAACCCGGTATTACGTCATCGCTCGGACTTGTGGTCGAATCTCCATCCCTAGCTATGCTACTCGAAGCTATGATACCTAATTAATGTAGACTATAAGAAACGATATTAACCTTTGCGCTAATCTATCGTATTTTAATTTTCCATCACACTTTTTCAGGCTTTGGACTGACAAGTTAATACTTACAATTTGTTATTTTGTTTTAGTAAGTATTGAATTAATGTAAAACTGTTAACAACTTACCTTACGTTTTGCATTAACTTGGCGTGTTAAAAATAATCAAAATTCATTAACAGATTTACACTTATTTACACAATTTACTAGTTATTTACACATATCACATCAATTGCTGGACGTGACGCCCTTGATGTCGCACACACTGTCTAGCGCGATTGAGACAATGTCTCCGCACTTCAGTAAGCACTTGATGTTCACTGGACAACACGACAAATGCACTCACAATTCGCGCACTTAATTCTTCCACTGTACGGATTGTATGACCGTCGTTCCCATACACTAGGTCTTTGGCCCTACCCCACACGTGGAAGTCCATTGGCGTCAAGTCCGGTGAAAGTGGCGGCCAGCGGATAACGCTACCACGCCCAATCCATCGCCCTTGGAACGCCTCGTCCAAGTAGGTGAGAAGCATGTACCTGCGGCACCACACAAGCACATCCAGCAGCAGCTCTAACCCGAGTGAAATGGAAGGTATGGTACCCTTCACTGAGCAGGAGCTGCCACTCCTCTTCAAGCTGCACTGGGTGTCGTGGCCTCCCCGAGTCAATAAGACGAGGCTGGAAGTTCTCACTCTCTCTGAAGCGCTGCACGGCTCGAAGAATGGTACGAATATTGACCACTCGTCCAAATCTCTGGGCGTACAGTTCTTGTGTCCGCAACATTATTTCACCTGCGTCGTGAGAGCACATAGCCATATTCATGTATTCTCGGGATGAATACCGATACGGCATTTCGAAAATTTTCGCACAGACAACACGCACAATTCAGTAACTTGATTTTAGCGAACTGAAAGAATCTCCCGTGCTCAATATTGGCCGCGCCAGGCGGTGGCAGCGGGGCGAAGACGGGGACATGCCGCCGCCGCACGTGTGCCATTGTTATCAACACACAAGAAACCATTGTTATCTGCTTAGAGTACGTTAGCCATTAATACACAGGATGTTGAATTTTACTTTTTAAACCAAATGGTTTTTGGTGTTTTTCTTGGAAACTAGCGTATAGAAATGTATTATTTTTTCAAGAAATGTCTATCTTAAGTTATTGAATCTATCCTTAAAATATTTGTACTTAATAAAAGTTGACCTTATATATTTTTGTCTGTTTTAGATGCCCATTTTTCGAAATTAGTAAAAATACTTCAAAATTTTATTGATTTTAATACCTTGGGATAATATGGGTTAAATCAGTAAACAGCACCCTAATTGCGTAACACATTTTCAATCTCAATCTGAACAATTTTGAAGGATATTGGCAGCGATTCCCTTGTTCGCAAACTAAACTAAATTAAGTTTAGTTCATATTTTTCTTTCTATTTCATTAAGAAAAGCACAGAAGATAAATAATTATAGTTTAGTTCTGTCAAATTAGTCAGCGCCTGACGTATTTTTAGTAGCAATTTTTTTAATCACGTATAAATTTGTCTATGGAGTATCTTAATTATTTTTGTTTTTCCTTTTCTAAGGAAAGGAAAAACAAAAATAATATAGCAAGAGCTGATTTTTCCATCGCCAGATAAGTTTTATTCGAGGAATTAAATAGACGTTTGACAGTTTATGCATGAAATAACTGTCAATATTTCAAAATTATTTCTCGAATAAAGTTATCAGATGATTGAAAAATCGGCCCTTAATGAAATAGAAGGAGAAATATGCACTGAACTAAAATTTAGTTTAGTTTGTGAACAAGGAAATCGCCACCAATGGTCGAATCATTATCATCGGACATCGGAACACAACAACTTGGTATACAGCGCGGCAGGAACATCGACGCGCAACTTGTTACCATTCAGAACGTGATTCTGATTCCAAAGTGTTCCACGTCTGACTAATTTGACTGGACTAAACTAGAATTTATCTTGTCCTTTTATAATAAAATTACGTCAATTTACGCCGTCCTTTGTCGTTAGACCCGACAAGGGTAAAAAGGGTAACATGTTTTGCATTCAGCACGGATGTTGTCGTTCAGTCGATGAGTTCAGGTTCAGGCAGCTGCAGTAATGCAGGATTATAAGCATTAATAAAATAACTACAACGAAATATCTAAGAAACTTATATAATTATCAAATTAATAACAACATTACATTACGCTTTCTACAAGGCACATTATCATAAGTCGTTGTCTGTAGTCGTTGATATTCGAGGCACAATAGTCGGCATCTATATAATCAACATTGAAGTTTAGTAAATTAAAGGCAGTTATCTTCATTATTACCGGACGGTAGCCTTAAATATAATACAAATTCTATGAAAATATATTTAAGTACAAGACCATTAAGGACTATTTACATTCCTACAAAATTATCTTACAATTTAAAAATCCTAAAATCTAGCATTTTTATTTTCAGAAATAATTTAATACAACGCCATCTAGTGGCGAGTAGCGGTACTTCTTAGAAAGTACCAAGACCAAAAGTGCGTAGATTACATTATAACAAGATTACAGTTGGTAATTATGCATAGTGTTGGCGTAGATGCCGTGTTTTGATCGGGCTGTTCTTCCGGAGTAGTGGGAGTAGGTGTCCATATCCATGGTAGCGTGAGGGTGCATGATGAGAACTGGTTGTAGAGCGAGAGACTTCCTCGAGCCGGACACAGATGTCCCGTCGGTGACGTACCCGTTGTTCACTTCACCTGCAAGGAAGACAAGCAACATTGTGTAAATAGATACGCAAACGGTACAAAAGAAAGTGTTTGCTCGCCGTATTTGGTAATACGAGTTGGTCACGAACTCGCGACATCGACAAAGTTTGAAAGGTTTTATGATTGGTTACTAAGGCCCATAAATGTAGAATGACATCCGCAAAGAAAAATGTCCGTAGTGTTGTGAGAAGGAAATTAAATAATTTCTATAAGTATTGTTAATAATAATATCGCTCTGATAAAGTCTTTAAACGGGATAAATTGGCCCAAAGGTTTATTTATATCAGAGATATTATCTGTTACTTTATGTTAACCAGTTGACCATGAAATGATGCAAATCAACAAAACACAATCTACGTTAGAAATAATTTAAAGAAGAGATTTCTTTAAATGATTTCCAACGTAGATTGTATGTTTTGTTGATTTCATCATCTGCCTAGCCTTTTCACTACTATGTTAGAGTCGGCTTCCAGTGTAACCGGATGCAGCTGAATACCAGTAAGTATTTTACATGGAAAAACTGCCTATCTGACCTCCACAACCCAGTTACTAGGTAATACCTACGATATCCCTTGGTAAGACTGGTTGTCAGATTTTCGGGCTTCTGACTACCCGTAACGAATGTCAAAGATCTACGAATGAGACCCGGACCAACGGCTTATCGTGCTTTCCGAGGCACGGAGGGGTCTCGGTATGTAAAGATGGTCACCCATCCACAGACCAAACGCGGCAAGCGTAGCTTGCTGTGAGGTACAAATACCTAAATAAAATTGAAGTGTCTGTTTGTAATTTCAAATAACAGCTTTTCACTAAATGTCTATGGAAGTTGTAATCTACATAAAACAAAAAAAAAAAAACATTTTTAAAATTTTTGCTGTATGTTAGTTCCGACTAATCTCCGAAACGGACGGACCGATTTTGATGAAATTTGGTATGGGGATACTTTGAATCCTGGAGAAGGACATAGAGACTTACTTGTTATTGGCAGACCACGCGGGCGAAAATGCCTAAGCATGGCATAAGTCCGCCTCTGTATATTTAAGTGCTTGAAGTGTTAAATAAATACATACTTACAACTTGTCAAATGGTCAAACTAGTACTAATACAGGGTCAAATTAAATTACCTAGCGAAACTCTGCATACGTGATGGGTATCGATATCTAAAAAGATGATGAAACAAAAAATGAATAAATTTGATGTTGTTTTTTTTTGGGGTCAACCACCTTAGATATCGATACTCATCACGTCTGCGGAATTTCGCTAGCTAATTTAATTGCCCCTGTACATACCATTTGAAACCATGGAAATTCTCAACTACACTGACAGACGAGGTACTACTGTTGACTTCAAAGTTCAAACAACACAAGATAGGTACCACTTTAGACACAGTAACATTTACCCACACCGTAAGTTTACACGATCCGCAAGTTCCTCTAACACGCCTCCACCTAAACAATCATTTGTCAGAAGGTTCAAACCTCAAAACTCTACTACACATAATATTTGCACCAACGACAGCCCAATTTTATGTCCAGGAAAATCACCGTCCATTCCAAGGTTGCCTGGAAGAGACCGCAGAAACCGATAAGGCCGCCCGTTGTCTATTTTGTAGTATTTGATGTATTTTTTTATGTTGTGTATTTTTGTGGTGTACAATAAAGTATACATTATATAAATAAATAACTCTATAATACAGCATGATGGAACTGAGACCAAAGAATGTCCTTGACAGTTGGTAGGTTGTCAGAAGCCTGAAAGTCTGGCAAGCTGGCAATTAGTGTTAACAAGTAACTGAGTTGTGTAGGTCAGATAGGCAGTCGCTTCATATTCGCTTAGTGGTGCATCCGGTTAGACCGGAAGCTGACCCCAATTTAGTTGTTGGGAAAAGCTTGGCAGATGATGGAACGATGTTTGACTACTTAGAATTTAGATGCCCATGACGCACCACTCACGGAATAGATAAAGCGCCATTTGTTTGACGTCAAAACCTAGTCCACTTGGTATAGAATAATCAGCACCCTAATTGCGTAACAGACTATTTCTCTCAATTCGAATCATTTTGAAGCAATTTGCTAATCCATTGCGCCATATGTTCGAAAAATATGTCTGCTCAACAACGTAAATAACGCAATGAATGTTGTTGAACTGTCAAAATGAAACCCATTGCTACTGATAGTGTGTTACGCAATTACCCTGCAGCCTGTAACGTTTGCACTGCTGGGATACAGGCCTCTCTACGCAACGACATCATTTAGTTTGTATGGTATCAGTAAGACGTTTAGAATGAGTAGATACCTTGGTATGATAGCTAAAATGTTGGCCCAACTGATCGATCTTGCCATCTTATATATATAAAAGAAAGTCGTGTTAGTTAGTCCACTTATAACTCAATAACGGCTGAACCGATTTAGCTGAAAATTGGCAGGGAGGTAGTTGAGAGCCAGGAGAAGGACATAGGATACTTTTTTTTTTTTTTCTTCTTTTTTTTTTTTTTCGGTTTTTGGATTGCAATCCTCGAATACCAACGATGAAATTTCACGCTATCAAGTTGGTCGTTATGTGAACTGTAATGAAGCGATTTGGCGTATATTCGCATTTCCCATTCACGAACGTCATCCTACTGTTATGCATTTGGCGGTGCATCTGGAGAATGGTCAACGAGTATATTTCACGGCTTCGAATGCTACGCAACGTGCTGAAACACCTCCAGCAACTACATTGTCCAGTTTTTTTGCAATCTGCCAAAGAGATCAGTTTGCACGAACTTTGCTTTACTCGGAGATGCCACGTTATTATACTTGGAATGCTTCATCGAAGAATTTTCAAAGACGGAAGCAAGGCGATGCGGTTCCTGGGTATCCAGATGTGCGTTCTACTGATGCTCTTGGTCGTATGTATACAGTTCATCCAAAGAATAATGAATGTTTCTATTTGCGGTTGTTGCTGGTAAATGTGCGTGGGCCAACGTCATTTGAGTCACTACGAACTGTTAATGGTGTAATATTCCCAACATATCGTGCTGCATGTGAAGAATTGAAGTTATTAGAAAACGATAGTCATTGGGATACGACAATCGCTGTGTTGTGGAAATTCTGTCTTCTACCTGCTGCATAGCCCGTGAGGTAACTGTGTCGGGAGGTGATAGCATATTCATGAGATTGGTTCAGTCGCCGTCGTATGCGACACACATAATATCAGGTATGCGACGATTTGTGGAGACTAGCAAGTTGTCTGTGGACTGATTTGTATGTAAGTATTATTGTGGCCTTTCTTGCCGGCTCTTCTACATCGAAAACCAATAATTGGAACCGTGCACACAGCTTCTGACGTTTCAGAAGTGCCCATGTAGGTTGTGGAATAAAATAATTTGAATTCGAATTTTGAATTTGAATTTAGAACAATGCTTGCTCTCGCTGGTCCCTGACAACTGTGATGTACAGACGCCAGCACATCAAGCTACCCTAAACTGTAAAAAAATTCCAATCAACTTTGAGCCTTATGTTTTAGCGATAAAGTTGAAAATTTAATAAAGAAATCTGACAGATTGTAGTAGCTTGATGTGCTGGCGTCTGTACATCTTTACTAGTTCGAGCATGAGTACAGTCCAGTTAATAAAGGTGTTGTAGAGTGCGTGAACAGGGGACCTAAGCGGTTCCTTCAGAAACTTGTTCAGGCTGCTTAGGAAGTGAACATAGTAAAACTCGTGACGTCTAGGAGGTTAGCCTTGGAGAGCACAAAGTTCCCACTTTTGAGTTTTTTCCTAATTATCTCAAAAACGGTGCGTCGTAGGTATACATTTCCACACACCAAATAAAAGCTTATAAAATTTTCTACAACTTTTATTCTACACACTTTTTCCGAATTCCGAACCGTCTTCGACCTACACGCTCCGGTAATCATTCTACACCCCTTTTGGGCCATTCTTTGCATGAACTATTAATGCATTTCCACTTCTGTCCCAATCAGATCAAATCTTCGACCTGGGACATTAAAATTCATATTAACTTATTTTTAGTTTTATCACAGTTCCTAAGATAGAGGGGCCCGTGGCCAGATAATAACAGCCGCACAGGTCGATCGATCAGGTTAAGCTACGCTTGACGCGGTTGGTCTGTGGATGGGTGACCATCTTTACATACCGAGACCCCTCCGTGCCTCGGAAAGCACGTTAAGCCTTTGGTCCCGGCTGTCATTCGTAGATCTTTGACAGTCGTTACGGGTAGTCAGAAGCCCGAAAGTCTGACAACCAGTCTTACCTAGGGGTATCGTATTACCCAGTAACTGGGTTGTGGAGGTCAGATAGGCAGTCGCTCCATGTAAAATACTGGTATACAGCTGCATCCGGTTAGACTGGAAGCCGACCCCAACATAGTTGGGAAAAGGCTAGGCAGATGATGATGACAGTTCCTAAGATAAAACTATCTTTTAAATAATACAAAACCAAAGACAGCACATTTTCTAAACATGCAACACTTTCACACCGAGAACTACAAATACAAAATAAAAACCCATACAATAAAATTTCGGTAGTTCCCATAGATTTTCCCATTGTTTACAATGTTAATGATATCTCCAAATTCAAACACTTTCACTGTCGTTCACATTGTGCGTGTGATCCAATTAGGGTTGACGTGCACGCGCGCAATGTTTTGATCTACGATGTGTTACGAGTATTTCAAATTTTGAAAGCGTTACATAACTTTTGTTGCTGCATTCTTCAAATCTCAAAGTACTTTCAAGTATAATTGAAGGGCAGTTATGAAAGCTAATCTTTTTGTTTCTGTCCCATGCTTCAACTAGGTATCTCTTTGAACGGGAAATGAAATAGGTACCTATAGCATAAATAAATTTAACTTTTCTCTCCTCTTTCATTGTTTTATGGATTTTTCACGGTCTTTGAATAGAATAGAATACTCTTTATTTATGGGTATTTATTTTATTTTATTTTAGTATTTTCTCTCTACAACTTACCTATAGGTACCTACTATACAACTTGTAACGTTAAATGCGCAAAACCTCTTAAGGGGTCATTGTACTCATCATTATGAACAACTTTTACTATGGGACCAAACCGGAATCGCGAAAAAAAAATCAGCTGTTCCCTACATTTTGACGAGTTATGCGAACATAAATATAGGGAACAGCTGATTTTTTTTTCGCGATTTTAAGTTTTGGTCCCATA
Organism: Eremobia ochroleuca; assembly: GCA_949629135.1. NCBI lineage: Eukaryota > Metazoa > Arthropoda > Insecta > Lepidoptera > Noctuidae > Eremobia > Eremobia ochroleuca. The sequence goes on from OX451408.1 coordinate 14,402,157, forward strand.
GTAAAAGTTGTTCATAATGATGAGTACAATGACCCCTTAAGAGGTTTTGCGCATTTAACGTTACACGTTGTATATTTTTTCTCTATATGAGAGAAAAAATCCCCCCCCCCGTATATAACCGACCCCGACCCTGACTCCGGTCAGGGTCGGGGTCGGTTATATACGGGGGTCTTCCTTTCAACTTTTCAGGGTTCCGTACCCAAAGCGTAAAACGGGACCCTATTACTAAGACTCCGCTGTCCGTCCGTCCATCCGTCCGTCTGTCACCAGGCTGTATCTCACGAACCGTGATTGTTAGACAGTTGAAATTTTCACAGATGATGTATTTCTGTTGCCGCTATAACAACAAATACTAAAAAACAGAATAAAATAAATATTTAAGGGGCTCCCATACAAAAGACATGTTTTTTTTGCCGTTTTTATAGATGGTGGTACGGAACCCTTCGTGCGCGAATCCGACTCGCACTTGGCCGGTTTTTTCTTTTATGTATCCACTTCGTAGCCTTTCCACATTGAAAACCTAATTTATGTATTCTTGACTTCTGTATGTCAATCAATCAATCTGCTTGCCTTTTCCCAACAATGTTAGTGTCGGCTTCGAGTCTAACCGGATGCAGTTTCGTACGTAGGTTGTGGAGGTCAGAATATAGGTTGATCTTCTGACCTTCACAAACCAGTTACTAGGTAACACCTATACCCCTTGGTCAGACCAAGTAGTTGTCAGACTTTTGGGCTTCTGAATACCTACCCATAAAGACTGTCAAAGATCTACGAATGACAGCCGGGATGAGAACTCTGTATATAAAGTCTATCTATTCATACACGAAATCTCTTAAGGGGTCATTGTATTCATCATTACGAACAACTTTTACTATGGGACCAAACCTGAAATCGCGAAAAAAAATCAGCTGTTCCCTAGATATTGACGAGTTATGCGAACATAAATGTAGGAAACATCTGTTTTTTTTTTTTTGTCGCGATTTCAGATTTCGTTAATACCTACATACGAAAGGTAGGCATAGTGGACGCTAGAAAAGCATGCTCTGTCCTGAGTATGTCTTTCTTAATTCTGGAAGGAACCCATTAAAACCATCTTTACCTCGTAAATTATGAAGAAACTCTCGTCAAGCAGTAAAATAACATTATACATAGCTCCGGCACGGTGCTTTATTGGCCCATAGCATTAAATCTATGTCCATATTATGATTTTATGACTTCACGAGGTACTCTTAGTTCGGTGTGATACGGAAATAATTACAAGTTATGTAAGTGCGTTAAGTGCAGATTTCATCAATGAAACTGAAGGCGAACAACACTTTTACACCGCGTTCAAAGCTGTCAGTGTCAATATTCTAGAACAATTTTGACACTGACAGCTCTTGGAGGCGGTTAGCGCATCCCCCATGCGCTAAAGTAGCCCGCGAAATTCAAATTTTCTTACGCATTGGTAAAAATCGCCAATTGGATTTTTTCCAAATGACAGCTATTCTCAGTGCAGTATTATTCCATTACCAATAAGTAAGAATATCCTAACATCTAATCCCACCTGAGGGTTGCAGAACCTCCTTGCTAGACCAATTACGCACACAAAACTCAACTATCCGTTTTCCAGCAGTGCCACCCCTAGTAGCACAGTAACACACAGACACACAGCGGCGGTCACACCGTGTCGCACCGTGCCCGCAGCAATCAGGCTGGAAACTCGGATAATATCGCGTTTGTTGCGCAATTGTAATAATAATTGTAGTGTTCTTGTTTAGTGTTTGTGTGCGGCGGGCTTTGTTGTGGTGCAGTGTCAGCTTTTGAAGACGTTATCCTTCAGGGTAAGACTTAGCGAAACTGGTTTGGGTCCAATGATAATGTTGGTTATAGCGAGTGGCATCTCTTTTACGACCTTAGATGATGTCAAGGAAATGAATCTGATAACAACATGCTGCAACGACCACAGCACTGTGTCCTAGACATGGATTATGCCAAAATGGGACTCCAGACCTTTCTTTTTTGGAGACACCTATGACCTAGCTTTCTGGAGCAAACGGTTGGAGCTTACGACAGCCGGGTCATCAAAGTTTCTGGAGCAAAACTGCCTTTCACGTGAAACTTATAGCAGATTTATATTTATCATCATCATTCAGCCCAAAGACGTCCGAGCCATTTTGAAAGAAAATCCATTGCTTCATATGTTTAAAAAAAAATCTGCTTGACAACGAATGTTATCAAAATGAAAGGCATTGCAATTTTTACAGTGTTACGCAATTACCCCGCAAGTCTTTTGGCTCCTCGCATTGGATTCTCGCGACCTGCATCGGTCATCGGTCCTTCTCTTGCTGGGACTATCCACGGTACTCCTATCAGTGCGCGGTCGCCACTCCACAAATTGTCAGCCTCATCGGTCATCTATTCTGGACCACTGAGCCCGTAGTAAGTTCCAAACACGAATACTTTCCGAGTTTATCTTGGACATTATTGACATCGGTGAAGGAAAAACATCGTGAGGAAACCTGCCGTGCGATTCTGTAACCATCTCACCGTGAAATTTTGGGTGAAGTGAACGTGGAGTGAGCTGTCATTCGCTAGGGATTAACACTATTAAGTGCTCACTTCTCTTATGATTTCACGGTGAGATTTTTACAGAATCGACCGGCTGGAGTTATATTCATTCAACGTGTAAAGTTAAATGCGCAAAACCTCAGACACCCCAACTGATTTTTAATTCAATTGACCTTGAATTTCAGAGAGAAAATAAGTCATTAAAAAAATAGTAAAGTTTTTATGTGCTATTTTAGTTTTACTGGCCATTCTGATCGTTTCTTGCGTCTGCGACGACGCTTTATCGAGGGAGAAGTCGTCACCGGGCCGCTGCGCCGCGCTGACATTGGCTTGCTTGGCCTATTAATAAATAGACACCGCAACGTTTTTAATGAAGATTTTTTGAAAAATGTGACCTATATTAAAAAGTGGTTCAGTTAATTCTGCTCGTTATTCTGGTCAAATTATTTTCAGGTTTTGCGCATTTAAAGTTACACGTTGTATAAGTCTGAATTCGTCATCCCGTCTTGAGCGAGCTTAGTGATCAATGTTCGTGCTCTCTCTGTATGAGAAGATGCCTTTGACTTTTTTGTAATTGGCTGGTGTTATTTTTACCTTTGTAAAGCGAGGGCGGCGGGTAGCCACTGTCGGGCTGCAGCCTCACGTGCCGGGTCGCCAGGATGAACGCCAGCGCGGACAGCACGATGCCATCCAGACAGCCTATCACCGCTAGCAGGTACGCCCAGCGGATGTGACAACGACCTGGAGAGGAAAAGAACATCGTCAGGATAAATCTTGACTTATATTCTGCCGCCCTAAGTAAAAGGGGCGCATTTGCCGAAAGGGAATGGAGAAAAATGCGCCTTTTTTGTTTAGTAAGGTTTATTTTTCTTTACATTTTGGCCGATATGCGTCTTTTTCGGTTACTGCGGCAGTATTGTAAGGAGATAAAAGGAGATGGTTTTTTTTTAATTTTTTGTTTGGCGATTAGGCCAACCAAAAATTATGGCGTCTAAAATCAAAATCAAAAGTCATTTATTCAAACTAGGCTGAGAATCAGCACTTTTCGAACGTCAAAATTACAAAAGACAGTCCCCCAAAACGCCCGCCCTTCACTTCACCACTTCCTAGTGCTTTCGCTGGGAAGAAGCAGTGGCGCAACAAACTCCCCAGCAGGAAAAGCACACAATACAAACAATATTCACACAAGCATCCCGTTTTCCGGATACTGCAAACAGGATGCTTGTGTGAATATTATGTATATTTAAACACGTGCACCAAACGGGAATAAACGGGATCCTGCAAAAAACCGCACCTGCAGAAATGGGATATTGCCGTGGGAAAGAGCCCTTAGCCGTATTGATACATATTACAAGCTAGAAAAAAGTATGGAGTGTATTTTCAAATGTTTACAGAAAAGACATCGTAAAACAGAGCTCAAAAAATTTTTTCGTCGCATAATTTTGAGCGTAAACTGAATTCATTCAACTAAAGAAATGCCTAAAAAATATTCCACTGAGCCGAGCATTTATTTTTTAATGCAAAATTGCTTTTATTTTGGTGGTCATTCGATTCAACTAACATCAAACGAATCGCTGTTATGAACCTTATTCGTTGCCGCGATGCGCTACCTAAAAAAAAGAGAGACGGAACGAAACTACGTTTCTTTACCAAACATGATACAAGGCAAAAACATGAACACAAAAAGGAACAATTTCGGGGGAAATGCCTCTAAAATGAGTCACAGTGACTGATAATGATGATAATATATTTTTATGTAATAATATGTTACGCAAGCTTGTCTAGATCACCAAGAACATTAATATATAATTAAGGCATCAAAAGGGCAATCATTATATTGATATTTAATTAAAATACTTAAGGCTAACGATTAATCTTTCAGAACATTTTATAGATCTGAACCAACTATTCGATTTGCCGTTAAATTCAACTTAATAGGACGACGGACTATCGAAGGTCGCTCACTTTCACATTCATCTTCTGAATTTACATTTTTACTAGCGACTAGCCCTGCTTCGCACGGTTTTATGACTTGACAAAACATCATGATTTTTTTATTGTACATTATAAACATGAGAGCAGTGGTGGCCAAGTGACAGTGGCCCGGACTTAGGAATTCCGTCGTGGGTTCGAATTCGAACCCAGTCAGGCGCTTTACTCTGTGTAAATGATTTCATCAGCACAGCTCTCAAAACGGTGAAGGAAAACATCGTGAGCAAACCGACAAGTCCTAGAACGTATAATTCGAAGGCATGTGACTTCTACCAACCCCCACTGGGCCCGCGTGGTGGAGTATATGTATAGGGTGACTGGTAATTAGTGACCGATACTTAAAAACATGATTCTACTCATGACAACAAACAACTTTTACTATCGGACCAAATCCGAAATCGCGAAAAAAAAATCAGTTGTTCCCTACATTTATAATATGTTCGTACGAGTCGTCAAAATGTAGGGAACAGCTGATTTTTTTTTTCGCGATTTCAGGTTTGGTCCCATAGTAAAAGTTGTTTGTTGTCATGAGTAGAATCATGTGTTTAAGTATCGATCACTAATTACCAGTCACCCTATATAGTCCGCCACGCGGGCCCAGTGCGGGTTGGTGGAAGTCACATGCCTTCGAATTATACGTTCTAGGACTTGTCGAAGAGAGTAAGCCTGTATCCCAGTAGTGTGAACGTTATTGGCGCCGATTTCCTTGTATACAAACTAAACTAAATTTAAGTTCAGTGCACCTTTTTCTATCTATTTCATTATGAAAAGGACAGAAGATAAATATTAGTTTAGTCCTGTCACATTAGTCAGCGTCTGACGTAAATTGACGTATTTTTAGTAGTCATTTTTTAATCACGTCTAAACTTGTCTATGGAGTATCTGAATTTGACAGGACTAAACTAATACATATTTATATTCTGTCCTTTTCTTAGTGAAATAGAAAGACAAAATGCACTGAACTTAAATTTAGTTTAGTTTATGAAGAAGGGAATCGGCGCCATTGGTTAAGAGGGTTCATGCGTTAGAGCCATGCTGGAGTCAAAATTGATGATTTCCGACGGACAATAAAACCATAATATGTTTAATTTATACATGAGATATTGACGTCATATTATTGGGAATTTTATAATCTAGTGCATGGCTGAAAAACATTTTCAATTTTTTGTTTAGTTTTCTCATCAGAACCGTTTTTATGCAAGCCTTTTTTAAAACTAGCGATCGACGGTCTAAGCAGATGCTAGATATTAGTAAAACCATATATGACAAACTTATTACAACATTACTTTATAAAAAATAAGAACATTTTTTAGTGCATGGCTGAAAAAAAAACACGATTACTGTAAGTTTTCATTCAAGAAAAGTATATTCAAAAGTGTCAATTGTAGCCACTTTTCGAGATATTAAACGTGTTAGTTTAGGATGAAATCTAAAATATTTATATTTTCTTTTAGACCTAGTAAATTAAGACATTTATGTTCTAAAACATGGTTCAAATATTTTTTTAATAACTTATATGTTTATTTTACTATGAATTATTTAGTATTGCTATATAATCGGCGCGGATTCACGCCACCGCTCATTGCCGGCTGAGGCCTTTCAGAGGCAGGACGTGTGTCGCTCCCATCGCTGCGTGTCGCGTAAAATATTATCGTACTTTCGCGAGTTTTTAGCGCGACTGGGACATATTGATACTTTTTATTATAATATATTTTTATTATATTACAGAACTTTGGTGAGTACATATTTTAATGTAATGGTATTCAATTAACTTAAGAAGATTAAATTAGACTTCTTTATGTATGTTTCGATTTTACTTTTTTTTAGATATAGCTAACAAAAGGCGCTATACGGGAATAAAACGAAAAAAATATGAAAATTTAGCCAAGGCTAATGAAGCTAAAAGGTAAGTTACCGAGGAGCCACTTTTTAACTATGTAACAGGTTATAGCCAATTCATATTTTTCTTACACGGGGATAGAATTCGTAATAATTTGCGTTTATTCTGTCTTATAATCTCATAAACTGAATTGACCATTCTGGGGTTGTCAGTTTTGGATAGTTGAGAATATACCACTGAAACGAGGTGGGTTCTCTACTTATAAAAAAAATATCTATATTAGGTGTAATTAGTAAACCATAAGAAACAATATTATACTTACTACTTTCTGAAGTCAATATAATTTTTTCAAATTACTTTTTGTCTGGGTATTTTTATGAAACACAGTAGTATTAAGATAAAATTAATATCCGATTCGTTGTTGCAGAAAAGAGAAGTTCAAATATTTCAAAATGCTGTTGTAAGTTTTATTTTTTTTTACTTCTTTATATGTTATGGCAATTTTTGAGATTTTATATCTATACAGACACGTGTTTCCTTTATTTTGAATTAGCACCTATTAAACCAAAACTAAATAAGACATTTCTTCGTTATTTATTTATCTCAAGCCGACAATCGATCGCCTGTCGTGGTGCTTCTTATGGTTTGTGTCACTTCATATTATACTCTGCATATTATTTTCAGACTCAACAAAAAGAAAAACTCAGTGAAATAACACTGAAAATTCAGGAAAACTCGAAAGCATTAGAAACGGCTTCATTCCACTATACATAGAGTACTCACGGAGGATTTATGTCTGGTCAATAAAAGTGCAGTGTGGGTGCCTCACACTCTGAACACGGATCAGAAGGAGTTTCGTTATGAAACTGCGCGTAGCCATTTATCGTGGTATCGCCGTAAGAAAAATATACTTAATAGATTCATGTGCCTTGATGAAACTTGGGTCGAATTTTATACTCCTCGTCAAAGACATCAGTCACGATGTTGGGTGGAACCGGGCACTTCAGCTGAACATTTACCACGTGCAGAGCTACATGAACGAAAAATACTACTAATAGTACCTATGGATGTCAGAGGCATTGCTTTTTGGAGAACTTATGATGAAAATACAACTATGACTGGAGAGCGATATAAGTCATTTTTAGAAGAAAATATTCCTATTTGGGCAGACGAACATCATATAACGAGTCCTATAATTTTACATGATAACGCCAGACCGCACAAATCAAAAATAGTTCAGAATTTAATTGAAGAAAAGGATGGATTGAAATTATTCAGCCGCCATATTCCCCGGATATGAATCCTTGTGATTTCAATTGTTTTGGCCATGTGAAGAGGAAATTGTCGGGTACTCGATACAATAGCAAAAAGGAGTTAGATATTAAACTAAAGAGCTTTATTGATGAATTAAATGAAAGTGGTACTTTAAATGGTGTTCAAGATTTGCCAGCAGTCTGGGAGCGAGTGATTAATAGTGGTGGAGATTATTAATTAGTGTCACAAGGTTATATAATATAGTAGTCAGTTTTTGTAAAATAATAATAATAAAAAAATATGACACTGGAAGTGGGATGACCTAATATAATATTAATCGTTGTAGGACTTTACATTTGTACTACATTTCTAACTTTTCACCCCTGATTAGTATATATATACTTTACTAGCGACCCGCCCCGGCTTCGCACGGGTGAAAAAAATGGAGAAACTGATAATTTTAGAGCCACTATTTCTCGTAAAAAGTATAGGATAAAAATTGGTTATTGTGGGTTATCCCTAAGAGATAGACATATACAATCGCGGACTTTTTTGTAGACCTTTTTAAGGTGTACAATACTGTAGTACATTATTTTGATCTATCTCGACGGGTTCAGCCAGCGTTTACAATGTAAGCGCAAAAAAATGTGTTTAATTACGACATCACATTAGAAACCTCTAAAATTATCAGTGTTTCTCTACTATATTATGCATGTATTATAGATATAAACCTTCCTCTTGAATCACTCTATCTATTAAAAAAAACCGCATCAAAATCCGTTACGTAGTTTTATAGATCTAAGCATATATAGGGACAGACAGACAGGGAAGCGACTTTGTTTTATACTATGTAGTGATTTCTCTACTATATTATGCATGTATTATAGATATAAACCTTCCTCTTGAATCACTCTATCTATTAAAAAAAACCGCATCAAAATCCGTTACGTAGTTTTATAAATCTAAGCATATATAGGGACAGACAGACAGGGAAGCGACTTTGTTTTATACTATGTAGTGATAAAGTATCCAAAACTGCCTATTTATTTCACAAGGTTGTAATAAAAATAAGAATAGTAAATAAAAATCAACTACCGGTTAAATAAGTATCATTATACATAACTCAACGGATCAACATGGGTTAGTTTGACTATAATGACAGAGAGCACACCAACTCTACGCACACAGACACGCGCGCATCTGTGTGAGTGCAAAGAGCACTACAATTACCTAAACTTGGTGCCGCGGATTTGGCGTTAACGCTCTTAATGCTATGCACATAAACCTTCCGGAATAAAATCTCTAAATGATGGTGTGAAATCGCATCAAAATCCGTTGCGTATTTTAAAAGAACAACGCGGTCACACAGACAACTAGACACAAAAAGCGATATTAGTTTATAATTATAACTAGCGACCCGCCCCGGCTTCGCACGGGTGCAATGGAGAAACACTGATAATTTTAGAGCCATTATTTCTCGTAAAAAGTATAGGATAAAAAATGGTTATTATGGGTTATCCCTAAGAGATAGACATATACCATTGCGGATTTTTTGTAGACCTTTTTAAGGTGTACAATACTGTAGTACATTATTTTGATCTATCTCGAAGGGTTCAGCCAGCGTTTACAATGTAAGCGCAAAAAAATGTGTTTATTTACGACATTACATTAGAAACCTCTAAAATTACCAGTGTTTCTCTACTATATTATGCATGTATTATACATATAAGCCTTCCTCTTGAATCACTCTATCGATTAAAAAAACCACATCAAAATCCGTTGCGTAGTTTTAAAGATCTAAGCATATATAGGGACAGACAGACAGGGAAGCGACTTTGTTTTATACTATGTAGTGATACACTAGCGGCTGGCATGCGTTGAAATGCATTTTTTTTCTGTTAGGACCCTGGTCCGGCGCGTACACACCACCTTACCAAAGTTTCATCACAATCGATCTTGTCATTTTCGAGTTTTTGCTAGATTTTCGCAATTCAATTTTCACACGGCAATTGATTTTTATATTATTATGTATAAAAGATATACAAAGTCAAATTAAATTAGCTAGCAAAACTCTGACGACCGCTGGTAGTGTAATGTTACTTCAACTCATCATCATCATCATCCGCATGTTATGGTCGGCTTCCAGTCTAACCGGATGCAGCTGAGTACCAGTATTTTACATGGAGCGACTGCCTATCTGACCTCCACAACCCAGTTACTGGGTAATATGATACCCCTAGGTTGTCAGACTTTCGGGCTTCTGACGACCCGTAACGACTGTCAAAGATCTACGAATGACAGCCGGGACCAACGGCTTAACGTGCTTTCCGAGGCACGGAGGGGTCTCGGTGTGTAATGATGGTCACCCATCCACAGACCAACCGCGGCAAGCGTAGCTTAACCTGATCGATCGATCTGTGCGGCTGTTATTATTTAGCAACGGGCCCCTCCTTGAAGTATGAGTTGAATAAATATGTTTCATTCGTTTTATCGTGTTTAGTTAGTTTTTTTTGTGAGAAGTTTACACACAAAAAAAAAAAAAACAAATAATATTTTAAACTGATATTTCGAGTGACACTAACAGCGGTCGATGAACACACAAAAAATCATCAAATTAATAATAATAATAATCCACAAATTTCACACAACGCCATCTAGTCCCAAACTAAGCAGAGCTTGCGCTATGAGTACTAGACAACTGATAAACATACATATATATTTCTAAATACATACATATTATAGATAATTATTACACCCAGACAAAAAACAAATGATCGTGCTCATCACACAAACATTTGTCCTAGGTGGGAATCGAACCCACGACTTTGGGCATAGCAGTCAGGACCACTGACCACTAGACCAACAGGCCTGTCAAAATTAATTTATTTATTTTATCATGTTTACATATCGATATTCATCACATCAGCGGAGTTTCGCTAGCTAAATTAAAACGACCGATCATTCCATAATTTAAATAGCTGTAAATATAAACATTGCAATGTATACATTGTTTATGTAACTGGGCCGAGCCACTTGTCTATTTAATTCAGTTTAGAACACTATACTCGTAGATCCTGTTTGATTAATTCGTGTCGATATTGAAAAGATGAAGTTACATTGTAGACTAGAACAGCAGGCTAATTGCGTAACACACTATCAGTAGCAATGGGTTTCATTTTGACAGTTCAACAACATTCATTGCGTTATTTACTTTGTTGAGCAGACACATTTTTCGAACATATGGAGCAATGGATTAGCAATATGCTTCAAAATGATTCAAATTGAGAGTAATAGTGTGTTACGCAATTAGAGTGCAGCCTATGATTTCGAAACTCATACACTGCCATTCAAAAGACTTAAGATTTGATGAAAAATCAGAAGTGAGAACGAAATGAAACAATGTTTAGTTTTTAACTCAAGGTTTTTTCCAAACGTTTTGTAAGATTACATTGTATTGTAATAAAATACTGGTATTAGAAACTGAATAGTATGTATATTAAGCCTGAGCCAATTTGGCCCGTATTAAAAGTGGATCAAACGTGCTTTTAATACCCAGTACCACGTAGGTATTGGCGAAACCGACAGTATCAATTGATCGATTATGGGTAAATAATAGGTAGATATCGCAGAGAGAAAAGATCTTTTTCTCAAAACACAGCTCGCAAGCCGGTCGACGACAGAAAGCGATAGAGAACACAATGACGTTTTGCATCCTTACATACTACAAAACAAAGTCGCCGAAATGTCTGTACGCGCATAACTTCCGAATGGCTGCACCAAATTGGATAATTCTTTTTTTGTTGTGTTCTATATTGCCAGGACAAGGTGTGTATGAAAGAAAAAAAACATTGCACCCGTGCGAAGCTGGGGCGGGCCGCTAGCTTGATATAAACTTTGACACATGACATTGACAGGTGACAGCACCTACCAATATCAATAGCACTCACTACTACCTTGGATGTAATACCATACAACCGACACAATCATTTTGCAGGCTTGCTGCAGTTCACATCCTAAAGAAGACCCAAAATCATGGACAACAAATGCAAAATTTCATAAATTTTTATTTTTTGGGCTGTTATGGTTCCTTTTGGCCTCATTATCTGTTGGATAACAGTAGATTACACCGCACTGGTAAGGAAGGCTGGTTGAGTTTATCAGGGCATAAAGAGATAATATCCCTGTTCGTAGCAGGTGGCGATCTGCAGTTTCCACCTACCCACATGGGAAAAATTCACGAGTATAATATGTATGTGGCTGTGTATGCCTGTTAGTTGTGCATGGGTCCATATTTGCTGAGGTCAGACAGTTGGCCTGGAAACTGTAGTACAGTGATGTCTTACCTATATTGTATTGGTCTGCAGTGGGCCCGCAGGTCTCTTGCACGGCGGTCTCGCTCCAACCGGCCGGGTACACCGCCACGCCTGCCACCATGCTCAGCGCTGGAAACAGAAACATCAAACGTTTATTATACGACCTCAAGATATTAGTCTTTCAACATTTTCTTGGGGAAATTAAATGGGAAAAGGTCAGTGACCACACTCTCTGAACAGCCGCGAAACCAATTAGGAAGATATAACAATAACCTCGTATGGTGGTGCTACCTCGACGGAACGGAAGCAGGGTGGAGCTGTGTCACAAACTATGTTCCAACTCTTATCCTGCTTTCTGTGCGTCAAAACGTGCAACCATTGCGACCTCTGCGCTGCCACCGACGATGCCGTGGTACTGGCGAAGTTTTAGGCCACAAAATTGAACACACTGTCGTCAGTCGTGCCATCGACATGAGGAAGAAAAAGAAGTGACTTCACATACTGGATGATTTTTTTTTTACAGGCTCCAAATTTTACAGGATGTTCTATCCATAAATATGAACAACTTTCACGGAACCAACTCTGAAATCACGAAAACAAAATCAGCTGTTTAATAGCTGTTTGACCAAAATGTATGAAACAGCTGATTTTTTTCGTGATCTCAGAGTTGGTTCCATAGTGAAAGTTGTTCATATTTATGGGTAGAACATCCTGTAAAAATTTGGAGACGGTAAAAAAAATCATGCTGTATATTGACGCGGAATCAGCTCGGTGAGAAAGAGCTTAAAGGAAGTCGCCTCGTTTCGGTTCTGATGACGCGACTTGACGCCGATTAGAAACGAATACGCATCTTGCCGAATTTCCGATCGCCGAAGTGGCCAGTGTTGTGATAAGTGTGGTCACTCCCTTGTTACCTGACTGCGCAACATTATATTTATTTATTTGCTTAGATAACAATAGTCCATATCATGTAACATGCATGTCCATATCATGTGCATGTGTGTGTGAGTTAGGCACAAAAACACATCAAGCTACTACAATCCGTCAAAATTTAATAGATTTTCAACTTTATCATTAAAGCATAAGGTTCAAGGTTGATTGGGAAAATTTTATATTTTCAGGTATCTTGATGTGCTGGCGTCTGTACCAAGCTAACAGAAATTCACCGGATGAATGATGAATGAACCACTCCTGCCTAACCAACACCTTCATGAAGTGATTCATTATAGGTAAAGACAAGGTTATGTGTTTTCCCTAATAAGCTACTTTACTATTTGCCTAGCCAGACAATTGAAACACTTGGCACTTGGCAAAGATAGAAGTTTTGTGATAATAGCTACAACAACTACCAGTACCTAGTCATTACGCCAAACGGCGATAGTTGCGAAAAGACACTTAAAACTAAGTGGTTTCTGAATCCTAAATATATGATGCACATCTTTAGGAAACGCCTACTTCGGTACAAACAAATAAGCTTTTATCATAAGTCTTAACAAAAGGTCAAGGTTTTGTATTTCGACGTTAACTCATCTTGGTGGTGGTGTATTACGAGAGGAGGCCTGCATCTCAGGAGTTACCGTATATTTAAGCTAATTATCTTATGACTAGCTGCGCCTCGCGGTTTTACCCGCATATTTTTCGATCCCTTGGGAATATGGGGATAACTACCTGTGTGCCAAATTCCATACAAATCTGTTTAGCAGTTTTTGCGTGAAAGAATAACAAACATCCATAGAGCCATAAACGCGAAAGTTTGTGGATGTATGGATCCATCCTCACAAACTTTCGCGTTTATAATATTAAACAGGATTATCGGAGCCACCAAAGAAGACCGTAATTCACTTGTTTCTCACGATAAACAGAATCAGCAGTGCTATTCTACACACATCTCACTGTGAAAATTTTGGTGAAGTGAGCTGTCAATAGTGTCAATGTCTTGCATCAGGTGGAATGACAGCTTACTTCAAGTTCTATTCACCTAAATATTCACTGTAACATTTTTACAGAATAGAACACCATCTCAAGCATTTAAACGTTAACACATCACTTGGTGGTGGTGTATTACGGCCCATTCCCTCTCACAGAGAGGAGGCCTGAGTTACAGGAGTGGCCGTATATTTAGGCTTATCGTCTTATGAGAATGGATAGAATAAGAAATAAGGCAAAAGGAAGAGTCTGAAAGTGGTACCGGTGACTGAAAAGTTGTGTGGAAATCGCTTATATGGGCATGTGATGCGTAGGAATCAAGAAAATGTCGTGAGGAGACTGTTTTGAGTATGAACGTGGATGGTTATAAGAGTAGTGGAAGACCAAAGAAATAATGTATGGACTGTGTGGAAGATGTGACCAGAAAGGGTGTAACTACCGTGCTGACGACTAATAGAGAAGTATGGAATAAAAGTACATGTTGCGCCGACGCCAAATAAATTGACATAAGGGCAGGAGAATTACGATGATCTTATGAATATTGATACCAGAAAAGAAGATCATAATTCAATTGTTTCCCACGACAAAGAAAAACAGAATCAGTTACTTTTGTTTAGCTCTCATAACAGGTGTAATTGTAACGAGAGCCGCAAAGTAAGCAGATCGAATTGAAACGGAAACCGACCAGTTGCGGTGGGAACGACAGGCAGTTAGTACATTGTATTGTATAGAGGTACATTATGATTGTATTGTATTGTTTGGATAGCTCAAGGTATTGAGTCGCAGGTGCCGCTACTTCCCATGCTGCAATCAGAGGCTGTTCAAAGAATTTGAGAACTAATTGGCTGATTGAAAATGAATTCTTTGGGTGTAGAGACTTGTGATGTGATATTTTTTGCACCCACAGCGCAGGAGAAATTTAGTGAGAGAAACTACTTCTGCCGGTCGATTCTGTAAAAATGTCACAGTGAAATCATAAGTGAAGTGAGCACTTAATAGTGTTAATCCCTAGCGAATGACAGCTCACTCCACGCTCACTTCACCCAAGCTTTCACGGTGAGATGTTTACAAAATCGCACGGCTGCTGTTTTTTGGAGGAGTCAATTTTAAGCCTTATTAGATTTGGTGTTACTAAGATTTTCCGGTCGAAGTGGCGGTGCTTGGGGGAGGCGTATATCCAGTAGTGGACGTCTTTCGGCTCAAATAATGATGACGATGGTTCTGGAGATTTTCTAAGACCATGCATCAGCCATCTTTCAATCAAAGCAATGATTATGTTAGGCAGGTCATAAACAGACATTTTCAGTCAGAAACAATTTTTTGACGTGATAACGTCTTATAAATCGATGAACGCAGGCTGCACGCATGATAAAGCATGACTCATTGTGACGTTCCGCCTGAGCCGAGCGTGCAAGCAAGATCGCGGGGCAGTCGATAGAGGCACGATCGGCTTAAGCGTTCAGCTTGTGACGCATCTATCTCTCTCGAAAAAATTGTATTTTTCAATTAAATCCTTCTTTGTATTATATAAAATAATGATAATTCAGTGATAATAATTCAATTCAATTCATAAAAGTATGCAATTTTTCATCAATATTTTCTTATGACGTTATCACGTAAAATTGTCGTCCGTAAACCGACTTTACAGACAACCAATTTTTTTTCGTGATCTCAGAGTTGGTCCCATAGTGAAAGTTGTTCATATTCATGGGTAGAACATCCTGTAAAAATTTGGAGACGGCAAAAAAAATCATCCAGTATGAATGCTTACAGTTAATTGGTGTCCAGGTTACCTACTATGGCCCTATCAGTTTCACTTGCTTATGTAAACTGTTGTTATGTAGGTACAAGTAAGTAGGTAGGTGCATACATCAAGATATGCAAAGGTGTGGAAATTCAAGATACCTACCTACTTTGGCTTTCCATGTATTTAATGTGTAAGACTAGAAAGTTAGTCAACATGCATTGTTTTAGCGAATTCCAAATGTGTGAGCGCAATTACCCATATGTTAAGTATTCAAAACTCTTTTATCTTTGACCTCACTCAAGGGTCATTTAGAGGATCTGTACCCCCTATTTGTTCGTTATACATTAAAATAACAGCTAAGGTTTTTAACTTAAGTAACATCACACCCGATCACATGCGTGACGATGGGTTAAGAGGTGTGCCTAAAGTACACCCACATTCCTCCAGTTATGTTAAGTCCCATGTAATAGGGGGCCAGCCTATTGCCATCAACCGGGAACAAGATCAGACCTCGGGCTGCTACTGAGAAATTCTTGATGAAAAATCCCAACAGGTAACACTTTGCCCGACCCGGGAATCGAACCAGCACCCTCACTGCGTAACACACTGTTCCTTTCAATTTGAAGCATATTACTAATCCATTGCTCCTTATGTTCGAAAAAAATGTCTGTTCAACAATGTAAATAACGCAATGAATGTTGTTCAATTGTAAACATGAAATCCATTGCTACTGATAGTGTATTAAGCAATTACCCTGCAGGGCCTCATGCTCAACAATAGCGCTCGCAACTACTTGACTAGACCAACGAGGCAGTCCCGCGAAGTAGTTCAGAACAAATCAAATAGTACCTAAGTTTTTAACTGTCCACGATTTCAGTTTCCTCCACTTATTCCCCTGAAGTAAGAAGCTAAATATTAATGTTCAATCCCATAAATATTCATTACAACCGTTTACAAAATATCCCGTAGGCGCAAAAACGAAATCCGTACACTATTCTACTTGCAGTGCTACCAACATTTCAACATCATAGGCAATTAACTAAAGGCGTAATAACATAATCAAAAACTAAAGAAGAAAAGCGTTCCGGTTCCGTTACGCAGTTCCGTTACGAATAAGGAATTATTAACAGATGCTTGTCATTCTGTTTCCCTTCATTTGGTCAGTGTGAAACTAAGGCTGTGTTCACACTCGGCGGAGCGTGACCCAGCCGTTCGCCCCAGTGCTTCTTGACTTTCGATGACGATAAAGATTTTTACTCTGTGCTGTCAGCTGTCACCGTTAAAGAGAAACGCGGGAAATTGGAGCTGAGTGGTTATGATAATTTTGCTGATTGCATAATGTTGATTTCATTTTCAATATTAATTATCTTGGTATTTTTCTTTGCGGGTGCAATGTGGCTCACCTCGCACTGTTAAAACTCTTATTACACTACGCGCCCGATATTTAGGCGATGTGTCTTTATAATAGGGACTTTGCCTGCCTTCTATTAATACGCAATCCTGATTTAGGGAAAGGGCCACTGTCTATGGCGTAGTGTAATGAGGCTTTTAGGTCTAGCTAGGTAAGGACTAGCTAGGTAGAAAGCAGAGATAGGTCATTTGAATATTTGCACGACTAATAGACGTTCCGTTCCTAGCCTTACCAAGAAACGTAAGGAGCGCGAATGTTTCGATTCGGGACATTATGTCTAGTTGTTCATCAAAAGAGGGGCCCCTGGCTAAATAATAACAGCCGCAAGGTCGATCGATTCAAAATCAAAATCAAAACTCATTTATTCAAACTAGGCTGAGAATCAGCACTTTTCGAACGTCAACATTACAAAAGACAGTCCCCCAAAACGCCCGCCATTCACCACTTCCTAGTGCTTTCGCTGGGAAGAAGAAGTTAGGATTAGCTTAAGCTACGCTTGCCGTGGTTGGTCTGTGGATGGGTGACCATCTTTACATACCGAGTCGGTACGCGTAGTCATAAGCCCGAAAGTCTGACAACCAGTCTTACCAAGGGGTATCGTATTACCCAGTAACAGGGTTGTGGAGGTCAGATAGGCAGTCGCTCCATGTAAAATACTGGTATTCAGCTGCACCCGGTTAGACTTGAAGCCGATCCCAACATAGTTGGGAAAAGGCGAGGCAGATGATGATGTTCATCAAAATTGCATTTAAAATACTTAATTCGACTTTGTGCGTTTTATTTTTTGGTTCCTAGGGGTTTTGCATACCCAGTGCCAATCTTTAAAACAGGCTTATTCCTACAGTGACAAGACATGTCTCATTCAGAGTTTATTTGAGACATAAAGTCTTATATTACCAGAACAAAAACCGGGAAAAAGGCGGATTCTATATCAATAATTTATCTAGAATTGGTGCTACTTATTTTGCATCGCCACGACATGGGCTGTCAGCTCTCCAAGCTGATCTTCTACTCTTTTTTTTATCTCCATCTAAATATGAAACAACGTTCATCTTAACATACACTCAACTTATCATCAACGTTCACTCAACTTATCATCAGCGTTCATCTTAAAATACCCGTGGAGGTTGCATAGGAAAGTCCAGTATCAACTACGTGCAAGATCGTTGCCTCACGTTTATCATTATATCACAGAAATCAGAGATAGATCACAGACGTGACGCTATGGTGATTTGTGGATCAAAGCTTAGTTGTGATATTTCTACGCAACAAGTTTAAAAAAACTTGAGGAAAACTGAAACAGTCAGTCATGGCATGCAATTAATAAGTTTGTAAGAGAAGCTGGGTGCTTCGATAATCGAAATTTCTGGAGCAGCGGGTTCCTGCTTAATCTATACTTACGCTTATGGAACGAATCACTACGAATAGATAAACAAGTCACAATCTCAAGACATTTTAAGATCTATCAAATGCTAATTTTCTAAAAAAATTGACACAAACATAGAATATTCATAATTTTCAATTTGTCTTTGTTTATAGACTAACAGCAAAGATTCCCCAGATACGATACATACCTACATGGCAAGCTAAATTATGTCAGCCTAGAATTCAGCTAAGCTAAAGCTACAGGTCTACTTTTATACTTGTTAGAGTAGGTACAGCAAAATATAATACAATTCGATCCTACTTCAACTCTATAGTCTTTCTGATTGGAACTCATAAAAAAAAACTCCGTACCCGCTCTCATCACTTCACTGAAGTCCTTAGTGCTCAAATACACGATCGGCATGTTATCGACGTCTGCTGCCGACTCGCGTTGACGGTAGCCGTCGGCGTTCGTCGACGGCTGCAGTTGACGCGTGTCGCTCGTGTATTTGAGTACGGTGCTCAAACACACGAGCGGTATGTTGTCGACGGCTGCCGCCGACACGCGTTGACGGCAGCCGTCGGCGTTCTGTTACATCCCTAGTTTGTAATAGTAAACGCTAACACTAATGCTTAGTCAGCACCAAGCCTTCTAGAATATCATTTCTCACAGGCTTCCAGCCAGTTCGGGTTTGGCATTCAAAGAGTTGGGACGTATACCGAATTTTCCCCAAAATATATTGTCTTTGTTTAGGAAACTAAAATAAACCTTTTTTAAAAAGATTCGGGAGTTTTCCATTCTAACAGTTCGTCGACGGCTGCAGTTGACGCGTGTAGCTCGTGTATTTGAGTACGGTGCTCAAACACACGAGCGGCATGTTATCGACGTCTGCTGCCGACTCGCGTTGACGGCAGCCGTCGGCGTTCGTCGACGGCTGTAGTTGACGCATGTCGCTCGTGTATTTGAGTACGGTGCGGTACTCAAACACACGAGCGGCATGTTGTCGACGGCTGCCGCCGAGACGCGTTGACGGCAGCCGTCGGCGCTCGTCGACGGCTGCAGTTGCCTCTGCCGTTGACGCGTGTCGCTCGTGTTTATTAGCATTTACTTTCTCATTGTGACTGTATTCTTACAGACCTGCATCATACATCTCGCGTAATGTTAGTAAAACAACCTCCCAATACATCTTATTATTGAAATCTTAAGAACGGTCTTTCTTTTGGTGTCCTATTCAAAGACTATTATAACCACGGTTATATTCTCTATGGTCCTATTTAACCCTAAAAATACTTAGCATTATCAGTAGCGTCCTGGATAAAGTCCCAGACATTCTTATACAAAGCTAGACAAAGACAAGATGACACATCATTACACACACCACACATTCAGTCGTCTAACCAGCCACTGTTTCCCACTGCGATCCTCCAAGCGTGACAACCTACTAGTAACAACGTTAAAATTAACAGCAGTAATTAAAGTATCCAGCCATCAGACGCATATGTAACGCTTTCGTAACCATTATCACACTGTGTACGTAACGCGTGACATAATGCTAGCAAAGGTCATGAGGAGAGCCTAATTAGCTACAGGTGTTTTGTAAAAATGTGTTTGTCATTTATTTGACGGAGAATCTTAATCTGATGAAAGAAGGTGATTATTTTTTGAGTCATAAATCATTCATCATCTGCCTAGCCTTTTCCCAACTATGTTGGGGTCGGCTTCCAGTCTAACCGGATGCAGCTGAATACCAGTATTTTACATGGAGCGTGTTGGGGTTATGTGTGTCTTGATGTGTGCGGGACGCAGCGGGTCTTTCCAATGATGATCTTTATTTATTTACTGTGACTCGATTTATTGGTATATCAAATTTACAAAAAATATATTTGCAACGTATAAGGACGACGCGAACGCGCGGCTGTCCAGAGACCTCGAAAAGACCAGTGTGTCTTTCGGAAACGGATGTGGCAGCCGTCATGGCGCTGCGACGGGGGGGGCGCGCTCAGCGGGTGCGGAGCGCGCGACAGATGATTAAGGCCAGAGTTGCCCGTTGCGGTGAATAGATGGCGCCAACAGTCGCTTCTTAACATGCCGGCAGCCTTGGAAGAACCGTTCCAACACGAAGAACACGATCATGATGTAGGTAGCGGGCAGATCTTTGAGAAGGCCCGCCGGATGGTGCCCGTGGCTGTACGGATGTCAGCGACGCGGGAAATTCCGTCCTTACCAGGGAACACTTGCGTGACTCGCCCCAATTTCCACTTGAAAGGTGGAAGCCTATCCTCTTTGATAAGGACGAGGCTGTCTTGAGCGATGTCTTCATTGCCAGTCTTCCATTTCGTACGTTGCTGGAGTTCGGACACATACTCCTTGGACCAGCGTTGCCAGAAATGTTGCCTCAGCAGTTCCACTCGAGCATAGCGCCCTAGTTGTGTAGGCGTGTTGGTCGTCAGGTCTTCGCAGGCTGGCGCGGTCAGCGGTCGGCCGATCAAAAAGTGAGCTGGAGTCAGAGGAAGGTAATCGGTCGGGTCGGAGGAGAGTGGGGACAAAGGACGGGAGTTGAGGACGGATTCAATTTGAGTTAACACAGTTTCAAATTCCTCGCGTGTCAACCGCGCGTCACCCAGTACACGCCGCAGATGGTACTTGCAGGACTTGACTCCTGCCTCCCACAACCCGCCAAAATGAGGACTATAAGGGGGTATGAACGTTAGACGAATTTGATTTTGATTAGTAAAATCTACGATATCATTCGAATTTTCAAAAATTACTGCTAATTCTTTTTCAGCACCCACAAAATTCTTTCCATTGTCTGAAAAGATTTGATACGGCTTACCGCGACATGATATAAAACGTTTCAAAGCTAAGATATAATCTTGTGTGGATAAGTTACCAACTAACTCCAAATGTATGGCTCGAGTGGTAAAGCAAATAAACAAACAAATGTATGCTTTTATTAACTTGGCACCTCTGCCTTTGCGGTCCGATATGAGCAATGGCCCTGCGTAGTCAACGCCGCATTGCATAAAAGGAAAGTTTGGTTCCAATCTTTCGGATGGTAAATTACCCATAATCGGGGTCAATGTCCTACCTTTCATACGTGTGCATGTAACGCAGTTATGTACTACCTGCCTAGCCAAATTTCGAGCTCCCAGTATCCACCACCGTTCACGCATGGAATACACTAGAAGCTGAGGTCCTGCGTGAAGTAATTTTTTATGTTCGTATTCACACAACAACCTGGTAAAACGATGTTTACTACTCAGCAATATCGGGTGTTTCTTATCAAAACTAAAATCAACCGCGTTGTTTAACCTACCACCTACACGAACAATATTTAATTTATCTAAAAATGTATTTAAACCCGCTATTTTATTAAATAATTTATTTTTATGGTTTAACGGTATATTATTTTTAAGATTGTAGTATTCATCACTAAACGACTGTTGTTGAACTAATTGAGTCAACACAGTAAGTGACTGTTGTAGTTCGCTTACTGATAACGAACCGGTTTTACGGCTTCGACCGTCGTCGCCGGGAGTGAGCGCACGCACATTACTTATGAATCGCAACATATAAGCACAAGCCCGTTGTAAACGATTAAACAATGAGAAGCGGTCAAAGTCAACTACTTGAAGAGACTGATTACAACTTAAATTAATTATGGTTTGTGATTTAACTTCCGGTAATTCGGTGGTTATTATTTCTTCATTATTATTCGAGAATATAAATCTGTTAGGTTCACGTAAAAACGTTGGACCGGTCCACCATATGTGATTGTTATTATATTTTAACGATTCTAAGCTAGCTCCTCTCGTTATGAGGTCAGCAGGGTTCTCGGTACCCCTAACGTGCCGCCATATGATATCGTCAGTAAGTTCGTTGATTTGTACCACACGATTTTGTACAAACGTTTTGAGTGAGTGAGGAGACATACGTAGCCATCCTTGCACTATGGTCGAATCTGTCCAAAAATAAACCTTATCGAATGTTAAACGTAGAGAATTTTTAATCTTATTATATAACTTTGCACCTACCAGCGCGCCGCATAATTCGAGCCTAGGTATGCTTACGGTTTTAATAGGTGCTAATTTGCTTTTTGCGCACAATAGATGCACAGAGATAGGTATAGAATGCTTACAGCTATCACAGCAAGATCTGATATACGCGCAAGCACCGTACGCCTGTTGAGATGCGTCTGTAAATATATGTAGTTCTTTATATCGCGAATCGGTTGTTGTTATATAACGAGGTATTTTAATATTACGTAAAAATTGCAGACTAGAAACGAAATTAAGCCATGTATTTGCAACTTTAATGGGAACTTCTTCATCCCAATCTAGTTTTTGAAGCCATAAATTTTGCAACAATGTCTTTGCTGTGATAACTGCTGGCGCTAGCAAACCTAACGGATCATACACCTGTGAAATGATTGATAACATAACACGTTTAGTGACTATTAAATCATTTTGAGTAAATTCAGTAGTAAAATGCAATTCATCACTTTCTGTGGACCAGCCTAATCCTAATGTTTTAGATAAATGATTGTTACCTATGTTAAGATCTTTAGTACTGTCAGGACAGACTTTGTGACTGAATGTCCACTTGTGTAACGGAAAACAACCCTGACGCAACACTGCTGCCGTTTTATTACATAAATCGACGAGTGAGTCAAGGTCATCATCACCAGTGATCAAATCGTCGACGTAGAAATCGTCATTAATTGTTCTAGCGACCAAATCACTATCACATTCCCGTGCTAATTGTTGCAAGCATCGCATACTAAGAAAAGGCGCTGATGCAGTGCCATACGTAACAGTTAACAAAGTATATAATTTTAACGGTATATCAGGATTTTCCCTCCATAAAATTAACTGTAAGTTTTGCTGATCTGAATCAATTAAAATCTGCCTGTACATTTTTTCAACGTCAGCGCAAGCGACGTATTTATACTGTCTAAACCTCAATAAAATTGAAAAAATGTCGTTTTGTAATGGCGGACCTATGTATTGTATATCATTTAGAGATTTATTAGTAGACGTTGTTGCGCTCGCGTCAAACACAACGCGTAATTTTGTCGTGAGACTATGCTCACGATAAACACCGTGATGCGGTAATATGTAATGTGGTTTATTTAGTAAATCGGTAACATTAGATACCGGGGACATGTGACCCAATGCTTCATATTCTCGCATGAATTCACAATATAATTGTTTGTAGTGTGGTGAACGATTTAATTTTCTTTCAAGAGATAAAAACCGATTCTTTGCTGTGGTGTATGAATCACCTAACGTATCGACAGATTCCTTCAAAGGAATGCGCACGGTGAACCTACCGTGTGCATCACGCTTTGTGGTCTCTGTAAACAACGTTTCACAATAACGATCATCTTTTGATAACGCAAACGATAAATCCGGTAATTCTTCCAACTCCCAAAATTTACGCAATTGAGAATCAATGTGAACAAGATTACATTGTACTTGGTTTATTTTAAACGAATGTTTACTCCGAATAGGGCCAGAAATGATCCACCCTATTTTCGAGTCATATAACGTAGGACCCGAAGCGAGCTTTATTTTCTTATTATTTAACAAGTCCCAAAATATATCCGCGCCCAAAAGTATATCTATATCAGACGGGACACTAAACTTGGGATCTGCGAGCAACATATTTTTAGGTATACGTATGTACTCGCAACTAACGTTCAACGAAGGTAACTTTGATGTTATTCGAGGTAAAACTAAGCATTGGATATCTGTATTGAAATCACTAACTTTAGATTGTATTTTTATTTTACAGGTGTGGGAACTTTTAGAAACGCTTTGTCCTACACCTGTTATGTGAACAGTGGACTGTATAATCGGCAATTTTAAACGATTGCATAATGATTCTGTAATGAAACAATTCTGACTACCGTTGTCAAGAAGAGCCTTTACAGTATAATATTGGCTGTCAGCATCAGGAACATCGATAAGAGCCGTCGATAACAATACCGGTTGTACCGCGGCGCTGCACGTCAGCGCATTACGCTCCGATTGAACCTGCGCATCAGCTGTTGACATAGGACGCGAACTTAACGTGGACGCGTTCATCCCATGAAGTAACGTATTATGTTTCCCTTGACATAATTTGCAAGGGCCATACGAACAATCATTTAACGAATGACTGGAACGAATACAATTTTGACATACCTTTTTATTATTAACAATTGTAAGCCTATCTTGCACCGACATATTAAGAAACTGCGCACACGAATACAGATGATGATTATTACCGCATAATTCGCAAACGCGCTTCTGTTTGTTGTTATCCGTGGTTTGTTTACCTTTGGCGACGTAAGAATGCGAGTGATGAGGTTGACTTGATGGTTTGTCTTTTTTGTGAGAACCTTTGGAATCGACATTACTTTTCTTAAAATTAACCATTGATAGCATATCTGCACGGTTTCTCAAAAACTCCATCAAATGATGTAGTTTTATTTTATCACCATTTAATTGAGACACCAGTGAACCCGTATGTGTTTCCCACTCGCGTTCGGTGGCCGGGTCTAGCTTTTCTACAACTAAATAAATGATAACGGTATCCCACGTATCAGACGGTTCGTCTAGAGATTTTAGTGCACGTAAATTTCGTAAAGTCGAATCAATAAGTTTTCTAATCTGTTCACTCGATTCATTTTGAAGCGGCTTGAATTTAAACAACGATTTCATATGATTTTGCACCAATAAACGATTGTTATGGAACCTGTTTTCCAATAAATTCCACGCGTGAAGGTAGTTTTCGCTAGTGAACTCTAATGCGCTGATAACTTGCGAAGCAGAACTGCTAAGCGATGACTTAAGATAATGGAACTTTTGTATGCTGTTTAGATCATTACGATTATGAATCATGGTAATATACGAGTTTCGATACTCAAGCCATTGATCAAATGAACCGTCAAATGCAGGTAATTTAATATCTGGTAATTTTATTGCTGAAAGATTTGGATTACTACTACCTACATTTTTAGTTTGATTGTCGTCATCGCTTATAAAACACTTCGCGGCAGCCGTAAGACGAAAATATTGCTCTTCAAACGTTTCCCGATAATCTATCTGCTGTAAATCTATTTGCTCAATTTCATCTTGTATTGAATTAAATTGTATAAACATATCAGAAATTGACTGTATTCGTAACTCAAGTTCCTTACGTGTAGCAATATTTATGGAATCTACTTGTTCTAATTTTGAAAGGAACTTCTCGAAAAGCGTCAGCCTGCCCTTTAGCGTGCTTCGGCTTCGTTTCAATTGCCCGAGCTTTAGTTTCTGATTTATTGTAAGGGGATCCTGACTAACATCCTTAAATGCTTCGTCATCACTCATTTTGGCGGTTGAGAAAGGCAAAAGTACTTACAATATTCCTGCACAGCACGTGCCCACGGCGACGCACAACTAGGCAACTGGATAACGCACGACTGAAAAACGAGAAATATCACTGGTTAATCCTTATTGCTGGAAAGAGGAGAGGATGGAACGGGATACGCTACCATTCCAGACCGTGATTGGCTACCTTTCCCACGATGCACTTCAGATCTCCTTGTGACGCCAAGATGGCTGCGTCTCGTCAGTCTCGTGTCGTTCAATTTCGGCTCGAAGGTCCAAATGTTGGGGTTATGTGTGTCTTGATGTGTGCGGGACGCAGCGGGTCTTTCCAATGATGATCTTTATTTATTTACTGTGACTCGATTTATTGGTATATCAAATTTACAAAAAATATATTTGCAACGTATAAGGACGACGCGAACGCGCGGCTGTCCAGAGACCTCGAAAAGACCAGTGTGTCTTTCGGAAACGGATGTGGCAGCCGTCATGGCGCTGCGACGGGGGGGGCGCGCTCAGCGGGTGCGGAGCGCGCGACAGATGATTAAGGCCAGAGTTGCCCGTTGCGGTGAATAGATGGCGCCAACAGTCGCTTCTTAACAGAGCGACTGCCTATCTGACCTCCACAACCCAGTTACTGGGTAATACGATACCCCTAGGTAAGACTGGTTGTCAGACTTTCGGGCTTCTGACTACCCGAAACGACTGTCAAAGACCTACGAATGACAGCCGGGACCAATGGCTTAACGTGCTTTCCGAGGCACGGAGGGGTCTCGGTATGTAAAGATGGTCACCCATCCGCAGACCAACCGCGGCAAGCGTAGCTTAACCTGATCGATCGACCTGTGCGGCTGTTATTATTTAGCCACGGGCCCCTCATAGTCATAAATCATTATATAATAGTAACTATGAGTGGCAGAAATATCAAGCCGAATTGACCTGAAACATAAACCAAGTAACAATTTGTATTTACCTTAAAAACAACATCAACGAATAAAATACCAAACAAACTATGGTAGTAGAGATTGTAGCCTATTTGGTGCTTAAATGCAATCTTTATGGATATTTTGATAAGTTTATTTATTTGCTTAATACTTCAAGCACATAAATGTACAGAGGCGGACAGGCAATTTCTACCAGTCAACCTTTGGGTGATGCAGAAACAAACAGCGTTAGGTGCAATAGAGGAAAACATATTTTTTATAAGTTGATTACACAATCAGGCGACAAAAATTATATTTAAAAGATGGAAAAAACAGGAGTCAGTTTAGCGCCAAGCGAGGGCATAATTATACAAAAATATTAAAATGTAATCAACGTTGAACCGTTTATAGAAATAATAATTATCAAAGTTATTCGATAAACTTTTGTTTAATTCATTCATCTTGGTACGGTGAGCACGCAGAAAGCTCAAAGTACCTTAGCCGCTGGCCATTCCTCAGCAATAGGATAAAATAAAATAAAAACTCGTAATATGAACTAATTTCACAAGTAGACACGAAAACAATTTCATCTTACAGACCATTACCAAATCACCTCTCACACGCTCGTTAAATCTAGGTAATAAGCTAGGTGTTAAGGTAACACTAAAGTTCGTTTTTAATCCCAGAGACTAATCTGACAGGTGTACTCGTAATGTCAAACTACTATACTAAAAAAACGCAAACACAAAAGACTTAAATGTCACATTATTCTCCGGGATTAAAAAACGAACTATAATCAGTCATTCTTCCATACTAACGAAGTATGGAGTCCACTCCATTGTTTGACAGTGTAGGTACAGACGCCAGCTTATCAAGCTACTACAATCTGTCAAATTTCTTTAATAGATTTTCAACTTTATCGCTAGTTCAAATTATATTGGAAAAATTTTACAGTTTTGGGTAGCTTGATGTGCTGGCGTCTGTACCTACATTAAAAATTATATCTACATGTCTCGTTATGATCTAGCCCTGTATGGACCCGGAATATAAAAAACAAAAATATTGGTTTTAGTGTTATGAGCATCGAAACTTCCTTATATTAACGCATTTGGGCGTAAACAAATAGGTAACCCCCAGAGTATGAAAATGGCAAAATTGTATACAGTATTCAATTCCCATCTAGTAGTTTTTTTTCATAATATCTGTGCTCCCAAAGGTCTGTTCATGAAATTTTACGTTCGTTTTCGTTATAAATCGTCTATTTCACTAAACAAAAATAAAAAAAACGAACTAAAACTAAATTAATAAATGAATAAACTAGATACCATGCATGTATATTAGCCACACCCACCGACGAGTTCGAGCCATCGACTAGTGCAACCTTAAGCGAATATTGCAAGTCACTACTTTCGACTGCTATTGTGAGTGGCTGTGCCACCTTCGCCGGTGCAAACTATATTGAAGTGTCGAGCGAAGCCGTAACGTAACAGATTGTGTAACACGACTGTTAAAACAAATTGTGATCATTATTGACTTAATGCACTCTAAATTACTCTGACTCATTAACTAAGCTAAAATGTAGATAATAATTATAGCTGAATATGAGTATCTTAATGACTGCAATAACGGTTATTGTGGTCATTTATTTATCGCAGGCTATCAAAATCTATTGCTAGACATAGGCCTTTCCCAAGTTGCGCCATAGCACCCAGTTCTTTGCCCACCGCATCAAGTCTACTCCCTCTGCCGTCACAGGATCTCAATCTATATAATCTAGCCGGGAAGCATCCAGTGCTATATGGCCAAATATTTGCCTTAGTCATCAAGCTTGGCAAAATTTGAAACCTAATAATCGGGAATCTTCAAATTCAAATGAAACGAAATCAAGCCAAACGACGACGTTTGGCTTAGTTTGGGCATATGGTGAGAGGAGAGGAACGCATGTGACTAAAAGAGTGGTGAATATAAATGTTTATAGATGGAGGAGGATGGGGGAAGGCCAAAGAAAAGATAGATCGATTGTGTGAGGAATGATATGAAAGAAAAGTGAGTGAATAAAAGAATGACGGTTGACAGAGGAGAATGGAAGAAGAAAACGTTATGGAGGTATAAGGAACAGTGTGTAAAGTTCACTCATCTTCCATAGAAAAGAGAGGATCCTCCGACCAGACGGGTGTCGTGTCTGACGAGCAACTGCCCGATGATTCATATCGGGCCAATGTATATGTATATGCTGGTTGCGCGGTAAACTCTGATTGCGAGATGCAGGATTTTGCGTGATGTCATATCACGCGTAGTTCACATGTGGCGTTGTAGATACCGCTACAACGTGTTGCGCTGACCTCAAGTAACACAACTGAACAAGGGCAAGAAGATGTTGATGATAATGCATCAGCAGAAGACAAGAATACGCTAATTTATCGGGGAATGTAACCTACTATATCATAACACCTACATTCAGTCCACACGTTACAACATACTTAGCAAACAAGCGCTAACATTTCGTTGGAGATATCTAGTTTTCTATAAAGCATATTATGGTTACAAATAGGTACTACATTTTATATTACCTCTCATAAAGCTGCTATTAATATATAACTATCCACCTTGTGTACCGGAGAAACTTTAATTATAGCTTGCACAGTTAATGTTGATGGTTATGAAGTGGAGAGCGTTGACAGATTATGTTCGCTTTCCAACTGGATTAACCTGTAGTGACGGAGGAGACTGAAAGGCTGTTTGTGCGTTACTAAAGCCACTGAAGCTTATTACATGGTTTTTGAATGTTTCTATGGCTCCGTAGTTAACAAAGATGGAAATGGAATCAAAAGATCAATAGTATTTAATTACCCTATAATGTTCCCACTACTGCGACACAAGCCTCCTCTCAGTGAGAGTGCGGCGGGTTCGTAGTACTCGTTGTCACATGTCTTCGAATTTTTGGTTATTGGGCAAGTACTCGTTATACTCGTAGTACCCGTTGTCACATGTCTTCGAATTTTTGGTTATTGGGCATGCCTGTTTCCTCACGATATTTTCCTTCGCCATTTAAAAACAAAACAAAGAATATATCATTAAGACCTCTTTCTGTCACTATACTACATAGGAGAAACGATAAACGCAGATGGATGCTGGGGGAAAACCACCAGGCTAAAGTGGGAGTGGGTTGGCCTCGTCGAAAGAATGTACCCAGTGATACGGGCAAAAATTGTCTCAAAAACTCAGTGGACGCCTTAGGAGGACATCGCCGTCGCGTCGGACAGACTGCGGCGAAGATGGTGTAAGGATTTGATCATATATGTGCGACCTACACGGTCAGAGATCGCATAAGATAAAGAGGTGTGGAAGGAAAACATGGGAGGCATTTGCCCAGCAGAGGGACACAATAATATACAGTTACAAAATATTAAAAATACTTTAGCTCCTTTAGTCAGTTTTTCGGGCGGCTAAAGTTAAATAGCCAACAGAAGTTTTACACTTGTTGTAGATTCTCCAAGTCAACAGACGAACTGTAGCGGGATTGTATACAACTGCAAGCTCATAGTGCTTATAAATGAGTAAGTGGTTAGTTAGCTACCTGCTTTCTAGTCCACTTTCGATGTTATCGACTTGCGGTCACTTTACTTGTTTACAATACTCTCGGTAACTAACTTAGCGTCGTTTACCTAATGAAGCGTTGGTTGGTTTAATGAACGGTTTGGAGAAAATGTTTGAAGACAGTAAAATAGACACATGACTTTGTTAATTTCTCAATTATCTACCACAGAACAAAGAAAGTCATCATCTGCCTAGCCTTTCTCCAATTATGTTGGGGTCAGTCTCCAGTCTAACTGGATGCAGCTAAATACCTACTAGTATTTTACATGGAGTGACTGCCTATCTGACCTCCACAACTTAGTAAATGGGTAACACGATATCCCTTGGTAAAACTGTTTGTCAGACTTTTGGATTTCTGACTACCCATAAAGACTGCCAAAGATCTACGCATGACAGCCGGGACCAATGGTTTAATGTGCTTTCCGAAGCATTTTCTCGATATGTAATGCATGGTCACCCATCGCTTAACCGTCGATCGACCAGGGCGGCTATTATTATTTAGCCGCGAGTCCGTCAACTGAACCAAGAAAGTTTTCAAAGCAAAATGCTGCGTTAGATTGGTACTCAGTCCAATGTAGACCGATCATTGACTTGGCGTAAATGCATGGTTTTCACTTAGAAAACCTTAGTTTCTCTTCGTGTTAAAATGTTGTGAAAAGTCGACCAAAGTCGATCAAGTTCTTCTAACTTAACAGACGGCGCAAAGCTGTCTGTTAAGTTTCGCCATGCAGTTTGTTGCGCCTCTTCTACCCAACTAAAGCACTAGAGGGAGTGATGGGTTGGGAAGGGTTGGCGTTTTGGGGACTGTCTTATGTCATTTTAACGTTCAAAAAGTGCTTATTCAATGGCTTATTCTCAGCCTAATTTGAATAAATGACTTTTGATTTTCATTTTGAAACTCAGAATAAGTCGCATGGGTTCAACAATAACATATAGGTAGATCAGTTTGCTTAAGCTCCTATTTTAATCACAGACTGTTTGAGATCTAAATTTCATTATTGTTACACAACATTGGGTCATAAATGTATTACATACGAGTCTTCTTACAACATTCCTTCCTGGTATCATGTCACGTTTCGAAGTCTCAATAAAACATGATTGATTTGAAATCAATCACGTTCCATAAACATGATTAATTTGCTTTACTTTGGTACCAGTGTGACTTAGAGCAAGCGCAAACAACTCTGCACAGAGCTTCACATCTGCGTCTTGTTGCTGCCACTAGACACAGAGCTGTTATTTGCGTCTGCGAGAGACGTCGTGCAGGAAGCCATCGTTTTCTTTTAGTATTCGAGCAAGGCAGTTGTGTAAAGTTCATGACTCTAACGACACGACGCGGCGTTGGCGGGTAGAATTTTTTGAGGCAGTGAAGGGCGGTTACTGCGCTGGAGTGATGTTGTTGTAACTTAAATAACGCACGACCTCAAATCAGCTGTTGCCTACGTTTATGTTCGCATAACTTGTCAAATTGTGGGGAAAAGCTGATTTTTTTTTTTCGCGATTTCAGGTTTGGTCCCATAGTAAAAGTTGTTCATAATGATGAGTACAATGACCCCTTATAAGGTTGTGCGTTATTTAAGTTACAGCTTGTACATATATGGAACCTCTAGTTGCAATGGCCTTGGCGCTTATCATGCAAAGGCGAAGCGTATCCGACCATCGTCGGCTGTGCGCGAGCACCGTGCGTTTAGTCGCTGCGACAAGTAGTGAGATCGCGTGACTCCCTTAGCCTGTCATTGCAACTCTGCAACTCGACGCCAAGTGTCGGAGATATAAACGAAATATATTAAAATTGTCGGCCGCAGTCTGTCGTTGCGTCTAGTCGCCGAGCTGTTGCAAGTCGCAGTCGCATGTTGCATAGTGTGCGCCATGTGTTACTGCTAATCGGGAACTATCGGCCATCACAGAGCATGCATGAATGACATTATGTGCAGACTTAACTTTATGTACTCGCGGTAATTTCAAACTGTCTTGTTACATTTTGAGTGTTAAATAAGCGTGTCTTTTAGCAGTTGTTGTGGTTGTGACGGTTAACTTATTTCTGAGATGGTTGACTACCGATTCGACAGTTTACGCGTTTGCAACGGATTTGTTTCAAATCATAACGGTAACAACAAAGCTGTAGGTAGCCGAAATCTAACACGTAAATTACAATTCATTACAAAATATTTTATTTCACGCCTACATGGACACTAATGAAACGTCAGAAGCTAGGTGCACGGTTCCAATTGGTATAATATCCTATAGAGAAGAGCCGGTAAAAAAATGCATAGTTACTCTATTATAAATAATTGGCTTTTACAATGTTTACAAATTGCAGTGAGGAGGACAGTATGTCGGCAAGTACCGGGTAATTAACAGAATAGGAAATGTCCTTCCTCGAAATATCCTATGCTGCCGCAGTGTACATTATGCTGTAGACGCCAGCACATCAAGCTACCAAAATCTGTCAAATTTCTTTAATAGTTTTTCAACTTTAGCTCTAAAGCATAAGGTTCAAAGTTGAAAGGGAAACGCCCATTCTTGGCCATGTTTTGCCCATCAATGTGATAAATGCAAAAAAATGCCCATTTAGTAACTAAAATATTGCTATTACTTATTTGTAATGAAAACTCGGAAATTAAAAGCCGGTTTAATCAAGAAACTCAATCGTTTATTGCCTTATTTAACACTTCCGGTCGTTGGTCCTGTCAAAGTAGGGATGACAACTTTTACTGAAAAAAATCGATACACTAAAACGGGTTACGTACCAAAAATCGATTATATTGGAAAATCAATTTTTATTACGTATTGTTTCGCTTTTGTTATTTTATTTAGCGGCAAAAAAATGTTTATCCATATTCGGGCTTATAAATAGATCCGATCCATTGAATCGATTCCGTGTTTCCGGTTTTTTTTTAATATAGTTTTTTCGTTAAATCGATCTTATAACGTCATCCCTACGTCAATAATAATCGTAATTGACAACAGATTGACATTGACATTTCACATTTTGTTTGGTGCTGTTTCCTTGCGACTTGCGATTTTCTTTTCTACTAAGTTTTTATATTTGATATTCCGACGACTTTGATTACGATGTGGTTACAACTTGTATAGTAATACGACAGTATTGTTGCAATTGTATATCTGGTCGGAGGACAGTAGGGTGTTGTGCCCACATGATGACAATTTTGTGGTTCTGGGGCTGGGCAAGGTTTCAATCAAATATAAATCCCCCAGCCTAATTCCTAGATGACGTGCTTATCATTTATTTATATGAGAACGAATAAAAAATCAGTAACCTATACATATGTTTTTTTAACCTTGAATTTTTATATATGATTTATAAAAGTCCAACCGAATTCTATGTAAAAAATAGTGTTAGTTTCTTTATCTATGATGTCAACCCTAATGCCTATAATTAGTTTCTTTCGTGGGCGTCACTTGGCCAAAACCTCTTTATCAAATGGGCACTTCCCTTTGACAGTTTCGGGTAGCTTGATGTGCTGGCGTCTGTACCAAACCAAGTACGAGTCTAGTCAGCCAAAAACCAGCACCGTAATTGCGTAACACACTAACAATCAGAATCAGAGGGGCCCGTGGCTAAATAATAACAGCCGCACAGGTCGATCAATCAGGTTAAGCTACTCTTACCGCGGTTGGTCTGTAGACAGGTGCCCATCTTTACAAACCGAGGCCCCTCCGTGCCTCAGAAAGCACGTTAAGGCGTCGGCCCCGGCTGTCGTTCGTGGATCTTTGACAGTTGTTATGGGTAGTCCGAAGCCCGAGAGTCTTACAACCAGACTTACCAAGGGTTATCGTATTACCCAGTAACTGGGTTAGTTGTGGAGGTCAGATAGGCAATCGCTTCATGTAAAATACTGGTATTCAGCTGCATTCGGTTAGACTGGAAGCCGACCCCAACGTAGTTGGGAAAAGGTTAGGCAGATGACTATCAATCAGAATCTGAATCATCTTGATATGTTCGAAAAATTTCTGTCTGAACTTTGTTGAACTGTAAAAATGGAAGCCATTGCTAGGTACTGATACTGTGTTACGCAACTACCCCGCTAAATGGCAAAGGTAAAACCAGCGGGAACTTATACCACAATTATTTATGTGATAATATTGACATTAGTAATGCATTTGGTATTTGGTTGGTCAGCATGGCGCAACTTGCAAGTGACATAAGCATACCCATACTAACAATCTATACCAATATTAAAACAGCCGGTCGATTCTGTAAAAATCTCACAGTGAAATCATAAGTGAAGTGAGCACTTAATAGTGTTAATCCCTAGCGAATGACAGCTCACTCCACGCTCACTTCACCCTAGCTTTCACGGTGAGATGGTTACAGAATCGCACGGCTGAAGAGTTTCTTTGTTTGAACGCGCTACCTATCAGTCGGATTTGAAAACACATTTTTTCATCTAATAGCCCAATTCTTGAGGAAGACTTTAGTCTACTTATCTATCATGGAGGATCCCTAGGAGCCGAGCAAAAACAAAAAACGTCAGAAAGAACGCTGACCGAAAACGAAGTAATACCGCGGGCATCGGGGATCGGGGAACAAAAAAATTCACGCGGACAAAATCGTGGGCAGAGGGAGGTAGCATTTGTGAGTTTTTATGTAGGGGATAATCTTCGCAACTACAGCCGGTCGACTCTGTAAAAATCTCACAGTGAAATCATAAGTGAAGTGAGCACTTAATAAGTAGTGTTAATCCCGAGCGAATGACAGCTCACTCCACGCTCACTTCACCCTAGCTTTCACGGTGAGATGGTTACAGAATCGCACGGCTGATCCGATTCCGAAAATTCTTTCACTAATATGAAGCTACAGTATTGTACCAGGTGTCATAGGATATATTTTATGTTAAAAGAAGACATTTCACGCGAACAGAAGCTAGTATCTAATAAAGTATAATACAATAGAATAAGGGCTGAATTGTCAACTGACAGATAATTTTAAAACTGACGTCTGACAGTTTTTGTATGGAAAAACTGTCAAAATTCTAAATTATTCCTCGGATAAAATTATCTAGGGTTGGAAAAATTAGCCCTTAATTACGCAGTAAGTAGGGATGTAGACGATGTAGTCCATATAAATAGCACCCCGTTAGGCAAAATGTGCGTGAAGACAAACATGGACACAAAATGGTCACGTTTACATTCAGATGCGTGCGCGCACGTCTTTGGCAAAATGAGGAAAACCGCCAGCCAATCAGACGCGTCGCAGCATAGCAATTACTCATACTGAGAGAATTTTGATGAAAGATTCTTTTGCAGAAATATGCACTAATATTACAAAAGAACTAATTTGAAACTACATTAATGTGAAATTAAATTCTTCATCATTAGATTGTGACACGCTTGCTTTTGTCCGTTGTTTTTAACCGACTTCAAAAACTGAGGTTCTCAATTTAACTGTATGGTTTTTTTTGTGTTTTTGTTAGGTACGCGATATCTCCGGCAATTGTAAATAGATTTCAAAAAAATTTTTTTTTTTGGATTGGGGGGGGGGGTATGCCTCAGGGATGGTCTCGTATAAATTTTATTATCTTTGAGTGAGTACTTTTTGAGTTAGCTTCAATAATACGTATTTTTGCCACTTAGTTTAAATTGATGATGTTATAATAACTTCCTTGAACTGATATTTACATAGCAAGTAGTGTTATACGAATTTGTGTGGGGTAAGTACTCGTACAACTTGAAAGTGAAAAATAAAATCTACCTTCCAAAAAAAAAAAAACAACTGACTTCCAAATAAGACGCTACAAAGTGAAAACTAACTTTAATTTCGGAAGTCGTTCGCAAACAACGAAAATGCGAGCCCAACGACCCCGACAAACAAAAAAACAAAAAGAAAACTCAAAGTTCTTGCCTCGGAAAGCACGTGACGCCCTTGGTCCCGGATGTCATTCTTAAATCTTTGACAGTCGTTACGGATAGTATGAAGCCCAAAAGTCTGACAACCAGTCTTACCAAGGGGTAACATGCTTCCCAATAACGGGGTCTTGGCGGTCAGATAGGCAGTCACTCCATGTAAAATTGGTATTCAGATGCATCCGGTTAGACTGGAGGCCGACCCCAACATAGTTGGGAAATAACTAGGCAGATTAATTGATTAAATTATAATAGGAAAACCTTAAACCAGTCAATCCAACGCGGCCACTGCTGGCCACAGACCTCTCCTGCCTCTCCCCACTTGCGCCACAATACCCGCGGGGTGATTGCGTAACACACTATCAGTAGCAATGGGTTTCATTTTGACAGTTCAACAACATTCATTGCGTTATTTACGTTGTTGAGCAGACACATGTTTCGAACATATGGAGCAATGGATTAGCAATATAGTAATTAGAAGATTATTATTATTATTATGATTATTATTACAATCAATTAGCTTCAAAATGATTCAAATTGAGAATAATAGTGTGTTACGCAATTAAGCTGCCGGTCCTCGGCCTACCGTCCAGTCTGTCAGTCGCAGGTCGTCGTGGCATTTATACTAATGTTAATAATGTTTGAAGTGGTTTGAGTATGTCCTAAGACCTAACCTTTAAGAAAACAAGTTTTCTTACTTATAAATTCCGATGAACGATGATGATCCAACATCTTAGTCATCGTCAACGCTGGCTCGTGTTGAGTTGGCAAATCTTTGGTTGAAAACATTTTACGGGTTGTTAGATCATTCTTCAGATTTAATAAGTAGGTATTTGTTGGGGAGGTTTGCAGAGCGAAAACACAGGAAATACTCATCTGCCTAGCCTTTTCCCAACTATGTTGGGGTCGGCTTCCATTCTAACCAGATGCAGCTGAATACCAGTATTTTACATGGAGCGACTGCCTATCTGACCTCCGCAACCCAGTTACTGGGTAATACGATACCCTTTCGACTTTCGGGCTTCTGTAACGACAACCAGTCTTACCTAGGGGTATCGTATTACCCTGTAACTGGGTTGTGGAAGTCAGATAGGCAGTCGCTCCATGTAAATACTGGTATTCAGCTGCATCCGGTTAGACTGGAAGCCGACCCCAACATAGTTGGGAAAAGGCTAGGCAGATGATGATGACGTACTTATATCTTATATCTCGTCATTATCTTTTTTATCATACATTTTACTCAATTGAGCGCGTCTACTTATACCTACTGTAAATTACGTGAGCGCACGCGTTTACGTGCCGCACGCGTTACATCGCGTTTCACGTCGTCACCTACAGTTAGCGTTTATTATAATAGTTAACTGCATCTCTAAATTACTGGCCTTAGGAGGCATTGAGGGGCCCGTGGCTAAATAATAACAGCCGCACAGGTCGATCGATCAGGTTAAGGTACGCTTGCCGCGATTGGTCTGTGGATGGCCCTCCGTGCCTCGGAAAGCACGTTAAGCCGTTGGTCCCGGCTGTCATTCGTAGATCTTTGACAGTCGTTACGGGTAGTCTGAAGCCCGAAAATCTGACAACCAGTTTTACATAGGGGTATCGTATTACCCAATAACTGGGTCGTGGAGGTCAGATAGGCAGTCGCTCCATGTAAAATACTGGTATTCAGCTGTAACCGGTTAGACTGGAAGCCGACCTTAACACAGTTGGGAAAAGGCTAGGCAGATGATGAGGAGGCATTGCTTGCTATCGAAAAATGTTACATGTCTTGAGATCAACCTTGGTAATTTTGTATGTCGACAATGGTTTAACTTTCCCTCTCGCAAACCTGACTTTTAAAAGCGTGTGCAAAATTAAATTCAGTAACATGTTCATGTCAGAGAGCACATACGTGCACATAATAACACAGACTGAGCTAAACACACACATGAGTGACACGCATGAACGGCAGACGCAACTGAAGCCGTCCACAGCCGTCGTCGCCCGCCGTCGACAAAGTGCTGTTCGTGTATTTGAGTACGGTGCTACGGTACGGTACTTGCCTCTGTCGTTGGCGCGTGTCACTCGTGTGTATAAGCACTAAGCTTTAGAGTGGGCCCGTCATATTATATCGGCCGCCATGAAAATCTGACATTTTCACTAGTATTTGACATTAAGGTGTCAAAAAACACTGTCACGCTCTCTGGACAGCAGTTGTTGTGTGACCGTTCACTTTTCTTAGGAAACCAAATCTTTACAGCAATAAAACCTTAATAACTCAAGGGTGTTCTTGTTCAAGAAACAAAAGTTTAAACCCACACGCACACATGACATACGAATCAC
This sequence comes from Eremobia ochroleuca, assembly GCA_949629135.1. Classification (NCBI taxonomy): domain Eukaryota; kingdom Metazoa; phylum Arthropoda; class Insecta; order Lepidoptera; family Noctuidae; genus Eremobia; species Eremobia ochroleuca. Next base: position 14,440,621 of record OX451408.1, read on the forward strand.
GCATATCACGCTATCGATGCTGAGCGAGAAGGTTCATACCTCCTTCTATTATGAGGACCGTGAGAACCGAAGCACTTCTGATTAATGGCAACCAGACGGCTTCATGCCCCATTACATGAATTAACGCTTCCGTATCAACACTTTCTAATGTAATCTTACATGCAACTTACAACGCTAGACTCTCTTGTGAAGGATGCAATACGCCGCCGGATTTTACATCGCAGAAAGTCAGTGCTGCTGTGTAGCATATTGACACCGGTAATCTTAAGAAACTCGCGTATAGTTGTACAGACGCCAGCACATCAAGCTACTACAATCTGTCAGATTTCTTTAATAGATTTTCAACTTTAGCGCTAAAGCATAAGGTTCAAAGCTGATTGGAAAATCTGACAGTTTCGGGTAGCTTGATGTGCTGGCGTCTGTATAAGCATCTGGTCTGCCGTCATCTCGGTAGTGACCCCATTTCTGGCCATATCATCTTTCTCACAGTCCATCCATAGATTCTCTGGTCTTCCCCTACTCTTATAGCCACCCACATCCACATTCATACTTAAATAAAAAAAATTCATACTTAAATACTTTTATGATAATGAAATGAAAAGATTTTTTTTTTTTTTTTGTTAACAGTATATCGGTATGACTTACACGTCACATTATAAAAAAAAAATAAGCTAATATTTCCTATCTGACTACCCCTGAGAAGAAATGGCGAAACAGTCTTTTTTTAAAGTCCAGACATAATCTTGGTCAGATCATGTGAAGACAAGATTAGTGCCTGAAATTGTCTTTTGAGGAAAGAACCACACAGATTTGAGTGGACAAGTCCAGTCATTTGTCAGTAATCGTGTAGTGTAACTCATCTCAGAACTTGAGGAGCTCAGGTATTTATTAAAGTAACTTGTTCTAAGAACTACACTAATATACAGTAGCGAGATAGACGAGATTATCGACGTAATTAAAACGTTGCAGAATCTTGTAAAAGCCACGTCTTTGTCAAATGTGCGGCGTTACATCATTTTCTCATTGAACTGGGTCGACGTGGCTCCACCGCAAATATTTTAACAATGAATGGATCACTTTATGGGAATGTTACAACGATCTTTACGAACGGCTTTATTGTCCCGTAGTGTCGCAAGGAGCGCGTGGTACAGTCCCATCGTTGACACTTGACACACTACAAAAATACTTGTAGTCAATTTACCTCTTGACAACAGCAACCTTAAAGTAACAAGAGTAACGATCCCATAGATTTTGACAGACTTGTCAGTGGCAGCAACCCAACAGCAACTCTATCAAAATGAGAATAAAGATCACTGTTATTTGGACAGTGAACTGTGAAAGGTCTGTAGATTGCCATACGGTAAGAACGCTAAGAATGTGCGAATCAATCTTAAACTAAGTAAATTAATTCATTCACTGACAGACAACGCACAGCCTAAACCGCTGACTCTAGAAGCATGAAACACAAAAGAGTTCCTTATATAAGGAAAGTGAGCACTAAGCAAGGATTATGGGAAATCCTCCCATAGGCTTTAAATAGGTGATGACAGTTTATAATTTTGATGATGGTTATTCCATTTATCTACCCCAAAAATCCACTTTAAGGTGGATACGCGGCAACGCATGATCGAAAATCCTACCCTAAGCCTATAAATTCCGTTTATCCAACTAGGCCTAGGGTGGATTCTCGGACATGTGTTTCCGCGTATCCACGTTAGGGTGGATAAGCGAAATAATCATCGGGCACACGGCTTGTCAATGAAATAAAGTTGTGGAAATAACTTAGTCCAGTTTATCGCATATCCATTAGAAACAAGAAAGCGTAAAATGAAGAAGTGAACGTCAAAAAACACGGATGTTTAGATGAATTGTCAAACACAAAGACACAATGCAAACATGCAGGAAGATGTGTTGAAGAGTGTTAAATAGACCTGAACGTTTGTGATGTAACAAGTAATAACTCTGCAGAGTAAGGTACATAGAATTGTTGCTCATCACTATCGTTATATCACATAAATTAATCTGTTGTAATGATTAAGCCCTTTTTATTGCTCACCTTAATTATTTTTAAAGGCGAATGTGTAAACTATTAAAAAATAGAAAAATAACCCCTTGACTAATGAGACAATCTTAATCTTAAAAATCAATTAAAACATAGTATAATATAACATACTAAACGATTTAAAGTAACTATTGTGCCAGCGACAGGAAGGAGAAGAAGAACGATTTAAAAAATTAAAACGTGCTTGTGGATCCTCGTCAGGAACGAAGTTCCTTGCGCGATACTCGCACGCACACACACACTAGTATTTAATAGAAAGAGTCAGACAAAGAGAAAGTCGCATAAAGATTTTTCCTTACGTGACGATTTCTACCAGTCAACTTCTACCGCAAGCCGCGATTGATTTTTGGAACTTCGTTTCAAAAATCAATCCCGCTTGGTAGGAACAGGAGGAATACAGTTTGATCTCATTCCTTCAGTTTAAAAACTTGAAACTTGGCACAAATGCTTATATACTCTTATATACCTTAGGTATATGATTTTTGAAACGAAGTTCCAAAAATCAATCGCGGCTTGCGGTAGAAGTTGACTGGTAGAAATCGTCACGTAAGGAAAAATCTTTATGCGACTTTCTCTTTGTCTGACTCTTTCTATTAAATACTAGTGTGTGTGTGCGTGCGAGTATCGCGCAAGGAACTTCGTTCCTGACGAGGATCCACAAGCACGTTTTAATTTTTTAAATCGTTCTTCTTCTGGAATTCTTATATACCTAGGTATATAAGAAAGATCATAATCATTAATTTCCCGAACTACTACGAAAGTAAAGAAAGTATGGACAGTACTAAAGCCACGTGGACAAAGTTGCAGCCGAAGAGACATAATAATTATTACGATTAACACGCGCATCAAGTAAGGGTATCGGTAATAAAATTTGTATTGTAAAGGAGGTAAATAGGTAAAATCAGCTGAAATCATTTTTAAAAAAAAAAGGAGTACGTTCCATGTAGAATGTTCCAATAGGTTGCTTCAAAATGAAACGTCGATTTGATACGAAGATTTTAATAAGGTTTCAATTTCACACAAAATTGCTGTTCTCAAGCATTTGCAAATTCCTCAGGCGTAGGCAAATGTGCTCGAACTCTAGCAAGTCTGTCCTGGTCAATATTGAGACTCTTCCTCTTACACGCTATGTCCTTCTCCAATTCTCCTCTATACTTCATCAGCTCCGATCGCACCGACTCCGCCTGTCTCATCTGGTGAGTCAGGGACTCGGCGGTCTCTTTGATAAACTTCGCTTCTCCCATCAAGGCATACTGTGCCTCATCTCTACAGTTTTCTACATTGGGCCGAGTGTAATTCCTGCTTTTTAACCTTGTGTTTGACAGTTTATCTCTCTCGTCTACTTTCCTCAACGAATCCTTCAGAAAATCGATAAGTTGTTCTACATTAGCGATAGTTTGCAAATTGTCTCTCAAGGTGTCTTCTAACTTCGCACATAGCTCTTCTGTAGCAGCAACAGTTTCTCCTAGTGCATGATTAGTTCTATCAGATTGTATTTTCATATCTTGGGAACCTTTCACAATTACATTCATCAATTCCACTCGCAATTCTGCGGACTGCTCTCTAACTTCTTCACAGTTTCTGATGCTTTCTGCACAAAAGTGTTCCCAGTACTCCAAAGTGGTTGCGTTTTCAGGCCACCGAGCCGCACCTGGATGATGGAATATCAGATTCGATTTGGGCGTCAAATTCGAATTTATGATATCTTGCTTTAACGTTGTCATCTTGTCGCTCCAGTCAAATTCAAGACTGGATTTGGCAGCTTTGTTATTGACCATCTGTTTCTCAACCCTCGCCAGAGTCTCCTGGAACACTCGTCTTATTTCTCCGACAATGGCCACCTCTTTTATTAATTCTTGTTCCGCATCGTCCCTTACCAAATCCGGTTCATATCTGAATGTGCGTAGTTCCAAACATTCTCTCGAAATAGATTCAGGCAACATCAAAATTCTACTAGCACCCTTTAGTTTAGCTCTATAATCATCTAAATTCTTAATTTCTTTACTCATAGCGTGTATGGTCGTTTCAGCTTTTTTTTTCCAATGAGCCAAGGTTTTAACTCTTTCATTTAGCTTTTTGTTGGTGTTAGACTGCTTGTTATCCATGCCCTGGAAAGCTTTTTGCAGATCAGATTTAATGGATGCTTCTAATGCTTTAGCTTTGTCGGTCGCTCGTGGGGTTAAAGTATACTGGTTATTTTGTCTCCATTCTCCAGTAGAGTATCGAGTGATGGAGTACTTGTCGACGACAGGCCTGACGCCAGTCATACCGGCTTGAGGCGTCCAGTCCACGTGACCCGGCGCCCACGGCCCGATGGGGCCCATGGTGAGCATGTCACCGCTCGTGCTGTCCGTGGGCTGCGGGAGGTACATAGGCGGTGCACCCGGAGGGTAGTACTTCTTCTCTGGCGGTATTATAAAACCAGGAACATAGGTGGCTGCATGAGTATTCTCAGACGTACGTTTCTCACCCGCTTGTAGATAAGTCCGCGGCCCCGAGTGTTGAGCAGCATTTGTTGGACAAATAAAAGGGCAATCTAATTTTTCGTTGTCGACGTTTGGATTAGACATTTTCACGAGAATTTAGAGGCAGCTGTATTAAAAAACTAAATAATATCAAATTAAACCTAAGAAAATCTGTTACTCAATCAAAAAAAAATACATTATAATGACGTATTAAATTTTTATTATGTCTATGAACTTGACATCATTATTACATATAGCCAGGAATGTCATTCATCCATGTTCAAAACTTTTTGACACGCCTGCAAATGTCATTCAGGCGCCAAAAGTTCCTTGTAGCACTTTATGTTAATCTGGTCGAGTTTTATATGCAATAGTCTGCTCAGTACCGTAGCTTCACAAAGAAGGTGCGTAGTACCAATTCGCAACCGGCGGCGTGCGTAAATATACTCGTATGATCGTAAACAACGAAGCAAAAGGAGTTCCGTAGTTTCTGCCTAACCATGGGAAAAAGACGTGAGTTTATGTAAATACACTCAGCGGCACGGAATGTGGCCCAAGCGCGCTATATGGTTTATTACCAAAAATGAAACGCAAAACAGGACTTTTTTTTTGTAAAACTTAAATGTTTATTCAAATCATAAATGCGAATGATTAATTAAGAAAAAGTAAGTTAACTTTATTAAAAATTTACAAAATTACAAAAAAATACATTAAGCTCTAAGTTTAAAAAAATGTTTTACAATTAAATTTACAAAATAAAGCTATGGTACTTAAAATTAACAGCGGGTATTTCCACCTCTGGCCCTGATGACCGCCTGCATGCGATCAGGCATGCTGTGGATGATGTTTTTAATGTCCACATGGGGTATTTCTTCCCAGGCGGCCACCAAAGCGGTTTTCAATTGACTGATAGTCTCTGGAGGGTTAGGACTGGATCGGATGCGTCTTTTAAGCATATCCCAGACATGTTGTATGGGATTCATGTCTGGGCTTCGTACCGGCCACTCCAATTTGGTGATTCTTACCTCCGACAGGTAATCATCCACGCAACGTGCAGTGTGAGGTCGGGCATTATCTTGCATTAAGATGAAATCTTCGCTACCGATGAATCCTACGAATGGTAAAACGTGTTCTTGAAGGATCTCTTCAATGTAGCGCACTGCCGTTAGACGACCTGCAACTACTGCCAACTCTGTGCGTGCGTTTGAACAGATCCCTCCCCAAACCATAACTGATCCACCATGGAAACTGACGGTTTGCCTGGTAGTTATTGGCAGAAACCTCTCCCCATGCCTTCTCCACACACGTTCGCGGCCATCTGGAGCTCTTAAGGCCACTCTGCATTCGTCAGTCCACAGAACTTTACTCCACTGCTCGTGAGTCCAATTGGCGTGTTCGCGAGCGAACCGAAGTCGAGCTACACGATGGTGCCGGAGCAATTCTGGACCTCGCGCTGGTCTTCGAGCACGCAGATCCCGTTCCTGCATTCTCCTTCTTGTTGTTCGCTCACTTACGTTGACCCCCCCTTGCCGTTTGTAGCCGCTGCCGTATTTCGACCGCAGTAAGGAACCGATTTCTCAAAATTGCGAGAGCGATAAATCGGTCATCTCCCGCTGATGTACACCTAATACCGCAACTTCCTGGTCTCCTCGTGTAAAGGCCGGTCTGGTCGTACCTTGTTAAGGCGTACCTGAGAGTTGTACGCGGTACATTTAAAGTTTCAGCAATCTCTCGCTGCGTTCGCCCCTGACTCCGAAGCAACACAGCTTGAGCAACTTGAGCTGAAGTTAGAGGCATTGTGTTTGAATTCTGGAAGCATAAATTAGTACAGATTAATTAAAAAATAAAACAACAAAGATTAAATGCACGATCATTTTGAATATCGAGTTTTAACTCACCCGTGTCTTGTGCGTTCCAGTAACGAACTAACGTTAAGTGTCACAGAAATGAAACCAATTAACTTTTTTTTGTGCTTACCCTCTTAAATTAACAAAAACAAAAGTCCTGAAAAACTGCCACTCGAAATTCTCATATGCGATATCAAAATCGCCTGTTATCGGTTTGTTTAAGTTTGGGCCACATTCCGTGCCGCTGAGTGTATGTATATAAAGGACTAGACTGGGTACTTTGTGATAAAACCCAAAACCCACGCGGACAATGCGCTAATTTTGCACTCTAAGGGCACTACACAAAGGAGGCGGAACGCGTGAGGGAGAGGCAATCTTTGCGCTCTCACGCCCCTAGTCGCCGCAGGAGACGCCCTGGGCGTCGGGAGTCAAGAGCCGACTCCCGGCCACCGTAGGCGCGGGCTTGCGGACGGCGAGCAATGGGCAGTTCGCCGTCCGGTAAGAACAAGGCCCGGGTCGACGGCGCGTTGGGTTCCACGCGCGCCTCAAATAGATGTCAGCAATAACTGACGGGGTCCGCTGGGGCCGCTGCTTGCCAGGGTCGCGGGTTGTTCGAAAGAGTTACCTTTGGCACAGACAACTGAAGGAACACGGGTGTGTTTTAGTCAGAAAAAGTCTGACACGCCCTCCCGCTCCGCCCAGAGCGGGAGAGTTATTTCATAATTTTCCACCCAAAAAAAAAAAGGGTAACTACACAATGCGCTGTAATAGTGAACAATGAACATAGGTACGTATAGATACTCCATTATTCCAAGTCCAAGCATCCATCAGTTCAAAGACCAAATTTAATTTACGACTGTTCTTAGTCCTAATAGATCACAATCTTCCTCTAACGACGAAATCAACGGTTCTACTATAAAATACTGGTGTGTAATTTTAGCAGTATCTTTGATCAAATTATGGGATTCACTATCTTCTCGACGGGGCGATGGGAGAACACTTGCTTCATGCAAAAGGTCAGTATAACGTACTCATTGTTCTTCGGTTCTCATCGCTCGTGGGATACTGCATTGTTCAGTAATGATAACTTAGACATGCATGGTTTTTGTTTGAAGAAGGTTCTTTCGCTCAATAGGTTCCGTTTCCGTATTTTTTTTTATTGGCTTCGCTGTCCCTCAATGTGTACCTACTGGATTACCAAAGGCAGCGCGCTTACTCTTGAATTCAATTTCTATCGATCGACATTAGAATTGTGAATTTCGTACTCTTGAGTTCGACGCTAGCGCCAATTGTGTTGTAAATAATTGTGTGTCCAATTTGGGGAACTATTCGAAAGGCAATAATATTGTGTACCGTCTGCATTACAAAGCATTGTGCTCACAATTTCATAACTTTTGAAAAATAATTTACGTCGAAAAAAAAAACGAAAAATTATGCAATTCAACCAATAAAGAAGAGATAAAGAAGAAGAGTTACTGTTGTTTGAACATAGCGTATGCGTAAGCACAAAAGGCCATTGTCGGAACCCTAAACAGGAAATCATTAAGAACACATAACATTCATATTGAATTTTATTTAATGTTTCCAATATTAAATGACAGCTAAAATATCTAAAGTAGTTGCTCAAAGGGACACTGATCTCTAAGATACAGGGACACTACCCTAGTTTGGAGATCAGGGTTTCAATGTATTGTGCATAGCATAGCCACCTAGTTCTAATATAAAAATATTTTAGTAAGTCCTTCAATAAACATTTTTTACTTTATTTTATTATTTAGTTAAGTAACGTAACGGCCACTAATTAATTCTTTATTTTCTATTAATTCTGAAAAAGAACCAAACGCGAACAATAATTGTTATCAACAAACTTGCATTTCGAATTCACTTCTAGAACCACAAGAATTTATTTATCTTTGAAATTGGAGAACTTATTATTTTACGCAGTCTTTTTAGGGTTCCGTACCAAAATGGTAAAAAGGAACCCTTATGATGCGACTGAGTCTGTCTGTCTGTCCGTCCGTCTGTCACAGCTGGATATCTCAAGAACTATAATACTAAAGCTATCAACTTGAAATTTAGAATACGTTTAGATGACGTTTGCCCAACTATTTTGCAAATAACATTTTTTTTTTCAACAGGGACTGAAAGTGGGTCTTCAAATTTGAAGTGGGGCTACTAGGGCGTGTGGTATCATATTTGATTTGAGGCACCAACTTTACTAGTAGGTTAATAGGTAATACGGGCTGGTGTTTGCAACTCCACGTCAACGCACGTATTTTGCGTACCACGAGTAGGTAAATCTATGTTTAAAGTTTTAAATCTACGAAATGTGATAGTTGTTGCTCGTTGCACAATACGCACTCAGATGATGTGCATAACAATAATAAAGAGTGAAAGGTTGTGGTAAATAGCGCCTCGTCACGATGCTTATGTCTGAAATGAGGTACAGACGCCAGCACATCAAGCTACTACAATCTGTCAAAATTCTTTAATAGATATTCAACTTTATCGCTAAAGCATAAGGTTAAAGGTACATTGGGAAAATTTGACAGTTTCGGGTAGCTTGATGTGCTGGCGTCTGTACTTACCGAATACTTATGTAAGTAAGTGCTTTAATAGATTTGATGCCTCTGTAATTCACAGTGTGGTGTGAATAGTTCCGGTGTTCGCCCACAAGCTGCTCACCCAGACGGCGAAAATATGACGTCAATACACAATCGAAATATATTTGAAACGCAGTGTCATCATCATCTGCCTAGCCTTTTCCCAACTATGTTGGGTGTGCGGATCAATTAAAAGTAGATACAGTAAAATGAAATGTTATATTTATTAATTTATATTTGGCTGCCACGAGCTAGTAAAACAGTTTTTTTTTTTTTTCAAAATAAATAAGTAGTTACAGTAAAATATTCCAAATAACCTCAAAACATACAAAATATTCGAAACAATTTGAAAACTAAATAATTCTAAATAATAACATTCAAATCAAAACAAACATAAAACATTTAACAAATTCAGAATCCAGCTAATTCTGACGCACTGGGGTAGTGAGAGCGAACCATCCCACATCGATCCCGATCTATGTTAAGAGTCTTCCTCTTTGCTGCTATGGCTTCTTCCAAGTCGGTCCTTTTTTGCATCAAGTCCCGTCTCAATCTCTCAGCATTGTTCAGTTGACCGAGAAGTGACGTCACCGTCTCATGAATCTTCTTTACTTCTTCAATCAAACCTAAATGTGGCTGGTCTCTAACAGATTCTCCATGCGGTCTCCAATTGTTTCTATTGTCAAGTCTGGTTTGAGCTAACTTCATGGCGGCGTCCATTTTTCTAACAGTCTGTTTCAGATTTTCTATCAACGCTTCCATATCAGCAATTCTTTGCAGTGTGTTTCTCAAAGTTTCCTCCAGTTTTGTGCACAATTCTGTAGTAATAGCTACAGTTTCAGCTAATGCCATGTCAGTTCTGTCGGCTTGGTTACGCAACTTTCTACCGTTGTTCACTAAAATGGCGTTTAAGCTACCTCTTAAGTCGGCTGACTTTTGTCGGGCCGCTTCACAGTTTTGTACATTTTCCCGACAAAAATACTCCCAATATTCCAATGGGGCGGTAAAGTCACCGAATCTCGTCGAGCCAGGTCTAAACATTATGGTATTTGATTTTGGATTGAGACCTAAATTTGTAGCTTCCGTATTATAGGCCATAGTTTTATCACACCAATCATATTCTATCTTGTGTTTCGCTGCTTTGTTTATTGCCATTTGTTCTTCTATACTATCGAGTGTATTTTTTAAAGTAGCTCTGACTTCTTTAACAAGTTTAGTTTCCTTGATCAACTCCTGCTCTGCAATGTCTGCCACCAAATCTGGCTTAAATCGATTTGAACGAAGGTCTAAACATTCTTTGGAAATCGATTCAGGTAACATTAATACTCTGGCAGCACCTTTTAACCGTTGTCTATCAATTTCAAGCAATTCTACTTCTTCGGTGATTTCCTTGCAAGCTTTCTCTACCTCAGTTTTCCATCTGAATATATCTCTTGCCTTTTGCTTTAACCTTTTATTATTCTCCAATTGCTGTTTATCAATATTTCCAAACGCTTGCATCATAGAAGTCTTAGCGTTGTAATCTACGATGTTAGACTCATTTATTACTTCAGGGTCTAAAATACACTCGTTATGTTTTCTCCATTCACTGAGGGAATATCTACTTAAAGAATATTTGTTAACATCCGGTCTTGTACCAGTCATTGGTCCTAGCGGAGTCCAGTCAACTTTACCGTCTGGACCAGGTTTTAAATTCGGTAGGTACTGAAAACTATCTCTCCCGATGGTAGCGGTGGTGCATGTTCTGCTTGTTTAGGCGTGTTCTGTGGAGTTTCAGTAGGTAGCACATCACTTATGATTGTCTTCTCTTGCTCAGCTGCTTGGGCTTCTTTAATTTCCTCCAAAGCCTTTTCAGGAGTCTTTTGGGCTTTCTTAAAAGCTATCAGTTGTCTTTTCGTTGGACACACATCTTCGTCAGGAAAACCGGCAGTTGGAGTCATCATGATTGCAGTTAAACACACTACTTATTTATAAGAAAAGTAAAAGAAAACTTATTTGTAAGAAAACTCATTTAAAATAAATATATTGTTATGAATATCGTATTATTAATGCGTTTAGCGAAATGACTTTAGTCCGTCATATCATAACGTCATAAAATTCCATATTTAATTTTTTTAAAAAAACGTAAATTATAAATTGATGAAAAGTTGTGAAAAGTTTAGCTTTTCTAAAGTAACCTTTTGGATAAGTAATGTAAATGGAATATACACACATACAGAGGTGATTGGTAATTCGATACATTCTTTGACAGGGGGGACCGTCTTCTTCTTCGTGTCGCTGGCACGACTGTATTTGAAATCTTGTTGGCCGAAAACTTCGACACTTTCGCGGCGTCGTCGATCGCAGCGCAGAGTTCACTTTGACTGTATTTTTTGGGGCACAGAGGGCAGGATAGAAGGTGGAGCAAAGTTTGCGGCATAGCTTCACATCCACATCCGGCTGCCGTTCCGTCGAGGAAGCCCACTTTCCCAGGTTGAAGTTCTAGATCTTTCCATATGTGTCCGTAGGCGGCGTTATACCAGGTTATACCCATAGATCTGTTATACCAAAGCTAGTTTGAATCCTTGACCTTAGTAAAATGGGATCGAAACTGGGTTGTGTTAGAATTTGGGGTTGTTTTTGCGCAATATACATTTTGTGACGTTTTTCCAAACTTATAGGTATTTTTATGAACTGGTTTTTAAAGGACTCAATAATACGATTTGCGTCCAGAGTCGAGTACATTTCTCACAATAAGCAGTTTTTTTACAACACCAAAAGTGCTATACAATCCAGGTTCGACGCCATGTTAGTGTGCATACACACGAGGGACACGTGTACACAACGTGGCACGACAACGTGGCACGTTGTCGACGGCAGCCATCGACAACGTGCCGGTCCTGTATTGGAGTACGGTGCTGAAATACACGAGCGGCATGTTGTCGACGATTGCAGTTGCCTCTGTCGTTGATGCGTGTCGCTCGTATGTATGAGCACTTATAGGGGTCAGTGAAACCTAGCTCTATTACCTTACCTACTTATAACACCTTTTAAGGAATGCATCGAATTACCAACCACCCTGTGGACATGGTGCGTAAGTGGATTAACCATGGGTCAGCGGTCTATTCTTTAAAAATGTTACCGTGATAACTTGGATGAAGTGAACTGTCATTCTACCTGATGCTAGGGATTGAAAGCTTACTTTAAGCTCACTTCACGATGAGCTGCGGGGTACTTGCGTAACACATTAGCAGAAGCAATGGCTTTCATTTTGACAGTTCAACAACATTCATTGCGTTATGTATACGTTGTTGAGAATACACATTTTTCGAACATATGTAGCAAAGGATTAGCAATATGATTCAAAATGAGATTGATAGTTTGTTACGCATTTAGGGTGCTGTTTACAGAATAGATCGACAGATCCATGTCAGATCATTTGAGAAATAGTAACGAACCATACCATTCAACCTGGGGACACTCACATCACTCAATCTGCCTAGCCTTTTCCCAACTATATTCGGGTCAACTTCTAATCTAACTAGATGCTGCTGGATACCAGTATTTTACATGGAAAGACTGCCTATATGACCTCCACAACCCATTTACTGGGTAATACGATACCTCTAGGTAAGACTGGTTGTCAGATTATCGGGCTTCTAACTACCCGTACCGACTCTCAAAGATCTACGAATGACAGCCGGGACCGACGGCTTAACATGCTTTCCGAGCCACGGAGGGGTCTTGGTATGCAAAGATCGTCACCCATCCACGGGCTAACCGCGGGAAGCGTAGGTTAACCTGTCCGCCGATCGACCAGTGAGGCTATTATTACTTAGCCATCTATAACATGATGGTGTCGGGACATCCTTGTTACATATAAGTACCTCAATTTGAAAAGTTGAAGTACTACCTACTCAAGCCCAGTCTGCTGGACGACTTTCTAACAACCGCTTTTACTGCAATCCGCTGGTTTCAAGTTAGGTACGTATTTCAAGTGATTAACGTGAACCCGCCATTCCCGTGAGCCGTGTTTAATTAGATTAACGGTGTAAAATTAGTATATAATATTGATCCCATGTTAAGGAGTGATCTAGTGTGATAACATTTTACTGGCTCACTTCCACACCAAGCCCCTCGTACAGAATTGCAGGCTACGCTACACTTTTTCACTTTCACAACCTTTCCTTTCCCGCCCTATGTTGCCGCCATTCACGGTGGATGACAGCTCGATGACAGCTCGATGACAGCTCGCTGACAGTTGACATTGACGTTGGCTGCTCTGGATTTTTTCTTGCTTTAGATTTGTAGTTCGTTGGTTTGTACTTCTGATTTTGCCCAGGTGCAAAAGAGCGGGGTACAGCTATAGTTACAGTGTTTACATATCTATTAAATCCGGTAGTAGGTATGTAATACAAACGTAGAATTAACAGGAAACAAAAACATTACGTGAATTAACATAGGGCCATGGACAATTATGGTCAGCAACATTGTACACGTGTTTGAGCTCCGTGCCTAATAGCACTATAGCTCTATCTTTCTTATTTCAATTGCTGGTTACATAGTACTAACCTACCAAAATACCAAAAAAAAAAAATGCCGGTTATTACTGATTGGAACATACCTACCTACTTGCCATACTGTAGATTACCAGTTATTATCTAACTGTCAAACGAACTTTCTTGCGCGTTCGTCGATGTTTATCGTGATGGATCTTGTAATCGATTCGCAATAATCATCGGATCATTCGTTATGGGACAAAGTGAAAACAGTTTCTCAATTTTAAGGCGAATCGAACTTAAGCCCTCTCGCGTAAACGATAAGAGGTAGCTAGGTATTACGGTACGGTAAAGAAAAAAACTAGAAAAAGCAAGTCGAATTCTTATAAAAAGTTTCTGGTTTCGTATTATCTAGCTTATATGATCATGGAATTAGCATGTACAGACGCCAGCATATCAAGCTACCCGAAACTGTCAGATTTTCCCAACCAACTTTGTACAGACGCTACTACAATCTGTCAAATTTCTTTAATAGATTTTCAACTTTATCGCTAAAGCATTAGGTTCAAGGTTGATTGGGAAAATTTGACAGTTTCGGGTAGTTTGATGTGCTGGCGTCTGTACTATATACAACGTGTAACGTTAAATCAAAACCTGAAAATAGTTTGATCAGAATAACGAGCAGAATGAATTGAACCACTTTTTAAAATAGGTCACATTTTTCAAAAAATCTTCATTAAAAACGTTGCAGTGTCTATTTATTAATAGGTCAAGCAACCCAATGTCAGTGCGGCGCAGCGGCCCAGTGACGACTCCTCCCTCGATAAAGCGTCGTCGCAGACGCAAGAAACGATCAGAATGGCCAGTAAAAATAAAACGGCACATAAAACCTTTACAATTTTTTTAAATGACTTATTTTCTCTCTGAAATAGGTCAATTGAATTAAAAATCAGTTGGGGTGTCTGAGGTTTTGCGCATTTAACGTTACACGTTGTATAGATTTTATTCCTAAACGAAAAATCTATGAGTAGTACATACTAATTCCATGGAAAATCATCGTCACTGAAAAATTAATAAATCACGAGAAAGTTGAGGAAAGTGAAGTTACGTTATGGTCGCTGCACCAATTACCTACCGTACGTCTATGTAAGGCTAAAATATACATAACATAGGTAATAAGTAATTATTCAATTATCCATTTTTGTACTGATCTATATTTCCGAAAATCCTAAATATAATATTACTCACGGATGTGATTTCCTTATCTAATTAGTCAAGCAAGCCTAAGTACCGTAAAACGGGGTGAATAGGAACGCAGGGGTGAATCGGAACGAAACTTTAAAATGGATTTTAACGTTGATGTAATATAGTTTGTAGCCAACAATTACACTTAATCGTCAACTATAATATAGTATACACATTAAGAGACCTTTTGGCAAAAAACGATATTATTTCAATGTTAAAATCCATTTTAAAGTTTCGTTCCGATTCACCCCTGCGTTCCGATTCACCCCGTTTTACTGTAGGCAATTATGAACGTAGAAGACAACGGTTCAATGAAATAATCACCGGTATTGTTTCCGATGCACTTAGTGTCAATAATCAGTGTCCAATTAAGAACAACGGATGAGCAATATTCCCACGACGTCAATTAATAATAACACTTGCAAACCTGTCAGGCTTGCATTGCTGCAGACGCTGCAATGCCGTGTGATCGAGATAGCTTTTTCCTACCAATTACCAATTTGTAGTCTTAACTAAAGAGACTAAAGGATATATATTAAAATTCAATCTAAATTGCCATATTTTTTATTTCTGGTGTACTTACAAGAGATGTTCTTAAAATATTGTGCAAATAGTACGCAGTCTCACAATTTCACTAGGTTATAGACTTAATTCACTAGATTTTTGCACTATATTGTAGAGTTAATTCAATTAATCTAAACAATGCAAGTGCAACAGCTTCAAGAATTTTGTGAAAAAAATAAAATCAGGGTGACGTAACCAATTAGAGGCACTAGTTTATATGATGACGGACATTAAAAGTTCCACGCCATAACGTACCAACAAGCGGCGTTAGAGAAAAATTGTGGATTTTTATAGCAACACTTATTCATACGAATAGGTATTTATTTCACGGATTTGTGATTATAAAATGGTATTTAAAGCGCCATCTATCATTAAAAAGACTAGTGAGTGTCTTAATTATATCACAGACAATCGTAGTTGACTTTTACTTTTTATGATGCCAAATTGGACAGAGCGGCAAATTATTTTACGTGCGTAGTATTTTATTTATACCTTTATAGTAATTATTATATTATAGTACTTACGCAATTTTCTCTGGTAGAGACCCAATGACAGAATAATAACTCTTATCTGGATCAGAATTATTGAAGTTATTTGAAAGCTGGCCTTGATTGTGACTCGCATGTTATGATATTTTAAAGCTATTTTTTTTTAAGCGGTTTGATACGTATGCTTTAATAAATTCTTAGATTATCTTTAAATCGAGTGAATTACGTAGGAATCGATTTGGCCTGTTGAGGACTTAATGTTTGTCCACTATTGACCTGATGCTGGTCCTTAGCAGATTTGCCGTGCGATTCTGTAACCATCTCACCGTGAAAACTTGGGTGAAGTGAGGAAGTGAGCGTGGAGTGGGCTGTCATTAGGGATTAACACTATTGACACTGCTCACTTCAAGCTCACTTCACTTATGATTTTACGGTGAGATTTTTACAGAATCGGCCGGCTGATGCTGGTCCGTTCTTGGCATAACCCTTGAGGTGAGAATGGTAGGTAATTTATGTCCGGGTAAAGTTTAGATGATCCCTTTGGCTTATCTAAGTTATCTTGAATATTCCTTAAAAATGGTCTCTGTCCAATGGTTTGTTAATAACACAACTCATTTGATGAATCTTCCGCTAAACGACAAAGGAAAAAAAAATACATTTAACAGTAAGAAATGCTGAGATTTCCCAGCTACCAATTAACACATCGCAGAAAATCTAGTCCGCCGCTCCTCGTACATATTCTATAGAACATTTTTTCCGGTCACGTAGCGGTTCACGAGTAGTGAACTCGAAACATGATGAGGTCAGACGCACATGGGGCTTCGTCCGCAATTGTGCGATATTATGTTAGCACCGGTCGTCCGCATCAATGGCTGCTTACAAAGCCTTTACGGCTTTGTAAAGCCCTTAAAAACATGAATTCGATTTTGTAGCTTGCGTTGCTAACGCTGGTATCGCCAATATTTTGGGGATTGAACTGAGGGGTCATCATCATCTGCCTAACTTTTTCCCAACTATGTCTGTCTAAACGGATACAACTGAATACAAGTATTTTACATGGAGCGACTGCCTATTTTACCGGAGGATTGAACTGAGGGGTAATTCTCGTAATTTTAAGAACGTTTACAACAAGATCTCATTCTCAAAAAACCGTTAAAAATACCTCTAATTTTTCTACATTTTCGGCAAGTTTTTGATATTGATTGTCCCCGACATGAGATTACGACTAAATTTTGAAAGTTTTACTCTAGGTTTTATTTTTCCAAAGTATCCCATTTGATACACGATTTAACTGCTGAAATCTATTGCATTTAAATTCAAAAGCATTTTCATCGTAGACTTGGACAAATTTTGCTATTCATCAATCACCGTTGCATAATGTGGCACATCAATTTCAATTCATAAATACGGAAGTAGGTTACATGGACCGACAAACCTGTCCTTCTACTCAAATACACATCGTAAGGCATCTCTAACATATTACAGGTTGAGCTTCATTTTTGTGCAAAATGTTTGTTACATGACAAAAACGTTTTACCGGTTTCGATGCCCACAATTCGTTATTTCTCATACGGTTTCGGATAAATTAGCGTTGTATAATTCAATTTGTTCTGGTGAACGCTCTATGGTAATTGGAATATAAAATTTGGCTACTCATTTAATCGAATCCGTATCGATACGAACCAAATCTAAATAGAAACGAAGCTAAAACATATAACCGACCAAGATTTAGGAGTTTGATTGTGGGAGGCTGAACTGCTTAACCACTTTTCCAAGCTGTCAATTACTCCAGTTCTGGAATCCTTCATCTATAGCTTACTTTCGACATCGGCTACATTGGCGCGCCCTTTTCCCGTAAGAGGTACGTGATCAGAATTCCATAAAGTGCCTATAGGTGTGCCAAAAACCTGTATGTATAGTATAATATAAGCAATTTAGATGCACCTATATGCAGACATATTTCAGAGCTATGCTCTTAGTAAGCCCCTGCCACTGGTAGGCAGCGTGACAAAATGGTAAGTCAACATTTGTATGTCTTAAACTCTTAACCCTGTCAAAATCCCATTAGATTCCTACACTATGCACGTATATCTTTCTATATTATTGAACCGCAATGGTAGATACGCAAGAACAAATCTAGACATAATAAAAGAGACCACTTAACATTTAGAAAATGATCTCTAATCCAATAAAATAAAACGATAAGATTGAGTGATTACATTGTATAGTAAACTCAAGGATTTTCGCACATTCAACACTATTGATATCCAAATGAAGCCAAAGATGCAATTTTTACTCGCGTACGTTTCTTTTCCAAAGATGTCAAGGCAAATAACACAAATTGGATTACAGTTAAAATTAAACTTAACGTGTAAGTAGATTATGTTTGCTTATTCGGTGATACTCGATACATGATGTATTATCCCTCAGAATCCCTTGAAAACGTTGCCTTTATAGCAAATCATGATGACGATGCTGGGAACATCTTCAAATTAATTTCTCGTTGTGTACGAGTCTCAATTTCCTCAAGAATTCAAATGGTTTTAATGGCCGCTTTTAGCATCCATATTTTGACTAATTGAGATTCG
The DNA here is from genome assembly GCA_949629135.1 of Eremobia ochroleuca. Lineage (NCBI taxonomy): Eukaryota > Metazoa > Arthropoda > Insecta > Lepidoptera > Noctuidae > Eremobia > Eremobia ochroleuca. Next base: position 14,458,961 of record OX451408.1, read on the forward strand.
TTTATCACTTCCTGATTTTCAAGCAATCACCGCATTGAAGCGATCATTCGATTTCCTTCATAAAGTTATGAGTAAGTATTAAAAACTTCCATTGCTTCCGCGGTTTAATTTATAAAGACTCCAACGCGTAGCCTAAAAATCACCATGAGATATAGCGACATGGTATTTTTCATTTTCTAATACTTCGCCACTGTTCAAGAGTCTATAAATCCATTGTCCAATGTCCTCAGTTGTTAGTCACGTCAACTTTGGCATTTTAAACGCCTTTCGTTTTTGCCGTTAGCAGGTAGCTCCAGGATAAAAAGATTGTAGGAATCCAGCACCTGTCCCGTACCGGATGCTTGGTGCTTCTTGGTACACACCTGTCTGGGCTACACATAATGCTGTATATCACCTACGTCTGTTCCACTCAAGACTTGTTCAACGACCAACTCAGAGCAAGGTCAATCGAAGTCGGCTATATGCAAAACTTTCACTCAGGACAATTTATGACCGATTCTGAAGTCGATAAAAATGACACTGTGTGTCCGGTGTGCCAGTTCCCTCCTTTTTAACTAGTCTATAACTCTAAAAAACACTCAAATGTATACTAACTAAACTTCTTTGTTTCCTAAAGTTGGAGGATAGTAAGAACTTTGTTAGATATGAGTATTGAGGAGTTAAAAATCAAACCTTAGAGCTAGACATGCTTTGACCCATAAGTTTTCCCATTGTAACTCACCAGACAACAGCTGCAGCCAGCCGCAGATATGAAACACCGTCGTCGATTGACAAAAGAAGAATAACAACATTGCACAGATCGTAAACAGGGCCAGGGCGACCGCTATGCCTACTAACACAGTCGCAATCTTAAACACGAGCCCATTTATCGACAAGAAATCATCAAGTCTTCCTTTACAGTCCTCCAGAGCCTCATCCGCTCTGCATATCTGCCACAACCCGAACTTTCTCGGGTATTCAGTCTCTAAATCACCAATCCACTCTGGGGTCACAAAAGCCACAACGCTTATAATGGCATAGCAAATGGTGAATATCGCCCAAAGCACACCGATAGCTTTCGAATTACGGACATAGTTGGTCGCGTATAAATGTGATGAATCCACGTACTCGATTTTTGAACCCATCTTGTTGATATCCGGTTGTTTACTTAACTTTTTTCAAACACTACACAAAAAACAAATCACACGTTATTGATAACACATTTTTCGAATATAGTTCTTGTGCAACAGTTGTTAAGGCTTGTCTGTTTGCGTAGCACTGATTCCATTCATGTCTCAAAGGAAAAGTATTCTTGCAAAGTACTCGAGGACGTGAGAAACACGACACGGAACGGACGAAACACGAGTTGGCACAACCTCTCGCCGTGCGCCATTCGGTTAAGTGAGTCAGAGTGGGGATAAGTAATGAAGCTGCAAGCTTGACCTATCGCCTTCGAGTTGTAGGTTGTAGCACTTTTATTTTTGTTATTTTATTACTTTTTGTCTTAGTTACATCTGAAATGAATGCTCAAAATTCAATAACCATAATAAGTAATGAAAACGTTCATGCAAGTGATATATAATTATTTAGATATAGTTATACATAATTATTTTAAAGTTTTCAAACTACTAACACTTCTGAAAATATAAGTACTATAAGCGACATCTAGGCTGTGGAATGGTATAACAAAAGCGACACCTATTGTAAAAGTTAATAACTAACCACAGTTTGGTACTTGGTGGTGTTGTATCATCTACCCTGTGCTTCTTTGTACCGTAATACATTAAGCATTTTAGTTACACCCGTAAACTTAATGTAATAAAATAGTCTTTAAGTAATACACAAAAAAAATGGTTCAATTAACAAACGTTACCTACTCATATTTTAAACAGAAATAAAGAAAGTAAACTATCATAAAAAAAACTGAACCATATTCAAGAATCACGATAAAAAAACTGAACGAGACTTATTTTTAAATGCACTTCCAACAAGTAGGCCTTTTACCCCAATTCATTATAAAACCTCATCAGTTTTTTTCGTTCCACGTATTGACCGGCCTTCCAAACCTTCCTACCAACTTCCAATAAAATTGAAGGCCTTTTCTTTTAGATTTTCATAGACGTAAAATGAAAACAATAAAAAAACTTTACCGATTCTTAACGATTTGACATAAGTTGCATTTAGAGAGAGACACGCATAACGTTTACTCATTAGAAAAAAAGAAATAGGGAGAGTGCTTATACATATAATATACTTGTACATATTATTATTTTTATTTTAAGTCTGGGAGAGTGCTTGACATATGACATGACATGTGTCAGCTGGAACGCTAATGCAAATGCAACTTTTTGTGTACTAGTTTCGACATCGTTCGATTATTCAGTTTTGTGAATTTATCTAGTTAGTTTTACACAATTTCAGTGATAAATAATGATCTTAATGTCGTATACGCTTTGCGTTTGTGTAAAACAGTGATGTGATAGTGTAAAATTAAGTATAGCTGGCGCATTTTGCAATGTCGGCTAAAGACAAGTGGGTTCGCCGGTTCTCAGTTGACGAAACAGCAAAACACAAGAATGGATTTACTATTTACAAAATTACTTCAGTGGTAAATATTCCGGTATATATCGTGGGCGTGATATTATCTATATTATTATACGGTGGATCGTAGTAAATTCTTATCGTATGAAACCAAGCCAAATCGAATTATATTACTTTTACTTTTTCCTTTTACTTATAACATTGATTTAATAACTAGGCCAAGCTCTCAATTTAATGTTCATGACATTAAATGGATATATATATGTAATATAGGAACTGGGACAGTGGAAGATAACAGAAGTCAAAGTATTTTAAATAATTTATATTTTAAAATAATATAATGTAGGTAAATGATTCATCAAATTGCACAATATTAATTTGCTTGATTTCTGGTTGGGTAACTTTTGAGCAATCGCAAATCTCCAAAGAAGAAAAAGAATAATAAATTTAAAAAATATAGCAGAAATGTAGCAAATAGAGCATTTTAATTTAATGAAATGGGGAAGTACCAGAAATTACCATATTGTGAAAAAAATATACAAGATCTAGCTCATAATTCTCTAAATAGACTTGAGCCTTTATAATGCACATACTGAATTCCTCTCATTATTTTTGTAGAAGTATGTGCATATACAAATATTATATAGCTCTTGCGATATTGATGAGAATATACACAAGAACAATGATTCATTAGTTACACAGTTGTAAGCAAATATTAGACCACAGAAAACCCTTTAAAAGTACAAACAATATCAATTAAGTAGATCATCATCATCTAAGGTATTGCAGCCGCAGGTGGGCCTTAGCCTGGTCTAGTGTATTTATCCAATGTGACTTATTTATGGTTTTCTCTCTCCAATTTCTCACTTGCAACAGTTCTTAAATCTCGATCTACACTATTCAACCATCTGAGCTTAGGCCACCCTCAAGTTCTCTGGCCATTTGGTTTACTGCCCAATAAATATTTGGGTTCTCTGGTGTTGTCCATTCTTGTGAAATGTCTTGCCCATTGAAGATGTCCAACTTTGATGGTTTTAATTACATTAGGCTCATAGTACATCTTGTAGAGTTCAAATAGATGGCCATTATAATTATTCTCAGATTTGTGAATGTTCCACCCAACTTTTGTCTAAAAATAAGAGAGACTCACTATTAGCAAATGAGATCTAAAGTCACATAAATAAATTATTTATGAAATTAATTTCACAGTTGTATGAAACGGCTATAACACAGAAAATGGCTTTCCCAAACCGTATGTGAAAGGGTAGCAATAGAAGACTTAAAAGGACATCATTCATTTCATACCCAAAAATTAAAGTGCTGGCTAGAAAAATAAACTACTGTTTACTTATGGGCAACAACCTCTTGAGCATATTTTACTATTTCAACGAAAGTCTACGATTAACCCCCTGGCTGCTATTTGAGATTGAAATTGCTAAAAATCATATTTTAATAACAAATAGTTAAAACATGTGCAGGATGTTAAATTCAATTAAAAATTGGTATTTTTTAAATGCTATGCTTAAAACACTTACACTAGGGGCCCGTGGCCCAAAAAAAAAAATCCGGTTAGACTGGAAGCCGACCCCAACGTAGTTGGGAAAAGGCTAGGCAGGTGATGATATGCTTAAAACGCTTGTTATAAAAATAGGATTTTTGTCATTTTCAATCTCAAATAGCAGCTGGGGGGTTAATTTTAGAATTTTGCTGTAACAGTTAAAAATGCTCAAGATGTTATTTCCAATAAGCACTATAGTACTTTTTTTTCTGGCTGGCACTTTATTTTTTGGGTACAAAATGTTCGACACTTGAACAATGTCCTTTTGTTATAATTCCAGCTATTCCCCTTACAGTCTCCAGAAGCCCTGACGGTGATTTCGGTGTGGAAGCGGTACAGTGACGTACAGCGACTCCACAAGAGCATGCGGTCCCTGCACACGGGGCTGCATCTACGAGGAACCTTCCCATCGCTGCCCCGATACAGTTTCTTTAAAAGATTTCATCAGGAGGTCAGTTTTCTTAACTTTTAAATTGTTTTATTTAACCACATATTATAAAAATCGCTCGCTCGCTTTGCTCGCTCACTTGAGCCCCGGTCATCCCCTTCGAACCTAACCTATCCGAGTCGGGGTGCCCCAATTCCCGAGCTTGCTTTGCTCGCTTTTGCATCCTAAGTTCTCATTTTTGCTTATTAATACCTACTCAAGTATTTAGTAATGTTTATGCCACTGACGTGATGCTGTTTTACCTCTTAAATACCTAGTGTTGGTGAATCGTTCGCTGGTGAAAAGTTCTATCAATGAAATTCTAAAAAGTGAATCTGTCTGTCCAAAAACCGTTCGTAAGTGACTCGTTCTATCGGCGAACCGTTCATCGGAGAAGCTAATGTCGGAGAACTGTTTCAGAACGATTCTGTCCTGTTAGTATAATCCCATAAAATAATTTCCGAAATCCACGCGAACGAACCTGCTTGCCAAAGCTAATCTATATGAATAAAACGACAGGCCTGTTGGTCTAGTGGTCAGTGGCCCTGACTGCTATGCCCAAGGTCGTGGGTTCGATTCCCACATAGGATAAATGTTTGTGTGATGAGCACGATCATTTGTTCTTTGTCTGGGTGTAATTTATCTATAACTAGCGACCCGCCCCGGCTTCGCACGGGTGCAATGCTGATACTAAATAATATAAAATTAAAAATACAGTACTAATAATTGTTATTTTCCTCGCTAGAGAGCTCCGATAAACGCGTGCGATCGCTGCTAATCATAAAGTGCTACAGGGCGCAGCCCGTATTTTTTTTTTTTTGGAATGGCATCTTGCAGTTCAACCTATGAGGTTGTCGACAGCTTAACCGGGCTAGGGCGCAGCCCGGTCTTCGACGTGCAACTTACAGGCAAGCGCCACCGGCCGGCTCCCCAGCCGATACCGCCCGCCGCCGCAGACGCTATGTACCTGCATTTTAAATCTGTCATATCTTCGAAAATATTCATTTAAATTACATGCTGTAAAGGGCCATAATGATCTATATGAAATGCACAATGTTTTTAAGTACATTAATTGGATAAGAATTAATGCTGTATTGCCTAAAATTGCTTCTTAAAAAGCCATTATTTCTCGTAAAAAGTTAAGGATACAAAATGGTTATTGTGGGTTATTCCTAAGAGATAGACATATACCATCGCGGTTTTTTTTGTAGACCTTTTTAAGGTGTACAATACTGTAGTACATTATTTTGATCTATCTCGAAGGGTTCAGCCAGCGTTTACAATGTAAGCGCAAAAAAATGTGTTTATTTACGACATCACATTAGAAACCTCTAAAATTATCAGTGTTTCTCTACTATATTATGCATGTATTATACATATAAACCTTTCTGTTGAATCACTTTATCAATTAAAAAAAACCGCATCAAAATCCGTTGCGTAGTTTTAAAGATCTAAGCATATATAGGGACAGACAGACAGGGAAGCGACTTTGTTTTATACTATGTAGTGATACCTACATTTATGTTCGCATTACTCGTCAAAATGTAGGGATCAGCTGATTTTTTTTTCGCAATTTTAGGTTTGGTCTCATAGTAAAAGTTGTTCATAATGATGAGTACAATGACCCCTTAAGAGGTTGTGCGTTATTTAAGTTACACCTTGTATATGTACGTTTATCAGTTGTCTAGTACTCATAGCACAAGCTCTGCTTAGTTTGGGACTAGATGGCGTTGTGTGAAAGTTGAAAAAAAAAAAAAAAACAATTGCGGGTTAGTTACATGCACCATTTATAACTCAAGAACGGCTGGACCGATTTTTGTGATCTTTAATTTGTTGGATTTGTTCTCGCCCCGAATAGCAGAATAACTATTAAAATATGGGAAAAATTCACGAAAAAAAAAAATGAAGATAATTCCTTTCCTCATTCGTTCTTCTTGATCCTTAGGCGGTACGAAGTAGCTAGTAAGTGATATATTAGAATAATATTTTTGCAATTCTATGTTCCAGGTGATCACAGAGAGAGCCAAAACTATTAAGTCTCTATTGGAGTTCATTGCTGAACACCGCCTACTCTTCACAAGCACAGACTTTGTCAACTTTCTGCAGGTTTGTTCATTAACTACTTCCTTACAATCATTTTAATGGATGAAGGAGGATTTTCTGTGCTTACTTAACACTGTTAATCTAATCCGAGTGGATACTGAAACCTGGCAAATGTCGAGTATGACGGATTCAATCGACAAGGAAGAGCTACGTACGATTTCCTTGCTCATGAAACGTACAAAATACTGTTCCGTGTCAGTAAAAGAGATTGATCGCTGACGGTTCACACCACCGGCGAATGCTCGTTTGTCGCAGTGACAAGAGCCAACAAAGAGAGTACTCGCTTAGCGACGCTCGTTTGGCCGGCAGAACACTACGAAAGACTCACGCTTGGCACATACGCATATAAGCGAGTAATCGCTCTCTTCACCGCAACTCGTTAGTACTTACTCGTAATTGCTAGCTCTACTCGTTCCTCGTTAATCGCCGGCGGTAGGACAGGTGCCTTATGGTGGCGCAATAATATTTGCAAAATAACTAACATCTCATCGTGTAGATTGACTAACTACTTAAATTTTATACGATCTGCACCAGAATTGTGTTATACACTATCAATTTCAATAATTTTGAAGGATATTGATAATCCATTGCTTCATATGTCCGAAAAATGTGTCCGCTAAACAACGTAAATAACGCAATGAATGTTGTAGAACTGTCAAAATGGAAGTCTTTTCTACGGTTATTGTGTTACGCAATCACCCCGCAGGTTTTAATCGTTAGTCCAACGATACGTGTATAGGCATATACAATTTCTAGTAGTGGATCGCTATAAACTGAAAACCATACCAATAACCCTTTCAGACTGGCTACCCAGAGCCGGAGCCTCAAGCAGGCGGCGTGATCAACGCGATCAGGTCCTCACTCCACCTGCCCATAGAAGAGACGCCGCCGCTCGAGTACCAGACTGACGATGATGACGCGGCCAGTCCCGCACACACTGGTAAGTGGGTAACGATGTTCTACGGAACATAACAGGACGCCTGTAATCCCCGAAGGGTTAGAGGTGGGGAGGGTGGTCTCTTAAAAGACCAATTCCGGTCCCCCCCCCCCCCCCCCCGTGCAACGCCTGTAAGGCACATCCCTGGGAAGACTGTAAAGGGGCCTCCGGCAGCACGTGACCACTGTGCCACCGTCCTTCCCTGGGGTCACTTGGTGGGAGGATAGAGTTCCCACTCTGTGCGCTCGTGACCCCAAAGGTCCACCTACCTTGATTGGTAAGCGGGTTTCGGCGTATTAGGCGCCAAGGTGGTTGCCTCCCCGACGCCTCCTTCTTCGAGCAGAGTAGAGTAGAGGCGACGAACTTTTTCCCGAGGTCCCCCGAGATTGGGCAGCAGTCTATGCAAAGCACCCACTGCCTTCTCGATCCGGGGAACCAGGCGCTCGAAGTGTTCTTCGAAGCCCCCCCGAAGACAGAAGTACACCTAAAGTACTCCCACATTTCGCCAGTTATGTTTAAGTCCCATGTAATATCTCGGAAACGTGACGCTTTATGGGGTTTGGTCCCATTACGTTTTCTGTTTGCATTTATGCCAGCTATCGATTTATACAACGTGTAATGTTAAATGCGCAAAATCTCAGACAGCCCAACTGATTTTTAATTCAATTGACCTATTTCAGAGAGAAAATAAGTCATTAAAAAAATTGTAAAGGTTTTATGTGCTGTTTTAGTTTTAGTTTTAGTGGCGATTCTGATCGTTTCTTGCGTCTGCGACGGTGCTTTACCGAGGGAGGAGTCGTCACCGGGCCGCTGCGCCGCGCTGACTTGGCTGAATTGGCTTGCTTGACCTATTAATAAATAGACACGGCAATGTTTTTAATGAAGATTTTTTGAAAAATGTGACCTATAGTATATTAAAAAGTGGTTCAATTAATTCTGCTCGTTATTCTGATCAAACTATTTTCAGGTTTTGCGCATTTAACGTTACACGTTGTATAGGGGTCATTCGTGGCAACGATTTCGAAAAAAAAAAAAAATGGCGTACAGGTAGATATGCCACGGACCTTCAATGCCCTTTATAAACGTCCCCATACATTTTACTTCCCAGTGTTATCGCGATGCAGTGACGTGGACGTACACGATAATATCGTCACGTTAGAAATTATAAAAGCGCACAATTCGTAGACAAGCTTCTCCACTCAACGTATTTAGCCGTTACAGCGCTTTGCAGGTAGGCTACGCAGGCCGTTAACAATTAAGTAAGGTAAAAGAAACACTTACGCAAGGCTCAAACGTATAATCTTCAAAGTAGGAATTTCAACTGGATCGCGCGTAACGTCATGCAGTTGTTCTGAGCACTAGCACGTGTACGTTGGGAAAGGTACCGTCCTTGGCTTTACGGGCCGCAGATGCTTGGTCACCGGGAAGCAGGGCTTGCCAGCACGGTTCCAGAAAGCCGGTCAGGCCCGAAGTAGACCGCAGGGCGCGGCGCAACAGGTCGCCGGTAGCGCGTGGATCAGTGTGCGTGCAGCGACCAGTTGAGCTCTACGTGCAGCGCGCAGTTCAGATTCGCGTGAAGCGCGCTGTTTGATGACGTTGTCCTGCTCACAGCCTGGACGTAGAAGCCGGGACGTAGAACCCTGGAAGGCGCGATAGGGTGGGCATGTTACTATGGTCCGAAAGCAGCAAGCCGCGTGCGATGTGTCCAGGCTCGTTCCCTCTTCCGCGACCAAGGATGGTGTAAGGAGTAAGGATAGACGGAAACTCAACACATCGCAGCGGCTTACAGGCAGAGAGGTCAATATATCGCACCTACGGTGCAAAAACGTCACTTATGCAATTTGGGAGGGTTGTAAATATTAAACGTTTATATTATTTTATTACAAAATTGTGAGATGTTCGCTTTAACTTTAATATGAATTTCAAAGTTGTATACATTATAATAGGATGTCGAATTTTCAAACGCTTCTCCTGAAATATTACATCAATGCATGCACAAATACAAAATTATTTTTAGTATATGGCAAACCTGAAAAACATGTCTAGTATTTTTATGTAAAGAATTTATGTACAAAATTTGAAAACTGTATCATGAAAAATCACGAAGTTATAAGCTTCTTATGTTACCTGATTGTCCGTACAAAAAGATGGTTACCACTTAACACGCGCCGCCGGCCGACCGGCTGTGACCTGTGTTGTGCGCATATGGTTGCGGATAATATGTACTTAGTGGGTGTCCAACTTGTTAGCTTTTTTAAACATTTTTGGGACAAAATATAACATGGTGTAAAAATTATTGGAATCGATGCAGTTACTTATTCTGAACAAACTATATTCAGGTTTTCAGTATACTAAAAATAATATTGTATATTGCACAATTGCATAAGTGACGTTTTTGCACCGTAGCTGCGATATGGTCTGGTAGTAAGTAGCTCAACTGTGACTAACGAGACACAATTACTTTTTCTACTGTTATTAATCAAATTTTGATTTTCCCAGGTATAGGTTGTGTATTTCACAAAACATGAATGTTGATATGATTATTGAGTTCATATAAAATCATGCTAGCCCTGTCGTAATGTAGTTCCACGGCTAAACAAAACGTACAGTCTTGTAGTATACAGGTAATTCAAATGAATCATTTATCATAACTTGATTAGTTTTTAATGTCTTCTAAATTACGAGTAATTAATCCAAAACTAAGTTTAAAATACAATTTAATAACTGTGAGTCAGCCAAGACCGTCAAAACCATAAGTACTAATAAGTGTAATTAATAAGTCAATAATTAACGTTATAATAAAATAAACTCGACTAACTTATATACAAACTTTCGTCCCCTAAAGGGGTGAAATTTCTAAAACTCATCCTTAGTGCAGACCTTCGTGACAGGGTCAAATTAAATAACCTAGTGAAACTCTGCGGACGTGATAGGTATCGATATCTAAACACGATAAAGTAATAATAAAAAAATATTTGATGTTTTTTTTTAGGGATAAAAGACCGCTTTGTGTTGTTACTTGATGTTATTGAGTGTGTGTGTGTGTGTGTCTTGATGTTATTGTGTTGTTACTTGATGTTATGTTGTTGTATTAGTTGAGAAAGTATTTTTAAATCGTCTTTAGATATCGATATTAATCACGTTTGTGAAGCGTATACAAAAAAAAACTAATTTTTAAACTGATATTTCAAGTGAATACACTAACGTCAATGACCCAAAAAAAGAAATCATAAAATTAATTTCTTTTTTGTTTCATCGTGTTTAGATATCGATACTAGTTTCGCTAGCTAATTTAATATGACCCAGTATAAAGAATTCTTGTACAGACGCCAGCACATCAAGTTACTACAATCTGTCAGATTTCTTTAATAGATTTTCAACTTTATCGCTAAAGCATAAGGTTCAAAGTTGATTGGGAAAATCTGACAGTTTCGGGTAGCTTGATGTGCTGGCGTCTGTACAAAATTTCATGCTTTTAGACCTAGTGATTTAGGCCAAATTCATTCATACACAGTCAACGGATGAATGAATTTATGATTTTTAGTAAGTAGATTCTGCACGTAAAGCACCTAATCACAAAACCATACAATTTCAGCACGCGCTGCCACAGAGTCCTCGCACACTTCCCTCACGAGTCGCGACGAGACCGACTTCATCTCACAGATACCCATCTACGAGGCCGCAGACGTCGAGATAAGAAACTCACCCAAAAAGGTCTCGCTCGCAGACAGCTTTGAATCCATCAACTCCATAGAAAGCATAGACAGCGAACTCTACGACGAACTCAACAAACTCACAGTGGACAAAAAGCCTAGTGTCAAAACAAAATCAGTGTTGCCAGACTTAATTAATTTCGATGCGCCGTCAACGTCGAAATTTGATGATTACCACACTATGCGCAAAAAGGTGGAATCGGATACAGTGTCTCTTAATTCAAATATTTGTTCGTCGACTTCGTGCGAGGTGGACTCGAGACGCAGTAGTTCGCGGGTGTCGTTGTATAGTAAAAGTGTTCTGTCCCTGTCTAACGCGGAGTGTAAGACGAAGACGGAGGATAGTTATGTGTTTGAAGCGGGATATATGTTGAATTTAGCGGCGAGGTGTGAAGATATGGGGGATTATCAGCGAGCCTTTGAGTGTTACAAGTCTGGTATTGAGAAGATGCTTATTGGAGTTCAGAGTGAGTATCACACACCTTTTCAAGTAGTTTCCTAGGAGAGCTTATTATGTATTTGTATTGCGCTTGTTAACCCTTTCGTTACGAGCTCCGGATATAGCCGGCATCCACTCGATGACTTCTGTGTACGAGCGCTGGATATAGCCGGCATCCATTCGATGAGCTGTGTGTACGAGCGCCGGATATAGCCGGCATCCATTCGATGACCTGTGTGTACGAGCGCCGGATATAGCCGGCATCCATTCGATGAGCTGTGTGTACGAGCGCCGGATATAGCCGGCATCCATTCGATGAGCTGTGTGTACGAGCGCCGGATGTAGCCGGCATCCATTCGATGAGCTGTGTGTACGAGCGCCGGATATAGCCGGCATCCATTCGATGAGCTGTGTGTACGAGCGCCGGATATAGCCGGCATCCATTCGATGACCTGTGTGTACGAGCGCCGGATATAGCCGGCATCCATTCGATGAGCTGTGTGTACGAGCGCCGGATATAGCCGGCATCCATTCGATGAGCTGTGTGTACGAGCGCCGGATGTAGCCGGCATCCATTCGATGAGCTGTGTGTACGAGCGCCGGATATAGCCGGCATCCATTCGATGAGCTGTGTGTACGAGCGCCGGATATAGCCGGCATCCATTCGATGAGCTGTGTGTACGAGCGCCGGATATAGCCGGCATCCATTCGATGAGCTGTGTGTACGAGCGCGTGATACCGCTCAGCAAACGGCCCCGCGATACTCAGTGTGTCAGTGGCGCTACTCCGACGGCGCGGTGCCCCGTTTGGTGGCGTTATTCCAGCGGAGCGAAATGCCGTAACGAAAGGGTTAAATAACCGTGTGATCTATGCATCTATATAATTTTCAATTTATTTGATATACAATAAATTGAAAATTGTATGTAATAAATTAGTAACAAAGAATTTTTGTCTCTTTGTCTGGATGTATGTTCCGGATTGGCACAAAAACGGCTGGACGGATTTGGATGAAATTTGGCACTCAAGTAGTTTATAACCTGGATTAATACACTTCTAATCCTGGTAGTACAGGCGCCAGCACTTCAAGCTACTACAATCTGTGAAATATTTTTAATGAATTTTCAACTTTATCGCTAAAGCATTAGGTTCAAAATTGATTGGGAAAATTTGACAGTTTCGGGCAGCTTGATGTGCTGGCGTCTGTACATTCCCTTGGGATATTTTCCGACATGAGCACAGGCGGAGCCGCAGTCACAAGCTAGCTAGTTATATATCTCTGCTTACACTCTGAGTCAAACAAGCAAAAAATCAAAAGTCATTTATTCAAACTAGGCTGAGAATCAGCACTTTTCGAACGTCAAAATTACAAAAGACAGTCCCCCAAAACGCCTGCCGTTCACCACTTCATAGTGCTTTCGCTGGAGAAAAGTGGCGCTACAAACTCCGCACCAGCACAGCTGTCTGTTCAGCTAGAAAACACTTGATTGAATACAATAAAATCACCTTACTAACATTTAGTTAATAACAAATCCACTCCTTACTTATTACGTGGACACATAAAGCCGTAGAAGATACTCGCATAAAAAAGTTAATTGTGTTTCTTGGCGAGTGCAGTGAAGAGGTTGACGTAACGCGGCCCCTTTAGTTGTGCAATACTATGGATGGAGTATGGGTAGTACTTAATATGGACACTAATCAAAGCTATAGTCGCTTTTAAGATAACGCTGTGGCAGCATGTATAACACACACTCCACATACGAACTACGCATTGTTCCTGACGTAACGCAAATCCTGCATCACGCAAGCAGAATTATCCGCGATGAGTATATACTCAAATGTGAATGATTATATGGTTAGAAAGCGTTACCCCCTTTACCTACCGAGATGACGTTGACGACTAATAGAGAAGTTTAAATTGGGATAAGTGCAGGAGAATGGTGATGGTATTGGTACATATAACTTATAAAACATTATTTTTAGTATATGGAAAACCCGAAACACGTGTCTAGTATTTTTATGTAAAGAATCTATGTACAACATTTCAAAACTGTATCATGAAAAATCACGAAGTTATAAGCTTGTTATGTTACCTGATTGTCCGTACAAAAAGTTGGTTACCACTTAACACACGCCGCCGCCGGCCGACCGGCTGTGACCTGTGTTGTGCGCATGTGATTGCGGATATGTACTTAGTGTCGCTCGGTGTCCAACTTGTTAGCTTTTTTAAATATTTTTGGGACAAAATATAACACGGTGTAATACTTATTGGAATCGATTCAGTCACTAATTATTCTGAACAAACTATATTCAGGTTTGCAATATACTAAAAATAATGTTGTATACGGTCTATCTATTCATACACGAAATATTAAAAGGGGTAACCCCTTCTAATATTTCGTGTATGAATAGATACCATTTTGTCGGCGTGATTAATATGTATATCCATGCCAAATTATAGTTTTCAAGTACTAAGGTTGGTCTGTGGATGGGTGACGATCTTTACATACCGAGCTTCCCCCGTGCTTCGGAAAGCACGTTAAGCCGTTGGTCCCGGCTGTCATTCGTGGATCTTTAACAGTCGTTACGGGTAGTCAGAAGTTCGAAAGTCTGACAACCAGTCTTACCTAGGGGTATCGTATTACCCAGTAACTGGGCTGTGGAGGTCAGATAGGCAGTCGCTCCATGTAAAGTACTGGTATTCAGCTGCATCCGGTTAGACTCGAAGCCGACCCCAACATAGTTGGGAAATGGCTAGGCAGATGATGAGTACTAAGAGTCTCCAAGCTACGCTGCGGACGGACGGACATAGCGAAACTATAAGGGTGCCCTGTTGACTACGGAACCCTAATTAGGTAGCTAAACTCCGCAGAGCTGATGGATCTCGATATCTAAATAATGGTGCTGATTCCCTTGTTCACAAACTAAACTAAATTTAAGTTCAGTGCATCTTTTTCTTTCTATTTCACTAGGAAAAGCACAGTAGATAAATATTAGTTTAGTCCTGTCAAATTACAAAAAAAAAAAAACCCCAAAACCCTGTCCTGTCAAATTACTCCATAGACAAGTTTAGACGTGATTAAAAAATTGGCCACTAAAAATACGTCAATTTATGTCAGGTGCCGACTAATTTGACAGGACTAAACTAATATTTATCTTCTGTAGACTAAGCTCTCGTACGTACCCACGGACGATTTTTCTGCGCACTGGATTTTCAACACACTGTTTAGAGCCAAGAGTTGAAAATCGAAAACAGTGTTTTTCTGACGCGCTGGGAGGCACTCTATTGGATTCTCAATGCTCGGATCAGCACCGAGAGTTGAAAATCCAATGCGCGATAAAAATCCCGCTACGATATTTTTACGTGCATGCGAACATGGACTAAGTGCTTTTGCGCCAGGTTACCTATGCAACAACATAAAATAAAAATATATTTAAATAAATTAATAAGTAAAATGTTTTATGAGAAGTTTGAAACTATGCCAGATTACAATGTTAGTGCAAGGAAGTGATAAGCGTGAAGGTTCCACGCTTATTATATCGGCTCGACCCAGCAGTACTGCGCTAGCCGGCGTCACGATAACATACGTGTACAAAGATACCTGTCATTTTTGTTCATTTACGCGATTACGGAAACAAAGAATATAAAAAAGTAAAGTTTGCACTTTTTCGATGTGAAAATGTAAAAGACATATTTTTTATTTTGAATCCAATTCTGTTATGTAGTTATTGCATGTGATGTTTAGTGAAATTGAAGAAAGTTTAACTCAATATTTTTGCCCATAACTCCACAAAACTATTCTTCAACAAAACTTTTTCTGACAAATTAGAAAAGTGCTAAATTTAACGTATCGTGTAAATAAGACTCGATGAGTTTGGTTGTGTCAAAGTGTGGTTATTGCCCTACAATCTTTGTAACTAAAAAAAATGGTTTAGTGTTAATTGTTAATATTGCTTAGTGTTACTGAAGCTAACCCCAACATAGTTGGGTAAAGGCAGGCAGTTTGATAGTGTGAAGTCGTAAAGATGGACTTCTTACACTTGTGTCACTATCTGAGGGCGTATGAGAAGTGCGCCAGTATTGAGCCGACTAAAGATGCTGACATTCTGGCAATTCCCTGTGACTTTGGTGAGTATACTTGACGCCTGTTTCTCCCTGAAGGGTTATTCAGAGGTGTACCTATAGTAGACACACCTACATTTCTTCAGTTATGTTCAATTTCGATGTAATACGGTGCGAACTTATTGTTCATTTTAAATACTGGTGGTTAAGTACAGCTGCACAAAGAACGAAAAAGTATTTATTGTGACTAGTGAACTAAACATAAAATTATTTATAAAGAAATTACAAAAAAAACAAAGTCAAAAAACAGAACACCTCTCTTCTTTGAATTTGTATATATTTATATATTATAAATATATATTATAGTAAATCGTATGTATGTGTTTCTAACCTAATTTATGTATTTGTCTAGGTTTTTTTTTACTTTTTTTATTTTTATCATTGTCCTCTCAACCAAAGCACCTGCCATCTAATCTCTTCACCACCCTTGGTTGACTGGTAGAGAATGCCTACGGCAGTAAGTATCTTTGTACAGACGCCAGCACATCAAGATACCCGAAACTGTCAGATTTTCCCAATCAACTTTGAACCTTATGCTTTAGCGATAAAGTTGAAAATCTATTAAAGAAATCTGACAGATTGTAGTAGCTTGATGTGCTGGCGTCTATACCTTTTGTGAAAAGTTTAAATAAATAAATAATAAAGTCCTACACGAGGCCAAAAGGCTCCTATCTCAGCATGATCTGTATCCGGTTAGACTAGAAGCCGTCCC
Organism: Eremobia ochroleuca; assembly: GCA_949629135.1. NCBI lineage: Eukaryota > Metazoa > Arthropoda > Insecta > Lepidoptera > Noctuidae > Eremobia > Eremobia ochroleuca. The sequence goes on from OX451408.1 coordinate 14,475,490, forward strand.
TAACATAGTTGGGAAAAGGCTAAGCAGATTGATTTCTAGTGCAAAGTTTGTCATTGCACTGGAGGCGGTATTGCAGTCCAAGCCGACGGCGATGGCGATATGGAGCCGAGAGTGTTAAGTACACCTGTAAATAAAGTCCTTCAGACCGTATTTCGGCCACGGCGGCCAATCTTAACGGAGAAAAGCCTTCGACGCGGGAGATATTATAGTGCACAAGTATGCGCGCAGACACAGGTGCACTCTCTCTTCCCTCCCTCTCATACGGTGGCGGCGTGTAAATACACTGCATTTTGAACCCAAAAGAGGTGGAATAATTGCCAATTCTCAAGTCAGTGTGTTAAAAAATTGCTTTTGTGGGCTATTTTCTACGATCAATATTCGTAAGAATTATAATCCTCCTCGCTCTAAAATAATCGAGCGATGAAAATGACGCTCTTTCGTGGGCCGCACCCCGAATGTGACGTACACACAGAATTCGTTCAAACAAGCTTATGTTTCGCAGAAGTTTCCAAAATCAATCAAACAAACATTTGTTTTATGATTAATTATTGATAATTTTTGCACGTTGCTGGAGCTCAATACTTGATACCTATTGTAGCACTTATAGTAATTTTATTCTAGGTACAGACGCCAGCACATCAAGCTACTACAATCTGTCAAATTTCTTTAATATAGACTTACAACTTTATCGCTAAAGCCTAAGGTTCAAAGTTGTTTTGGAAAATTTGTCAGTTTCGGGTAGCTTGATGTGCTGGCGCCTGTACATCGTCTTCACATAAAATAATAATTAATGTATACTTACTTACAAAATATTATTAAAAATTTTAAAAGAGTAGATAACTATGGAGTTTCTTGCCATACGAAACTACCTTTTGAAATAGAATCAGTTCTATTTTCTTGTAAATCTTGACGTTTAAAAGTGCCTTTTAATTGAATACTTGAAATAAAATATTGGGACTTTGAGCGTTCAACGAACGTGCTCGCTATAAAGGCGTTGCTCCACAAGCTCCTCCGCGCAGCTAACATGGCAAACCTCTCCGAGTACATCCTGCGTAAAGTACTACAAGGATCCTTTGGCGATCGCATGACGTTGACAGGGGGGCAAAACAAGATGGCGGCGTTAGTTCCGATTCTGGCCACGCGTCTGAGATCTTTGTACAGCTCTTTATCCGGTCGACCAGTGTAGCGTTCAAAGACCGCGCACTCTAGATAGACACCAATGTGAATGACGCCTGTATCGACCAGAATCTTATCAACTTTTCTAATTTATTGAACATTATAAAGGTGTTAATCATATCACGGGACCGCACGCAGTTAGATAACGTTATGAATTTTATTGAGTTGCTTATCTCCTTTTATTAGTTTTACATGGTTATCCATTAAAACAAATAAAACAAGCCTATCGTATGTATATTTCTGACCAGTCACAACTTCAAATGGTTTGTAAGGCAAACTACAATGTATTAGACGACGTCCTCACGGACGTAAAAATATCGCGGCGGGATTTTATCGCGCACTGGATTTTCAACTCTCGGTGTTGAGCCAAGCATTGAGAATCCAACAGAGCGCGTCCCAGCGCGTTAAAAAACTATAAGTACTGTTGGATTTTCAACTCTCGGCGCTAAGCACTGCGTTGAAAATCCAGTGCGCGTAAAAATCGCGCTGCGATATTTCTACGTCCAAAATTCGTTTCTGATTCTGTTTAACCGAACTTCGGCGGTTTGAACCGAACTTTTTATTTCCACCGAACGTTAAGCCGAATTTCGTATTCAGTTCAAACCACGTTCGGCCCATCCCTAGAATAGATTGCTTGCTCCAATTTTGTATGAGGTTAAATGTGTGAAGTGAAAAAAAAAGGATTGTTGTGGCGCGGTAAATCTTATTTTGTAATATTGACAAAAGTCGCCTGACATGATTTTATCAAAAGATATTGTACAAGTAATGCAGAACTCGCGTATGGTGATTTGCTTTCACGTATAATATTGTTTATTATTTATTTAATATCAATCGTAGTTTGTTGCATTATGATAAGGCGAAGCGTTTCTTAAAATAACACTTGTACAATAAAGCTTCTGAAAAACAATATTATACGTGAAAGCAAATCACCATACGCGAGTATACCAATTGATATATACAACGTGTAACGTTAAATGCGCAAAACCTGAATAGTTTGATCAGAATAACGAGCAGAATTAATTGAACCACTTTTTAATATACTATAGGTCACATTTTTCAAAAAATCTTCATTAAAAACGTTGCCGTGTCTATTAATAGGTCAAGCAAGCCAATCTCAGCGCGGCACAGCGGCCCGGTGACGACTCCTCCCTCGGTAAAGCGTTGTCACAGACACAAGAAACGATCAGAATAGCCAGTAAGACTAAAACAGCATATAAAACCTTTACAATTTTTTTAATGAATTATTTTCTCTCTGAAATAGGTCAATTGAATTAAAAATCAGTTGGGGTGTCTGAGGTTTTGCGCATTTAACGTTACATGTTGTATAAATATAATACAAACAATAATACCAATTGAGTGGTATAGAATATAGTGGCGAGAGAATTATGACGATATGTAGTTCCCAAATTAAATAGTTACTTGTATAATTTCCAGCCGACACAGACCCACAGCGACGAGCGCTGATCAAGGAGAAGACTAACAAGTACCTGTCGTACGCAGAAGAGATCTACAAGAATCACCTGTGTGACACTGAGCAGAGTGTGAGTATTATCAACATCAACATAATATATCGCCATCACCCCTGTAGTACCTAAAGGGAGAGGCAGAGGTATTGTTACATCCACATTTTATTCACATTATTGTAAGCGCCGTGTATAAAAGGAGGTGAGTCTTATGTGTTCAGACTGCTGCGGAGTCTTTCGTCATGAAAAAACCCAATAAGGCCAGGGATGTGTGAGGATGAGTAGCGAGGGATGTGTTGCGAGGGATGTGTTTGTCAAGAACCAATAGAATCACTTCATTTATCTAGCCTCGCTCGGCGCAGTTCTAGTGGAAACGGCTCGGCGGAGCGAGGTTTTTGTACGTTCAAAAAGGGAAGTGTGCTAGAGATGTGTTGCGAGGGATGTGCGCCAGGTACGGACGCGAGCGAAAAAATATCAGTCACTAGGCGATGGTTGTCAGAGGTAGATGTATAGTGTACAGAAAACATGCATCAGTGGAAAAAAACACTTTTATATTTATCAATTTGCGATGAAGACATGGGAGGCAGAAGATACAGAATTTATTAAACATCCTCGCGCCATACATTTGCACGCTGTTTTGAGCTTAGCAACGCATCCTCGCACTACACATTTGCACATCGTTCACCGCTAGCACATTTCTGGTGGAAACACACACCATTTCACAGCCTCGCTACGCATCCTCGCACCATCCAGCTACCTCGACATCTCTGGTGGAAAACCAGCCTAACCAGGGAATCGACCTACTTGCACCTCAGCTTCATAATTACCATTACATTGTAGATTTCCAAATAAAAATACAAATATTTATTGGAACAAAAACATTTATTACAATTTTTGTGTATTTTAAAACTGCGTAAGCTCGTAACTGTCGCAGTTCTTAGCGCCCACCCCAGGAGCGGAACACCACTGAGTTCCATAACAATAATGCGACATTACCACATCTTTAACCCTTTACCGCATAGGAAACCATATATGGTTTGACATGTTTACAGTTTATTTTACTCTAAAAAAATAAAAAAACTAGCGTATAAATGCTAATGGGGTTTGTTTTTCATATCATTAACAATAATAAAACACAACTATTTTGTCTATCATACCACTTGAAAAAAAAAAAAAAAAACACTAAAATGAATTCTGAAGCTTTAATAAAGACAAACATAAAAAAAAAAATTGTCACTTATTTAAAATATCATGCAGTAAAGGGTTAAAATGTGAAATGAATTTGTACAATTTTCTCTTATGCACTTACAAAAGTAGGTTAAAGTATAAAAAATAAAACTTAAACGTACCATTAGAAACAGCTGAATTTACCTACTAATTAATTTAACATTTATTCCAGCTTCTTCCCGACCGCGATGACAACCTCCGACCGCTACACTGTCCCATCCCGGTCTCAATGCTGAAGCGACCCTACGAAGAGCTGTCATTATACAGAGTGCTGGACATTCTGGGCGCCAGTATCATGTTAGTGCTGCATCGACGGGAACAAGCGTATTATGCTATGAAGGTAACATATTAATACGTGAAATCAGAAGGTCAATTCCCGTAATTAAAAACGTTCAAAATCTAGCCGCAATCTCAATCAGCGACGATCAATGTCCAAAAACTGGGCAAAACTTTAGGGAAATTAGATATATTTTTAACAGATTAAGACCAAGATTTGAGAGCGAATGAGAAATAGAAATACAGGAAGTGTCAAGTATTTAGGTGTTTTTTTTCCTCAGGTATTTATTTTATACCTATAATAATAAAGTTTATTTTGAGTTTAGCGGATAAAGGCATCTAGATAGTGCAGTACCAAATAAAATCACTCAGTCACGCGTTATTTTTCTTTACATTTACTGATCGCTATCTCAAAAAGTACGCAACAAATACTAATTCCACAAAATCAGTATTGTCATCGGTTTACAAAGAAATCGTTTTTAGTTAACCTATTGATGCGAACGAATAATAAAGGATACAAAAAAATATATAATTAGCAAAACGACTGTTGCAAATATTCAATGCATCATTCTAGCCTAGCCTTTCAGTCTAACCGGATGCAGCTGAATGATAGTATTTTACATGGAGCGACTGCCTATCTGACCTCCACAACCCAGTTACTGGCTAATACGATACCCCTAGGTAAGACTGGTTGTCAGACTTTCAGGCTTCTGACTACCCGTAATGAGTGTCAAAGCTCCACGGATTGACGGCCGGGACGAACGGCTTAACGTGCTTTCCGAGGAAATATTCATTCAATGCGTATAAATAAGCACAGTTATCTCAGTTACCAATAATAACCACCATCCACAAACAACAACAAAGTAGCAAATATTTTCAAATAGTATCCGCTTGTTATCTTAATATTAGCAACATAATAATATGTCAGTAGGTCACTCACTCACACTGTCTCATAGATAACGACAGGTTATCCGAAAGATTCGGCTTGACTTGTGTTGTTGATAAGGAGATAAGATAGAGTGTGCTCTTAAACAGTGGGTCAGTTTGTCGTTACATGGGATTAATAATATTTAATGTGTACTAATCTATACATACAAATAAATAAAATTGAAGTGTCTGTGTGTCAGGCTTGATTGTAAGTACATAAATCACTGCAGTGCCATTATCCCATGGTATGAAATAAAATTAAATTTAAATGCAAATAAACTAACATAGTTTTTAAGTTTACTAACACAGTGAGTCCTAGTTACTTGAACAAATAAATTTATTATTATTAAAATAATATATTTTTGCCATAAATACATGTGAAAGTAAATAAAACAATTTTTAAAATATTTTTCTGTATTTCTGTTTGTTCCTGCTTGATTTTGATAGGACATTCACTGGCAGATAGATGATGTTACAAGGACTAACTCAGTAACTTTTATTTTGGTAAAAGAATTAGTAAAGAGACACTTTATTGTTTTCCGATATCTACGCGAACGAAAACGAGGGAATTTTGCTGTTTTCACACACCCTCAAAAACACAAAAAGAGCTTTGTGTGGCCCATGAGGGGATCGAACCCGCGACCTTCGCGTTATTAGCACGACGCTCTAACCAACTGAGCTAATGGGCCGATGTGTGAGGTGACGAAATACGGTACCACGTCACTAGAGCTTATTGATATTATGCACTTATCGCATAATATACATCTATAATTCTATATTAATTAATATTATAAAGAGGTAAAACTTGTGAGTTTGTATGTAGGGGCTATTCCTGGGAACTCCAGTTGCGATTCCGAAAATTCTTTCACTAATAGGAAGCTAGAAGCTACAGTATTACCGGGTATCGTAAAATACTATACAACATTATTTTTAGTATATTGCAAACCTGAATATAGTTTGTTCAGAATAAGTAACTGAATCGATTCCAATAATTTTTACACCATGTTATATTTTGTCCCAAAAATATTAAAAAAAGCTAACAAGTTGGACACCGAGCGACACTAAGTAAATATCTGCAATCGTATGCGCACAACACAGGTCACAGCCGGTCGGCCGGCGGCGCGTGTTAAGTGGTAACCAACTTTTTGTACGGACAAACAGGTAACATAACAAGCTTATAACTTCGTGATTTCTCATGATATAGTTTTGAAATGTTGTACATAGATTCTTTACATAAAAATACTAGACACGTGTTTCGGGTTTTCCATATACTAAAAATAATGTTGTATATATATTTTTTTTCTTTTTTCTTTCAAATTTCACTTGGAACCGCAAGGAGAAGATAGTCCATGAAGTTATCTTCTGCCGGACAGTTAAAAGAGTGACATGTATAAGTTAACATCTTTTTTATACAAGCAACTAAGGGTGATCTTTTTTTTGGCACTATTAATATAATGACCTACCAACCCCCCCAGAAGAAAGCGTGAGTGTATGTATGTATTATAATAACCAAAACATGATTACTTCCCCAGGTCATCCAGAAAGTACCGAACAACCTGACAGAATTCGACGAATTCTTCCTCCAACGAACAAACGAGACCCGAAAACCAGTGCTACCAACCGTAATACCATACATGGTACCGCTACAAGCATACATAGAGACCAACAATTTAATATTCCTAATTCTATCCTACGCTCCAGGGAAAAAACTATTCGAGTACATAAAAAACTATACGAAATCTCTACCAACAACGCCAGCAAAAGTGAACTTAGAAAACGTGTTCACAGAACCGAAAAACAAAAATGTTGAACAAAATGATAATGTTGGTAATACAAACAGTACCAACATGCTGGAGAATATTGAACCTTCCAACAATAATGAGGATCTCTCAGTAAATGAGCTAGTGTTGAACTCTCAGAAGCTGCTGTTGACGGTCGATAAAGTGCTGTGCGAGGTGCCTGAGGCAGTGACTGATAAGCAAACTGATAAAGTTGATAACGCTTGTGATACTCCTACTTTTAAGAGGGTGAGATGTTTTCGTAGTATTTTTACAGACGCCAGCACATCAAGCTACTACGATCTGTCAAATTTTTCTAATAGATTTTCGACTTTATCGCTACAGCATTAGGTTCAAAATTGATTGGGAAAATTTGACAGTTTCGGGTAGCTTGATGTGCTGGCGTCTGTACTTTGACAACATTTCAAGTGAAGATTTGTTTGAAACTTGAGCTGGCGGCAGATTGCAACAAGCTGTTTCTTTGTTTTGATATAGAGATTATATTATGTCTTAAGTGGGTAACAGGTGCCTACTTCGTTTTTATTGATTTCGTGCAAAAATCAATAAATAGAGCTTTACACTTAATAACTTCGATCAACAATAGCACTAGATTTAGGATTAGGAACGAAAACACACCGTTCAAGTGGCCGCGATTGCATATAACTTGATTATAAACCTTAACACTCAAACATACAGTCTATCATCGTTTGCATTATATTTACTACTTTGATTGAAAAGTAAACTTATTTTTACAATAAAAACAAAAATATTTATCGAAAAATAAAACATAATTTCTAATAGCTCATCTGTGTCACTCGCCCGCTCCGGGCGGGTACACAGATTCACGGTCATAGTAAATTTGTTTATAAAAACTGTATCTCGCTCACACGGACACAGACGCGGTAACTGTGTATTCGCCCGGAGCGGGCGAGTGACACAGATAAAGGGCTAAGCAATAAGTTTGAAAAAAACAATGTTACAAAATAAGACCACAACATTGTCTGTGGTCTTATTTTTCCGGCCGTTTTTGATGCGCTCATCGGAAATCTAGTACTAGTGTTGATCGAAGCTTCCTAAAGCCTACGAAAATGATCGATATCGGAAAGCGAATTATAAAACTCAAATTAAGTTGGGCAGAACACCTGGCAAGGCGCAATGATGACCGGTGGAGTAAGGCTGTGAGTGGCGACCAAGGACTGGGAGATGAAGGGTCGTATTACAGAACTTTACTCCAAACTCAAGCAACTAGTTTGAACCAATCAAAAGGCTTTAAACGAGCTTGAAGTAAGGTTCTGTAATACGTACCGAAGTGTCGTTCGTCCGGCGGCGAGGTGGGCGAACGATGTTGTTGCCATCGCGGGTAGAACCTGGATGAGGCTGGCACAGGAGCGTGGGGTTTGGCACATAACAAGAGAGGCCTATGCTCAACAGAGGGTGAAGTCGGGCTGTGAATGATGGATGAAGATGAACATACAAAAAATAAAACTTAAAACTTAAAATATACTGGATGCTTTTTTTTACAGGCTCCAAATTTTTACAGGGTGTTCTACTCATGAATATGAACAACTTTCACTATGGGACCAACTCTGAAATTACGAAAACAAAATCAGCTGTTTAATACAAAAGTTCAATACCTACTTGACCAAAATGTATGAAACAGCTGATTTTTTTTTCGTGATCTCAGTTGGTCCCATAGTGAAAGTTGTTCATAATCATGAGTAGAACTTTTTTTTGTTTGTAACAATTTATTGAAATGCCGAAAATAATCTTCTTACTAGTATTATGGTTTTAAACGTAGCAAAGTTGCAATGAGTCTGATTCTTTGAGAGATTACTTGTCTACGTTATTAAGAGGTAAAATTTGTTTGTTTGTAAGTTTGTATGTAGGGGGTAATCTCGGGATCTTCCAGTCGGATTTGATAAAATGTTTTCGCTTTTGATAGCCCAAACGTTGAGAAAGGTTATAGGTTATTAAACATCACGCCGAGCAAAAAGAAAAAAAGCCAGATGTAGATGTTAGGTGGTGGTTGGTGCTGAGAAGAGAAGGAAAAATACGAAAACTTTTGGCAAACTAGAACCAACTAGAACGGAATGCGCGGGAGCGCATTTTATGCGTGGCGTCGTCGCGTGATTTTTTGACACTGTTCGATTAATTGCAATGGCGGCCGCAGCGGTAGGCGGGGGTGAAGGCGTCGCGCATCAACCAATTAGAGCGCCCGTGTGCAGTCCGTTCTTGTTGGCCTTCGATTTAATTTTAAAAATAAAAAATACAACTGTAATGTGAAACATACTTAAGGTAAAGTAATTAAAATATTAGTAGGTTTAAAGGGCCGGGCGGACCGCGACACTGTCGTCAACACCAGAAATAACGCAAATCGAAATCGAAGTGATAGCGCGGGCGGTTGATACGCTGTGACCGGGATAGGTCAGAGAAAAAAAATTAACGCGGACAGAAGCTATTATATTCAGTTTTGATTCGTACTAATTCGTCACATTATTATATTTCAGCCAGCACTCCGCGGTCGTGACGTATTGCCGCCTTCAGCTGTGTGCAAGTGGGGCGCGGAGATACTGACCGCTATTGAAAGCTTACACAACAGCGGAGTTATATGCAGGTATGACTTCTATGATAAAGTTGGTGATTAGAAGATTGTTGAATGTTGACCTCCCAAAAACTGCAGGGTAATTGCATAACACACTATCAGTAGCATTGGGTTTCATTTTGACAGTTGAACAACATTCATTGCGTTATTTACGTTGTTGAGCAGACACATTTTTCGAGCAATGGATTAGCAATATGCTTCAAAATGATTCAAATTGAGAGTAATACGAGTAGTGTGTTACGCAATTAAGTTGCTGGTCAAAGAATCAATTAGTTTAAGTTTACGATATGATTTTTTATTTATTATATTATTTATGTGCACACAGTAAAAAACATATGGATATGACATAATTATAATTTGAGTACAAAAGTACTGCTTATTTCTTAAGAAATTTCTTCCAGCAGACCTGCGGAAGGAGAAGTATAAAAGAAATGTAGGCAATAGTCAGAAAAATATGAATGTGTGAAATCTAAACCAACATATTAAATTAGATTTACAGGGTCAAATTAAATTAGTTAGCTAAACTCCGCTGCTATTTTTTTGGGGTCAACTACCGCTGTTACTGAAGTTACTTGAAGTATGTTATTATTTTATCGTGTTTAGATATCGAAAACCATTACGTCTGTGAAGTTTACACGTAAAAACTGCTACGATCGTCGACCCAGAAAATATGTTTGTTTTTTAATACCCATGATGTTTGCAGAGTTTCGCTAGCTAATTTAATTTGACCCTGTTTATTTAGTATTGAGTACATTTCATAACAGCAAACTTTTGTCAATTCCAGAGACTTAAATCCCTCAAACATTCTCCTAGGCGACCGGGGACAGGTCATCCTAACATATTTCATCCACTACCCGGGCGCGGACATGAGACTATCCAAACTCCGGACATCACACACGAACACGATCAACATGTATATAGCGCCCGAAGTTTACGTCAATACGTTAGACGATAATTTGGAGCTAGACCGAGTGTGCGACTATTGGAGCTTTGGAGCAGTGCTGTATGAGCTCATGTGTGGAGTGGTGAGTTATTTATATTTGTACACACCGTGTGCCCAATGTTTTATGTTTGTTTATTGTTTATTGAAATAATTGATTTACATAAATATTTACAAAATATGCCCTTACACTAGAGGTAGGTAACAAATAATTGGATTCGACCTGAACTAGGAATAAACCTGTATCTCTGGTATCTCACTCATGTGCTTATACTTAAGTATTATCTAAAATTCATACAAATCATAAATAATTTATTTACTTTAATTGAGCAAAATAGTATGCTACTTTTTTGCATCATCGTAATTTTTTGCAAGCATATTCTATTATGATTTTTGCAATGTTACATTTTTTAATGTAAAAATCGGTATCGGTAAAAATTACGAGCTTCCATACAAACATTCATCCCATTTTTAACCCCTTCAGGGGATTAATTTTCAGAAATCCTTCCTTAATACTCACTTTCGTTTCTAGACCCAACGGTTTAGCTCTGGGTTGTCTGTTGGATTTTTGTAAATTCACCCCCAAAAGGGGTTAAATTGGGGATAAAAATTTGTCATGTTTGCCGATGGGAAATCCTATCGGACACACGCTAAGTCACATTATAAAGCGACTTTTAAGACAAAATCCTTCACTGGACTAACATTGTGATCTCTAAGGTCAAACATTTTGTTGTTCTTTACTGTAAACACACAGTTAATACCAAGAAGTAGTAATCTGTGCGTCAATACATAAAATTGTAATACAATTAGAGGGGATCGGCACTGTTACTCCTTAATACAGGCTATGTCATAGCCTAGCAAGGAGAGCAGCACGTCACCCACTTGATTGCTAGAGATGTAATACTACCCGCTTTGTGAAAACTGTTACATGTACTACAATCTGTTTTATGTACAAATAAAGATTATTATTCTTATTATTATTAATATTAACATCAGTTATTTTTTCCATGAAGATGTCATACCGTCTTTCTGTCCTGTGTTCTCCAGTCTCACTTTAAAGACCAGCCGGTCGATTCTGTAAAAATCTCACCGTGATAACTATGGTGAAGTGAGCTTAGAGTGAGCTGTGAGTCATGCTGATGCTAGGAATTGACACTATTGACGACTCACTTCACGTACACTTCACCTTTGTTTTCACGGTGAGATATTTACAGAATAGATAGGCTGCACCCTAATTGCGTAACACACTATTACTCTGAATTTGAATCATTTTGAAGCATATTGCGAATCCATTGCTCCATATGTTCGAAAAATGTGTCTGCTCAACAACGTAAATGACGCAATGAATGTTGTTGAATTGTCAAAATGAAACCCATTGCTACTGAGTGTGTTACGCAATTAGCCTGCTGTATCTAACAATTTGTCATACTGACATTCCAGCCGCTGTCGCACTACCACCGCAGTGTGTTCACATCGCACACGATACTGCACCTGCCAGACGGACTGCCGATAGAGGCGCAGTCTCTTCTCACACAGGTAATATAATATTCCTAGCATTGTTAATAGTGTCTGAAGGGGCACTAACTAAGGGATATTTATACAGCCAGACGTAAAGGTAAATTCTCAGATCAAAAATTTGTGTTATGATATGAGCATGTGAAGCGGAGGAATGAGGAGTTTGTCGTGTGTTGGATGGTGATAAGTGGAAGACCAAAGAAACGATGGATGGACTGTGTGGAAGATGATAAGGTGCAGCGCAGACGACAGACTATCCGTGACACACTTTTTAGTCTGTGAAAATAGAACCTATAAGCAATTATATGCAGTAACGCATACGACGCGCTGTTAGACTGGAAGCTGACCCCAACATAGTTGGGAAAAGGCTAGGCAGGTGATGAACGCATACGACGCGCAAAGATTCCGGCGCATAAAAAATCCGTGTCATTCTGGCAGATCGCGCCGCACAAAAAGTGCGTGAAAAAAATAGAAGGTTTGCTTCAACGCGCGCTAACGCAGACGGCGTACACTTTTAGTATGCCATCTGCACTCGTTAGTGCGGGACGTAACGTACGCAGTATAATACCATGGCGCTAGAGATCGATGTAGCGATGTTAATACAAGAAACATAAAACAGACCACCATTTATGATACTTCTAGGGCAGAATATCATGATAGCCAATATCATGATGCCATGATACCCAAAATTTTCTATTTCTTCTTCTTTTTCTGTACTTCAAGTATAAAATAATACTTCGCAATCCCTGCATTTCCATAGCGTCTACGTCCGTACAGTTCTGCCGACAGAATGATCGAAGTTGTGCGTCGTGTGCGTTGAGTGTGCGTAAAATCCGCGACGGACTTTTTGCATGCCATGCAGACATTTTGTGCGCCACAGACTCGATCGCACAAAAAGCGTGTCTGCGCTGCACCTAAGAGCCAGCGCAGACGACGGACATTTGTCCGCGGACTTTTTCGTCCGCCAAAATATAGCGCTTACAACTGCATCAAGTAACGCACACGAGGCGGACTTGTCCGTGGTATTTTTAGTCCCTCGTGTGCGTTACTTGATGCAGTTCAGTGGCGTAGCTTGTCCTAAAGGGGCCCTGTATCAAAATTTGTAGGGGGCTCTTCTTACCCGAGTGTGGTGAAACTGTAAAGGAAGCACTGGCGGACTAAGAGGGGGGCGGCAGGGGCGGCCCGCCCCGGGCCCCTGGTCCAGGGGGGCCCCAAGTCTTAAGAAGTACTTTTTAATCAATCCCAAACAAGGTAAAAATAAATAAAAATATATATGTGAAACATTTCGATTTACGAGCTCTTGTCGCTCGCTCTCACATCCTTGCTTGCTTTTCATGAACAGCATAATGAGGAGATGAATATGTACCTCCCTGAAATACCCTGCTGCTTGCGAGGCCCATGATATATAGGTAGAGTATAATTATTACGCACGATATACTTTCATTTTTTTAGGCGTTATTATTTTTTTGCAAAATGTTACTAGAAATTCAAGCGGCCATTTTTTGTATTACCGCCCCGGGCCCTGGACAAGCTTAGTCCGCCACTGAAAGGAGAGTATTGTTTCAAAAGTAAAGCGCCTGTCTGGGTTCGAACCCACAACCTACAATTCGTAAGTCGGGGCCGTTACCACTGTGCCACCACTGTTCCAAGCCATAAGCTAATAAAACGATAATGTTAATATTTTCATTTGGATATTCATTCATTACAGGCCTCTTATTGGTCAACAAGAATTTCAGGTTCTGTATATTATTTAAAAACAAATTGGTTACACACGTCGCGTTGGGGGCCCTGTAGCTCGGGGGCCCCGTATCATTGATACGGCTGATACAGCGGTAGCTACGCCCCTGATGCAGTTGTAAGCGCTATATTTTGGCGGACGAAAAAGTCCGCGCACAAATGTCCGTCGTCTGCGCTGGCTCTAAAAGGCGTTGACTACCCAGATCGCGACTAATAGAGAAGTATGAAAGAAGAAAAGTTACGCCGACACCAAATAAATTGACATTGAAAATTATAATGAACAACAGCTAGTTTTAGCAGGGGCTTGTGGCTAAGTAATAACAGCCGCACGGGTCGATCGATCAGGATAAGCTACGATTGCCGCGGTTGTTCCGTGGATGGGTGGATCTTCACATACCAAGACCCCTCCGTGCCTCGGATAGCACGTTAAGCCGTTGGTCCCGGCTGTCATTCGTGCATCTTTGACAGTCGTTACGGGTCGTCAGTAGCCCGAAAGTCTGACAACCAGTCTTACCAAGGGATATCGTATACCCCAGTCACTGGGTTGTGGAGGTCAGATAGGCAGTCGCTCCATGTAAAATACTGGTATTCAGCTGCATCCGGTTAGACTGAAAGCCGACACCAACATAGTTGGGAAAAGGCTAAGCAGATGATGAACAGCAAGTTTTAGTAATATAGTGCTCGTTGGCATAATACCCGCAGCTCAATAATTTGTATGATAGTCGTCTAACATTTCGCCATAGCACTCGCCAACGTCCATACTACGTTGAATACACCGGTTCTCGTCCGATCACCGAAGTTAAGCAACATCGGGCGCGGTCAGTACTTGGATGGGTGACCGCCTGGGAACACCGCGTGACGTTGGCTTTTTGCTTTTTTGTGTTAATATTTATTTACAAAAAAAAAGTATTCAGGAATTATTTTTTATCCCCAGATCAAAAATGTGTGTTTATTTTGAGTGCAATATGTTGAAATCAAATCGTTAATTTGCATTGAATACAACGTGCCGCTACAATGGCGACATTCATTTAACACACTGATAGGGCTAGTAGTCAGTAATCATAAAAAATTATAACAATATAAAATAATTCGTAATATTGAAAACTCGTCTGCGCCGGCCGCCGACAAAGGACTCTTTCCTTCAATACGCCTACTCTGCACGTTATTCGTTTTAATTTAATTGATTCGATGTTACGATCCGTGACCCTGGCAAACGACCCCTGCGTTACGGTTCTTCAAGTACAGGTTGCTCCAAGATGTTATTTTAGAAAATTGTTATAATAAAAAAAAAGTTTAATGTAATACGGGGTGTCCGAAAAGTCATGGATTTCCTTTTATCTGGTGATGGGCCACATTGAGATCTACCAATAAAAAAAATGACCTACCAATAGAATTTTTTTTTTTCACCAGGGCCAATCAAAAATAAGGTAATTTTTTTATGGTGAAAATTTTAAGTTTGAACCTAAAATTTAGGTATTTAAAAGATGATATCTGTAACTTTCTTGTATTCAATTCGTAGAAATGGCATGGAAAAAACTGATCAAAGGTAGAGATTTTCCAAAATTTCATCAAAAATCTCGGAAACCATAAGACTTTTACCATGGTCATTTTTTTTTTATTGGTAGATCCCAATGTGGCCCATCAGCAGGTAAAAGGTAATCCATGACTTTCCGGACACCCAGTATGTTTATAACACGAAAACGTGACGTGTGTTAAATTAATGTCGCCATTAAAACGGCACACTGTATACACGTTCTATGTGTTTATAGGTACATATATAGCAGTTGTAAAGTATCTAACTAAGCAAAATTAATCTTATTTATAAAGTTGCTTGTTGGCAACTTGTCCAGTTCAATAATTTGTATGATACTCGTCTAATATTTCGGTCTAGCATTCGCCAACGTCCATACTACGTTGAATACACCGGTTCTCGTCCGATCACCGAAGTTAAGCAACATCGGGCGCGGTCAGTACTTGGATGGGTGACCGCCTGGGAACACCGCGTGACGTTGGCTTTTTGCTTTTGTTTTGTGAATATTTATCTAAAAAAAAAAGACATGAATGAATATACTTCGGCATCGATATCTAAAGATAATAAAACAAAAAAGATCTTACGTTTTTTTGGGCTCAACGACCGCTGGGTGTTTTGTTACTGAAGCATGAGTTGAGAAAATCTGTTTTCCTTAGTTTTGTTGTGTTGAGATATCGATACTCATCACGTCTGTAAAGTTTACACAGTAATCAAAGCTAATTTTCAAATTGATATTTCAATTCAAGTGACTGCACTAACAGTGCCAGCGGTCGGTGACCCCACAAAAAAAAAGTACTACGTGTTTATTTTAAATTGTGCTAAGTAACAACAAGCTTAGTTATAAAGTGCTCGTTGGCAACTTGCTCGGTTCAATCATTTATACGATAGTGCTCTAATATTTCGGCCTAGCATTCGCCAACGTCCATACTACGTTGAATACACCGGTTCTCGTCCGATCACCGAAGTTAAGCAACATCGGGCGCGGTCAGTACTTGGATGGGTGACCGCGTGTCGTTGACTTTTTGTGTGAATACTTATTTACAAAAAAAGTATTCAGGAATTCTTTTTTATCCCCAGATCAAAAATGTGTGTTTATTTTGACTGCAATATCGCTCATCCAATAGAACGACCTAATTACGAAAATGTTTTTTTAACAGTTCTTGAGTTTTCTCATGAAATTATTACAAATTATTATTGATAGTAAATTAACATACATAAAAATAATAAATATTTTAGCATAATCATTGGATTAAAGGTTTGAAATTGAAAATATGATATATCATATTTTCAATTTCAAACTTTTAAAACGTTCTCCTGCAAAATAGCTAAAACGTAATTACGTCATTGTTCTACTATTGGATGAGCGATATGTTGAAATCAAATCGTTAATTTGCATTGTATACAACGTGCCGCTACAATGGCGACATTCATTTAACACACTGATAGGGCTAGTAGTCAGTAATCATAAAAAATTATAACAATATAAAATAATTCGTAATATTGAAAACTCGTCTGCGCCGGCCGCCGACAAAGGACTCTTTCCTTCAATACGCCTACTCTGCACGTTATTCGTTTTAATTTAATTGATTCGATGTTACGATCCGTGACCCTGGCAAACGACCCCTGCGTTACGGTTCTTCAAGTACAGGTTGCTCCAAGATGTTATTTTAGAAAATTGTAATTAAAAAAAAAAAAACGTTTAATGTAATTCAAATACGGGGTGTCCGAAAAGTCATGGTTTTCCTTTTATCAGGTGATGGGCCACATTGAGATCTACCAATAAAAAAATGACCTACCAATAGAATTTTTTTTTCACCAGGGCGGATAAAAATAAGGTTAATTTTTTTTGGTGAAAATTTTAAGTTTGAACCGAAATTTTAGGTATTTTAAAGAAGATATCTGTAAATTTCTTGTATTCAATCGATAGTAGGGTGATTCAAGATGCAAATAAAAAAACCTGTACTCGAAAAAGTTTTCATTCGTAGAAATGGCATGGAAAAAACTGATCAAAGGTAGAGATTTTCCAAAATTTTATTAAACATCAAAAAACTCGAAAACAATAAGACTTTTACCATGGTCATTTTTTTTTTATTGGTAGATCCCAATGTGGCCCATCAGCATGTAAAAGGTAATCCATTACTTTCCGGACACCCAGTATGTTTATAACACGAAAACGTGACGTGTGTTAAATTAATGTCGCCATTAAAGCGGCACACTGTATACACGTTCTATGTGTTTATAGGTACATATATAGCAGTTGTAAATTATCTAACTAAGCAAAATGAATCTTAGTTATAAAGTAATTGTTGGCAACTTGTCCAGTTCAATAATTTGTATGATAGTCGTCTAATATTTCGGTCAAGCATTCGCCAACGTCCATACTACGTTGAATACACCGGTTCTCGTCCGATCACCGAAGTTAAGCAACATCGGGCGCGGTCAGTACTTGGATGGGTGACCGCCTGGGAACACCGCGTGACGTTGGCTTTTTGCTTTTGTTTTGTGAATATTTATCTAAAAAAAAAAGACATGAATGAATATACTTCGGCATCGATATCTAAAGATAATAAAACAAAAAAGATTTTACGTTTTTTTTGGTCTCAACGACCGCCGGATGTTTAGTTACTGAAGCATGAGTTGAGGAGAAAATCTGTTTTCTTTAGTTTTGTCGTGTTGAGATATCGATACTCATCACGTCCGTAAAGTTTATACAGTAATCAAAGCTAATTTTTAAACTGATATTTCAATTCAAGTGACTGCACTAACAGTGGCAGCGGTCGGTGACCCCACAAAAAAAAGTCCTACGTGTTTATTTTAAATTGTGCTAAGTAACAACAAGCTTAGTTATAAAGTGCTTCTTGGCAACTTGCTCGGTTCAATCATTTAAATGATAGTGCTCTAATATTTCGGCTCAGCATTCGCCAACGTCCATACTACGTTGAATACACCGGTTCTCGTCCGATCACCGAAGTTAAGCAACATCGGGCGCGGTCAGTACTTGGATGGGTGACCGCCTGGGAACACCGCGTGACGTTGGCTTTTTGCATTTTTTTTAATTTGAATATTTATTTACAAAAAAAAATATCTCCAGAGGTTTTTATTTTAATATTTTATATTATCATCATAATTTTGTCGCTATCCGATTTATTTGGGGTCGGCGCAACATGTCTTTTTCTTCCATACATCTTTATTAGTCGTCATCTCGGTAGTCAAAACCTTTTTAGGGTTCCGTACCCAAAGGGTAAAACGGGACCCTATTACTAAGACTCCGCTGTCCGTCTGTCACCAGGCTGTATCTCATGAACCGTGATAGTTAGACAGTTGAAATTTTCACAGGTGATGTATTTCTGTTGCCGCTATAACAACAAGTACTAAAAAACATAATAAAATTAATATTTAAGGGGGCTCCCATACAACAGACATGATTTTTTTGCCGTTTTTATAGATAATGGTACGGAACCCTTCGTGCGCGAATCCGACTCGCGCTTGGCCGGTTTTTTATTTTATATCCCCAGATTAAAAATGTGTATTTAGTTTGACTGCACTATGTTGAAATAAAATGACATGAAATGAAAAATTGTTTATATTTTTAATAAGTAAACCTTAGCAACTAGAGATTATTCAAATCAAATCGTTAATTTGCATAGAAAATACACGTTCCACGCGTTTATTAGCAGTTGTAAAATTATGTCCAGCAACAACAAGCTTGGTCTTAAAGTGCTTGATCGCAATTGGCCCGCTGTTCAGTCATTTGTATGATAGTAGTCTAACATTTCGGTTTGGCATTCGCCAACGTCCATACTACGTTGAATACACCGGTTCTCGTCCGATCACCGAAGTTAAGCAACATCGGGCGCGGTTAGTACTTGGATGGGTGACCGCCTGGGAACACCGCGTGACGTTGGCTTTTTGCTTTTGTTTTGTGAATATTTATCTCAAAAAAAAAAGACATGAATATACTTCGGCATCGATATCTAAAGATAATAAAACAAAAAAGATTTTACGTTTTTTTGGTCTCAACGACCGCCGGATGTTTTGTTACTGAAGCATGAGTTGAGAAAATCTGTTTTCTTTAGTTTTGTCGTGTTGAGATATCGATACTCATCACGTCTGTAAAGTTTACACAGTAATCAAAGCTAATTTTCAAACTGATATTTCAATTCAAGTGACTGCACTAACAGCGGTCGGTGACCCCACAAAAAAAAAAGTCCTACGTGTTTATTTTAACTTGTGCTAAGTAACAACAAGCTTAGTTATAAAGTGCTTGTTGGCAACTTGCTCGGTTCAATCATTTATAATGATAGTGCTCTAATATTTCGGCCTAGCATTCGCCAACGTCCATACTACGTTGAATACACCGGTTCTCGTCCGATCACCGAAGTTAAGCAACATCGGGCGCGGTCAGTACTTGGATGGGTGACCGCCTGGGAACACCGCGTGACGTTGGCTTTTTGCTTTTTGTGTTAATACTTATTTACAAAAAAAGTATTCAGGAATTCTTTTTTATCCCCAGATCAAAAATGTGTGTTTATTTTGACTGCAATATCGCTCATCCAATAGAACAACGACGTAATTACGAAAATGTTTTTTTAACAGTTCTTGATAGTAAATTACCATACATACAAATATTAAATATTTTAGCATAATCATTGGATTAAAGGTTTGAAATTGAAAATATGATATATCATATTTTCAATTTCAAACTTTTAAAACGTTCTCCTGCAAAATAGCTAAAACGTAATTACGTCATTGTTCTACTATTGGATGAGCGATATGTTGAAATCAAATCGTTAATTTGCATTGTATACAACGTGCCGCTACAATGGCGACATTCATTTAACACACTGATAGGGCTAGTAGTCAGTAATCATAAAAAATTATAACAATATAAAATAATTCGTAATATTGAAAACTCGTCTGCGCCGGCCGCCGACAAAGGACTCTTTCCTTCAATACGCCTACTCTGCACGTTATTCGTTTTAATTTAATTGATTCGATGTTACGATCCGTGACCCTGGCAAACGACCCCTGCGTTACGGTTCTTCAAGTACAGGTTGCTCCAAGATGTTATTTTAGAAAATTGTAATTAAAAAAAAAAAAACGTTTAATGTAATTCAAATACGGGGTGTCCGAAAAGTCATGGTTTTCCTTTTATCAGGTGATGGGCCACATTGAGATCTACCAATAAAAAAATGACCTACCAATAGAATTTTTTTTTCACCAGGGCCGATCAAAAATAAGGTAAAATTGTTTTTGGTGAAAATTTTAAGTTTGAACCTAAATTCTAGGTATTTAAAAGATGATATCTGTAACTTTCTTGCATTCAATTCGTAGAAATGGCATGGAAAAAACTGATCAAAGGTAGAGATTTTTCAAAATTTTATCAAAAATCTCGAAACCATAAGACTTTTACCATGGTCATTTTTTTTTTATCGGTAGATCCCAATGTGGCCCATCAGCATGTAAAAGGTAATCCATGACTTTCCGGACACCCAGTATGTTTATAACACGAAAACGTGACGTGTGTTCAATTAATGTCGCCATTAAAGCGGCACACTGTATACACGTTCTACGTGTTTATAGGTACATATATAGCAGTTGTAAATTATCTAACTAAGCAAAATGAATCTTAGTATTATAAAGTGCTTGTTGGCAACTTGTCCAGTTCAATAATTTGTATGATAGTCGTCTAATATTTCGGTCAAGCATTCGCCAACGTCCATACTACGTTGAATACACCGGTTCTCGTCAGATCACCGAAGTTAAGCAACATCGGGCGCGGTCAGTACTTGGATGGGTGACCGCCTGGGAACAGCGCGTGACGTTGGCTTTTTGCATATTTTTTTATTTGAATATTAATTTACAAAAAAAAAAATATCTCCAGAGGTTTTTATTTTAATATTTTATATTATCATCATCATCATCATCATCATAATTTTGTCGTCATCCCATTTATTTGGGGTCGGCGCAACATGTCTTTTTCTTCCATACATCTTTATTAGTCGTCATCTCGGTAGTCACAACCTTTTTAGGGTTCCGTACCCAAAAAGTAAAACGGGACTCTTATTACTAAGACTCCGCTGTCCGTCTGTCACCAGGCTGTATCTCATGAACCGTGATAGTTAGACAGTTGAAATTTTCACACATGATGTATTTCTGTTGCCGCTATAACAACAAGTACTAAAAACAGAATAAAATAAACATTTAAGGGGGCTCCCATACAACAGACATGATTTTTTTTGCCGTTTTCATAGATAATGGTACGGAACCCTTCGTGCGCGAATCCGACTCGCGCTTGGCCGGTTTTTTATTTTATATCCCCAGATTAAAAATGTGTATTTAGTTTGACTACACTATGTTGAAATAAAATGACATGAAATGAAAAATTGTTTATATTTTTAATAAGTAAACCTTAGCAACTAGAGATTATTCAAATCAAATCGTTAATTTGCATAGAAAATACACGCTCCACGCGTTTATTAGCAGTTGTAAAATTATGTCCAGCAACAACAAGCTTGGTCTTAAAGTGCTTGATCGCAATTGGCCCGCTGTTCAGTCATTTGTATGATAGTAGTCTAACATTTCGGTTTGGCATTCGCCAACGTCCATACTACGTTGAATACACCGGTTCTCGTCCGATCACCGAAGTTAAGCAACATCGGGCGCGGTCAGTACTTGGATGGGTGACCGCCTGGGAACACCGCGTGACGTTGGCTTCTTGCTTTTTATTTTTTGTGAAAAAAAAATGAGGTTTTATTACATTTTTATTTTGTTAAGAAGTCAAATTATTTGTTTATAGGTATGTTTGTAAAAGGTAATCTCTGAAAGTACTGAATCGATTACAATATTTTTCATTGATAGCTACACTATTGCCAAGTCCTAGGATATATTTTATGTTAAAAGTTTTACTTAACATACACGCGTGAAACTTGTTTGGGCTTAAAACAAAAAAAAAATCAAGCAGACCAAAGACACGGGCAAACGCTAGTATCTACCCAGAAAATTGATAACATAAATCGTATCAGTCCAAAATATCGATCTCGAAGATCAAACCAAATCTTAAAAATTTACAATAGTGTTATTATAAATAACAATTTCAAGTGCACATGTCTGTAATCAGGTATTCATGATATTTATTATCTTAATACAAGGGAGAGTATAGTTAAAAATCATTGTGCGATAAACGCATAATATCAATAAGATAATGAAAGTCGAAGCTAAGTCATTAATTTTACAAAAGGCACGTCAAAATTTATAAGAAAATAGAATTGATGACCTTCGAAAAAGGTGATTCGTTTGCAGAAGAATGGGCAAGAAACTTCATAGTTACCTACTTATACTACAACAGGTACAAAGATTTATAAAAAATTGCCGTCCCAGATAAATTATTTATGTTGATACATACATGGTGCTTACATCATCATTATCATCTGCTTAGCCTTTTCCCAACTATGTCGGGGTCGGCTTCCAGTCTAACCGGATGCAGCTGAACACCAGTATTTTACATGGAGCGACTGCCTATCTGACCTCCACAACCCAGTGACTGTGTAATACGATAGCCCTTGGTAAGACTGGTTGTCAGACATTCGGGCTACTGACGACCCGTAACGACTGTCAAAGATGCACGAATGACAGCCGGGACCAACGGCTTCACGTGCTTTCCGAGGCACGGAGGGGTCTTGGTATGTGAAGATCATCACCCATCCACGGACAAACTGCGGCAAGCGTAGCTTAACCTGATCGATCGACCCGTGCGGCTGTTATTACTTAGCCACAAGCCCCAGGTGGTGCATGGTGGTACATGGTGCTCAAATACTTATAAATATTGCAACAGTTGGCGATTTTTTCTAAAGCTCTAGGGACGTGGTACTGTATTTCGTCACCTAACACATCGGCCCATTAGCTCAGTTGGTTAGAGCGTCGTGCTAATAACGCGAAGGTCGCGGGTTCGATCCCCTCATGGGCCACACATCTCTTTTTGCGTTTTTGAGCTTGTATGAAACAATTATTTTGTGAAAGAATTTCGTACTTTGCCTACGTTTAGATAAGATTTTGCTTATAATAGTTAAAATAGTTTGGCATTTAATATTCTACACTAATATTATAAAGAGGAAAGATTTGATTGTTTGTTTGTATTGAATAGGTTCCGAAACTACTGAACCGATTTGAAAAATTGTTTTACCATTAGAAGCTGACATTATCCCTGATGAACATAGGCTACTTTTTAAAGCGGGAAATGCTTCATTCCTACGGGAAAACGGGTAATACGATTTAAACGGCGGGAATTCCGAATTCTACGCAAACGAAGTTGCGCGCGGATACTACTTTGTATGAAGAAAGGGAGATGATTTTTTTTTTTTTAATAAATTTCTTTAATGCTATAAAAACAGGTTACAGAAAAAATGGTGACCCTGGCTCCAGAGCTAGGTTAGAGTACCTGTATTTCAGGAGCCAGGTTTTTTTCATAACATTCATTTTCCGTTTATTCATTTTAACATTTTTTTTTTTATTTCCAGCTTCTAACTTACGAGCCATCAGAACGTTTAGGCGCTGGCAAAGACGGCATCGAAGAGATAAAGCGCCATCCATACTTCAAACACATCGACTGGCAGTACATATACGACAGCTGGACGGTGCCCGACTAGCCGTGACGTCACAGCGTGGCTGTAGAGTACGTTGTAGTGAGAGTGTAGTGGGTGTTGTGTGGCTTTTGGCCGTATTGATTCACGAACAAAGAGAGGCTGGTGGCTAAATAATAAGCTTCCTTTCATTGGTATTGTTCGCCGAATCGTGAGGCTTCTCAAGCTCTGAGTTGAGCTGCATGATTTTCGACAAATGCGTGCACTGATTAGACAGGTCCGCTCAATCTGTGTGGTTCTTTACTCAAAAGACCACCATTTCAGACATCAATCTACATGGTTTTCACATGCTCTGATCAAGATTATGTCTGGACTTTAAAAGAGACTGTGTGTTTGTTTCGGCCTTTCTTCTCAGAGTAGTCAGATAGGAAACGCCGACCTCATCTAGTTTAAAAAAATGTGATTGACATGTAAAAGTGTTTGTACAAACCTACTTACAGAAAATAAATCATTTATCATAAGAGACGCACTGGTCGATCGACGGTTAAGCTACAGTTGCCGCGGTCGGTTCGTAGATGGTAAACCATTCATTTTCGCTAATCGTCGATGGTAGGAGGCACCAAATATATCCAAACATGGGAGCCATTTTTGGATATCTTTGGTGCCTAAAGCCCTAAGCAGTGGGACACAATTTAGACTATAAGAAAAAAAAAATTAATATGTGACACTAAAATATGTTACTCCGTTTTTCGACCCCAAAAAATTCACCCTAATTACTTTTTCTACTGTTATAAATCAAATTTTGATTTTCCCACAAGGTGGATTCTCGGACATGCGTTTCCCCGTATCCACCTTAGGGTGAACTTTTTGGGGTCGAAAAACGTAGTAACATATTTTAGTGTAGCATATTAGGGGGGATTTTTTGGGGTGGATAAACGGAATACCTAACCTGACTTGACTGAATTTGGTATTATGTTGAAAATGTAGAATGCATAGCTGACGTTTTTCCAATATGTTCAAAAGCCACGATAATCATCTCAGTATCACAGTATATATTAGATCTGTATAGTACAACCAATATTCCTGTACAGTGGAAACTCGATTAACCGGGCTAATTATTGTTCTGGTTAGGGATTCGGATAATCGAAAATCCGGATAATTGAATGTATGAACAAAAGCTGGTTTTGTGCATATGTAGTACATACATAATGCTATGTGTTTATTAAAAACAACAAATACATATCAACGAAAATTAATGTTTATTAAAACATTATTAAGAGATACATTTTTCAACATCCGATGTATGCACTTAATGGTCGTGGTTGATAGTCCGGATAATCGCGAACCCGTAAAACTGAGGGCCGGATAATCGAGTTTGTACTGTGTTTATCTGATAAAGAAAAATGCGAAATATACTATAGAATAGTCTAAAATGAATTGTTTATATGAAGTCCAGTAGTTTATTTTAGACATATTTTAAGTTTATAAGTTACTTTGTTGTCAGTTTTTAAATGTAATTTATTCTTTATTACACGTTGTTTATTATTTTTTTTTGGTTATTTTAAATTCTATAATTCCAAAACATTTTGATACACCATACTTATTTATAAAAAAATAAAAAATCGAGAATATTTATACAGGTAATTTATAACATAACATTATGTATTTCCCGAAGAGAAAGCAGGGAATTCCATATGCTCTCAAATTTCGCCAATTATGTTTTAAGTATCATGTACTTATTATTATTAGCCCACGTTCGCAGGGACTTGAAAATATCGCGGCGGGATCTTCAACTCTCGGTAATGGGCCGAGCGTTGAGAATCCAACAGAGCGCATCCCAGCGCGTCTATAAACCACACTGCTGGATTTTAAACTCTCGGAGATGAGCAGAACGTAGAAAATCCAGTGCGCGAAAATAAATCTTAGCGGGAAACCACGCCCGTGCGAACCTGGGCTTAGGGATTGCATTAAAAATTGTGTGAAAATATCTCTGCAGAGCTTATAAACTGTAGTGTGATATCATAGACGTAAGTCTTATCTGTGTAGGACTAAATATATTTGTAGACACATAGTTCTCACGTGACGTAGTGGAACAATAATATAGTTCTTTATTTTTATCACTTGCAATTTCAGACTATTTCCGTAACGCCCGGCTTGCACCACAATTCAATTAAATGCATTTAGAGCTAAACGTATTTAAAATGTAGGTGTATTTTTTATTGCTGAATGGGCCTTCTTTTGACCTCGATCACGCCTGATGGAAAGCTGTCGATGAGGTCTATGATGGAACGAGCATGCCCAGATGATACCTGTTCACTCTTGCTTTGAAGGCAGACGGGTTAAATGTGGAAGGGAACACAGACCCTGGCAGAGTTCTACACTTTGGCTGTGTGCATAATAAATAAAATATAAGGATCGTGCTAGGTGGCATTTCTGTAGTTTCTACCTATCACCCACCCCTATGGGAAGAAGGCGTGATTTTATGTATGTATTTGAATTAAAATATCGTTCAATTTCTATCAATCGTTTGACGATGACAGATACGGAATGATGTTTTAAATAAGTTTAGCGCTAAATATATTTAGTGATTTTATTAGTGTAAGCGGGTCTAAATTTTTTTCACAATTTGAGGACAATATATAATGCAGTATTACTATGTTGAATGGAAGTTTGATGATTTGTTCCTAATAATGCATGAAACTTAATTGTACACTTGCAAAGCTTAAAATATATATGCATATTTGGATTATATGAAATGCAATGACAAAAAAATCTCACTTTAATTTTGTATTTAGTTAAGAAGTTCGAATATTTCAGTGTGTTTATGATAATTACAGTTTGGCCGTCGAGAGAATGCGTTCCTGACGCCTGTCAGTGCGATTATGCTAGTAGTTAATAAAGATTAAATTCGCAAAACACGTATTTGTTTGTATGAAACTGACAGGTGTCAAGAATGCGTTCTCTCGTCAGCCGGGCTTATGTTCATATCGTGTGCTTCTAGTCTGTATGTCGATTATCCTATGATTAATTAAGAGTATTATTCATTATATTTATTTATATTTTAAGTAGATTTTAGTACAAATGTGTAATCCTATGTGTAACCATATTTTTACATGTAAGTTGTAATTTTGAAAACAGAAGTGTAATTCAGGTGTTGAAACATGGCCGGTCCGAACCTTTCGTAGGAGGCTGCACAATAACGTTTTTATGCGCGTGTGAACTAGGGGACCACACTTCTTTTTTTTTTTTTGTGTGGGAAATTATTAAATAACTTCTCCCGCTCTGTGCGCAGCGGGAGGGTGTGTCAGACTTTTACTGACTAAAACCCACCCGTGTTCCTTCAGTTGCCTGTGCCAAGGGCCACGGTAACCCTTTCGAACAATCCGCGACCGCTGGCAGGCATCGGCCCTAGCGGACCCCGTCAGTTACTGCTTTTTTTTTTTTTTTTTTTTTTTTTGTGTGGGAAATTATCAAATAACTTCTCCCGCTCTGGGCGAAGCGGGAGGGTGTGTCAGACTTTTACTGACTAAAACCCACCCGTGTTCCTTCAGTTGCTTGTGCCAAGGGCCACGGTACCTCTTTCGAACAACCCGCGACCCTGGCAAGCATCGGCCCTAGCGGACCCCGTCAGTTACTGCTGACATCCCTTTGAGGCGCGCGTGGAACACAACGCGCCGTCGACCCGGGCCTGGTCCTTACCGGACGGCGAACTGCCCATTGCTCACCGTCCGCAAGCCCGCGCCTACGGTGGCCGGGAGTCAGCTCTTGACTCCCGACGCCCAGGGCGTCTCCTGTGGCGACTAGGGGCGTGAGGGCGCAAAGATTGCCTCTCCCTCACGCGTTCCGCCTCCTCCTTCGCAAGCATTACTACTTCGCAGAAGGAGGTGACGGCTTCCCATGCACTCTCGCTCCGTACCATGGCCTGGACCAGGGCCGGACGCGAGAGATCGCCGCCACCTATCGCCGCCGTGAGGACGCGGCGGTGCTCCGCCCAAGCCGGGCAGACCTCCACCGTGTGCTCCACCGTGTCCTCCGGGCGATCCACACAATGGTGACACCCGGGCGTTTCCTCCCGCCTTATACGGAACAAGAACCTCCCGAAGGAGCCGTGTCCGGTGAGGACTTGCGTCAGGCGGAAGGTGAGGACGCCGTGGCGCCTCTCTAGCCACTCCTCAAAGAGGGGACTTACCGCAGCAATTGTGGCGTGCCCAGCACTGGGTTGCGACAGACGCGCTCTCCATGTCGCCATGAGATCCCGCCGGAGCTCTGTCCGCTGTGCCGTGATTTCTCGCGGCAGCGGAGTAACGCCCCGGCGTTTTTCCTCCTCGCGCCACTCCCATATTTGGGCGAGGACTTTTGCCTCCAGATCCCATGGCGGTAATCCGGCAAGGAGGCTCGCCGCCTCACCGGAGACCGTGCGGTATCCCCGGACTAGCCGGACGGCCATGACCCTCTGGGACGCGTTCAACCGGCGGGCTGGTCGCCGCCTCAAAGAACGCGCCCACACCGGTGCCCCGTAAAGGGCCATAGACCGCACGACCCCTGCGTAGAGCCTCCGGCAGGAGGCGTTTGGACCCCCTAGATTGGGCATGAGCCGCTTCAGGGCAGCCCCGGCCCGCTCTAGTCTGGGAGCCAAACGTCGAAAATGCTCCACGAAGTTCCACCGGCTGTCGAGGACGAGTCCCAGGTACTTCATCGTCGACTCGACGCCGATGTGAACCCCTCCCACCGTTATTTGGGAACCCGATGGTGGCGCGTTCCGAGGACCATGAAAACACATGGCCGCGGACTTGTGCAGGGCCACCTCGAGTCCCAGTTGCCGGATCCTCTCAACGACTGTCGCAACCCCGCGTGTCACTAATTCAGCCGCCGCCTGGTGCGACCTCCCCTGCGCCAGGACAAGCGTGTCGTCAGCGTAGCAAACTACACTGACGCCGCTTGGGAGGTCGGCGCGCAGCACCCAGTCGTACCCGATGTCCCACAGATGCGGCCCCAGGACCGATCCCTGTGGGACACCGCACGACATCTCTCGCCGGTTCCACTCTCCCTGGTGACCGGGGTAAATGATGACTCTGTCCGTCAAATAGGCCTCGACCACGCGACAGAGGTAGGTTGGCATCCGATGATACCGGAGTGCCTCCCTGATGCAACTCCAGGGCAGGGTATTGAAAGCATTGGTGATGTCTAGAGACACCGCCAAGACGACCCCACCCCGGGCCACAGCATCCCCTGTCGTGAGGGCTCGCACGCGCATGATGGCGTCCACCGTAGAGCGCCCCCTGCGGAAGCCAAACTGGCTCTCCGCTAGATCCGGCCCCACCCGCACCAGCTGCCCGACGAGGCGGTCTGCAATGACTCTTTCAAAGAGTTTGCCCACCTCGTCGAGCAGCACGATGGGCCGGTAAGCGGACGGAGAGTCCACAGGGCGCCCTGCTTTCTTAATGAGGACCAGTTTCCCTATCTTCCAACGAAGTGGAAACTGGCCCCTCTCCAAGCATGCGCTTAGGAGCCCCCTTAGTCGAGGCCCGAGAGCCTCTAAGGCCAGAACCCAGGCTTTTCCAGGCAAGCCGTCGGGTCCTGGGGCGGTGTTTTTGGCATTAAGCCTACGTACCGCCACTCTCAGCTCTACCTCGGTCACCTCCGGAGCATCGTCGTTGACGTCAGCGGTGTGGTCCGCATCGGGCACCGCAGGAGGCGGAGCCATGGGCGGGGAAGTGTGTTCCCCTCGCGAAGGGAACAGAGCGCTCACTACGTCCTCCACGAGCTGGGGCCGGAGACTCTGTGTCAGCGGGGGAGCCCATGGGCGGAGTTTCTCCCGCACCATTTTGTAGGGTCGTCCCCACGGATCTCTGTTCAGAGTACCCAGCGACTCCTCGCGAGCCAGACCTCTGGCCCGCAGGATCTCCGCTTGGAGGGCGGTCTTCGCCGCTCTGTACCCCTCGTACAGCTCCGCCTGAATGGCTTCCGTATTCGGAGGGTGGATTCGGAGCCTGCGGTGCCTGGTGTACCGGCGCCGCGCAGCAACGCACGCCTCACGCAGAGTCGTCAGTTCCGGCGACCACCAGCACACCTGGCGACAGGCACGTCCGGGCTGGACCCGGGGCATTGCCACGTCACATATTTCGGACATGGCCTCCCGGAACCACTCCGCCTCATCGTTGATGTCAGCAGGCCTGTCTGGTGGTGACACCCAGGCCTGCACAATCGAGGCTTCCAGGAGGAGCTCCCGGTTCAGCTGCTTCAACGCCCACCGCGGACCACTCGGGGCCTGTTGGACCGGCGCGCTCGAGGTCTGGGCGGAGACATCAAACCGGATATACCGGTGGTCGGAATAGGTCTCCACCCCCTCCATGACACGCCAGTCGACGACATGCGGCGACAGAGCGGGGCTGGCGAACGAAATGTCCACCACTGACTCTCCCCGCATCCGCACGCACGTGGGGACCCATAGAGAATATAACCACTAGAGAGCGTATGGGCCGATTTCTTCGAAGCACACGACTCACTACTGCGGGTCGGGGGATGAGGAAGAACGCGCGGCTGCAATTGGTCAGTTCAAGGTTAAGTTGCATCGTTAGGGCTGCTTTACTTCATTAAAAGGAAATAGTCGATATCGATAAAATGGATTTTAACATTATAATAAATACTAAATCAAAATCATAGAAATAATATTTAATCAAAATCAATCAATTACAAAAAAAAATCCCGGAAATGGACTGATCGGCCCCGGTCGGGGACAGAAAGAACTAAAAAATCCCGGAAAATACAAAAAAAAAAAAAAACCGACGAACTGAAAACCGAGGAGGTTCTCAGTTCGTCGGTATTTCTTTTTTGAAGTCGGTTAATAGTAGATAGTTATTTTATTAAAGTATGTGAATTGAATAAAAAATGTATTCATTTTATTTTTCTCGATATCAACTTTCAGCTATTAAAGATAACAGCACTATTTTTTACGATAAACATACAAAAGGAAAGAAAGGGATAGAAGCATTAGAATTGTCTAATACAAGAACGAGACTTTTCTAAAAGACATCAACGAGCGACTCAAAAAGTGTGCTCGTTTACCCAGCCACCATTTTAAATAGACCCCTGCAGTGGCTTATAATCTGATTAAATCAAAAATAATTTTTCGTAATGTTTATGTACCGATGAAAAGTTATGTCATCCTTTTTGTAACTAGATGTCTAAGAATGTTTCCCACACCACTTCACCGCGCATGAAGGCATTTTGATGCGTTATAATTGCATAAACGTTATAAAAAAATTATATTAATTTAGCGTGCACGCAGGTCTAACACTTGGACACAACTAAAATTGCTACTAGTACCGTAGCCTATACATAGGCGACAAAATACTAATAGTTTTCGTGCGTCGGGGCACTGTATACGCAGTCAAGTGGTTATAATAGTCTTTGTGGGGACCGAACCCCGGTTTAGGACGACCAGGCCTGTCTCCAGAGCCCAGTCCTCCACCATCCTGCCCCGTGTATCCGTATACCGGGAACCCCAAGCCACATTCTTAGCATTGAAGTCCCCGAGGACGAGCACGGGGAGGGAACGGAACCCGACGACGACGACTCTCAACTCCGCAAGGGAGTTGTGGAACTCGGCGAGAGTTCGGCTCGGGGAGAAGTATACTCCTACCACGACAATCTCCCCGAACCGTGCTGCCACGCAACCCCGTCCCCTCTTGATAGCCTCAAGGGACGGCGTACCGGCGGCGGCCGACGAAATAAGGGTCACTGAGCCGCTGAGGTCCTCCACCCAGTAATCACTGGGCGGGACAAAGTACGGCTCAGCGACCACGGCGATGTTAATCGACCACTGCGCCAGGCTCTGGAGCAACAGATCCTGAGCGGAGGCGCAGTGGTTGATGTTCGCCTGGAGGAGGCGTAATGGGGCCATTATTGACACTCCATATCAGCCCCCTCCCGAACCCGTTGTGAGGGCCCTGCCGCGGTGGTTATGCCAGCGACGACGGCGGAGGCGGCAGCGGCGGCGGTAGTGGCGGTGGCTGCGGCGGTGAAGGCGGTGGTGGAAGACTTGCCCCTGCCCCTGGCTTTGGCAGGTGGAGCGCAGGCCTTGCTCCCGACCCGGTGATCGGCCGGCTTGCCAGCTGCCGCACATATGAAGCAGTGCGGCGTGGCATTACACGAGCCGGCCTTGTGTCCGGGCTGACCACAGCGGAAGCAGTGACTGCTGCGGTCCACCTCCGAGGTGCATCTAACTCCTACATGGTTGCCCACCTGGCAGCGGAAACACCTCAGAGGTCTGGGTTCCAGCAGTTTCACCTGCGCAGAAACCCAGCCCACCAGGAGCCTTCGGCCTTCTCCAGCTATTTTCTGAGCTGCAGACACGGGGCAGCTCACCGTAACAGCTCGCATCCCCGTGAAGTCAGGACGAATGGCGCCTGCCCTCACCTGCTCGGTGGAACACCCCCCAGCCCTGACGATAGCTGCCACCACCTCTTCCTCCGTCGCAGAGTCGTCCAAACCCATGATGCGCATGTCAGCGCACTTGGTGGGTCTGGACACTCGGGCCTCGTCCGCATCTAGGGTCGCCCTGAGCCTTTCGGCCAGAGCGTCAGCGGTCGGGCCGCTGACCGCACCGGGGATCTCCAGCATCCGGGCCCCAGTCGCAGTGACCCTTACCCGGATGCCATCGGTGACGCCGAGCTCTTCGAGGTTCACCACCGCCCTCGCCTTGGCGAGCCCGTCAGTTACTGCTGACATCTCTTTGAGGCGCGCGTGGAACACAACGCGCCGTCTACCTTTGCCTGGTCCTTACCAGACGGTGAACTGCCCATTGCTCGCCGTCCGCTAGGGGGCCACACTGAGATTCGCAAAATAAAAAACCCAGGAGTTAGTAGTAGACTTCAAACAATTTTAGACCGAATCTGGGACTTTGTGAGCAAATATATTAAAAACTACAGCCCTTAAAGTGTGGTCTCTCAGTTCTCACACGTCATCAGTCAAATCTCGGAAAGTATCTTATAAATTTAGGTTTGTGATTACAGACATTTTGTAAATAATTTCCAAAGATATTTACTAATTTATAACAAACCTCAAAGCATGAAATATTAAAAAAAAAAATCAAAAGACTAAACTGTGGTCCCTCAGTCCACATAACAAGGATTAAATATGTTATGACTATTACTGAATTAAATAAACAAAACCGTCCCTCAGCGAGAACTGAGAGACGGTTTTTTTGTCACCATTTTTTAGGAATCAAATGGTGACATGTTCGGAGAGGCTATGTTCAGACCTGTCATGATTCATCGGTCGAATTGTATTTCTATGTTTACGTTGTAATTTGAAGACAGAAGTATATAGTTTTATGCTGTAGTTGTTTTTATACAGTTGTTACTTTCCACGGCCACGTCGTAACCAAAACTATCGCCGCGCGAACACGCGGACGTCGTGTTCTTTTTGTTCGGCGAACCCAAATGCTTAGTCACGCCGACAGAGGGCGCCTTCCAGTGTTTCGAACATATCCCCGCGTACATAATAATTATGTCCGTTTTTGTTCGGTGGACCCAAACACTTGGTCGCGCCGACAAAGGGCGCCTTCCGGTATTACAAACAAATGAGTGACATTTGAACGCGAGGATCATTTTGGTTAGGACACGGGGAAAAACTTCTTTGAAAAGTACAGATGCATTTACTGATACTAATAAAATTATTAGTGTTATGCTTGCCACAGAAGAGATAAAATTGTTTTTTATTAAACAAAAGGATGGGCTTAGAATAATGGGGTATATTGTTATAATTTGGGCATAGCGTTATAAAAAGCTCCTGTTTATATAAATTGGGGCGAACTTCACCAATAAAACTGAACACGACCAGCACTTGTAAACCGCGTTTTAGAGCTGTTAGTGTCAATATTCCATAATAATTATGACATTGACAGTTGTTGAACGCGGTGAAATCCGCACTTAGTATTATTACGATTGTTTACCAGTTAGTAATACGTCATAAAGAAGTCAGAACCCAGACATGTATTATTTATTACACGAGTTACCAATAGCAAATAGCCTTTCAAGACCTACATATAAAGAAAGAATTCTTATGTTTTTACCACAGCTTCTTCAATCTTGGATTATCACGTAATCTACGAAAAATAAAAAAAAAAAACCTTTATTAGGCACAGTACTGTAAAGAAGAAACACATTTGATCAAATTCAAAACTGACATAAATTAAAAAATAGGATCTTTTGTCCCTTACGGCCGCGCTAAATAGTTACATTTCAGCAATAATGCCAGGGCAGATGTTGCTTGACGCTGGATACACAGTATACTATAAAAAGGCCTTTCCCTAATCCAAATCCAAACGGAATATTTTTCCAAATCGTTGTACCTATGGTGAAAATAGAGAGATGCGATTTTGTATACAATACAATTACTACAGAGTTAATTTTGAATTACATTACTATATCACTACCACCACCCAGTCTTACCAAGGAGTAACTGGGTTTTGGAGATCATATAGGCAGTCGCTCCATGCAAAATACTGGTATTCAGCTGCATCCGTTGACACAGACTGGAAGCCGACCAAACGTAATTGGAAAAAGGCTAGGCAGATTGATTTTTTTTTATTACTATGTTGCCATTCCACAAAAAATAAACGAACGAGCGGCCTAGGTACTGCTTTGTTTTTACCCTACATATCCAGTCGGTCTATTTTGTAATTATCTCACCGTGAGAACATAGGTGAAGGGAGCTTTCATTCCACCCAAACACTTCACCGCAGTTTTCACGGTGAGATGTTTACAGAATAGCATTACAAGACGACAGATCACTAGCGAAATCACAAAAATATCAGAGATTTTGAACTCTCGTAGCTACTTCATCTCGCTGATTATTGCCTAGCGTCAGTATATCATAAAATTAATGTGACAAATTGTCAAGCGCGCGTAAATTGCTGCGATTGGCTATTGGTCAACCAATTTGCGATAATTTTCCTTCGAGAAACCGGCCCTTACAGTGCTTTTACAGTTTTTTTACCACTGACTTTGAATCACTGTCAAAATCAGAATAAAAATAAATAAAATAAGATTATTTCATATAATTTTGGCTGACATTGCATGTCGAGGAGTGTCCATTTACATCTCTCCATTATCAAAGTGATCTATATTCTACTATGGTTGCTACCATTGACAGGTCTGGCAAAATCAGTGATTTTTATTGTGGTTACAATAATATGGTTGCTATTGACATGCTGCTGTCAGAGAGAAAAATAACTGAAAGGACTGTAGTTGCCTCAGTGATATGACAGCAGAATGAGGTAATATTTTACTTTTCAGAGGTTTTTTTTTTGTGTATTGTTAAATTCGAAATTTTATGATCTCGTTTTTGGTTCCATGTACTAATTCAGACCAAATTGTTGCATTTTATTTTTAAACTAAATAATTGTAAGTATGGTAGGCCTGTGTGAAGATGAATGTATGAAGATGAGTACGAAGGGATGAAGAAAAGTCTGAAGTACACTTTATTGCACGGACACAGGTTACAGTCACACAAGGGTTCCACTAAGAAGAAGGAGTAGTAGAAATAGAATAGATAGCACGAAGTTAAGCAAAAATACAGTCAATGGCGCCGATTCTGTTGTTCACACACTAAACTAAATGCACCTTTTTCTTTCTATTTCATTAAGAAAAGGAAGATAAATGTTAGTTTAGTCCTGTCAAATAAGTCCACCTGACACAAATTGACGTTTTTTTAATCACGTCTAAACTTGTCTATGGAGTATCTTAATTTGACAGGACTAAACTAATATTTATCTTCTGTCCTTTTCTTAATGAAATAGAAAGAAAAAGATGCACTGAACTTAAGTTCAGTTTGTGAACAAGAATTTATACTTGTTACAGCAAAGGTGGTTCCGCCAGGGAGCATGACGTAGAGACTCGGCACCAATGTTAAGGCGAAGATATTATGTTTTCAAATGACAACGGTCGTTATAAATGTGTTCATAAAACTTATAGCGACCGTTGTCCTTCTGGCTTCTTAGTGGAACTCGTGTGTGTGTGAGTGTAACCTTTGTCTGTGCAATGAACTTTCTTCCTTCTTATGTACTTCGGACTTTTCTTCATATTATTACGTTGTCAGTGTGATATTTAATAGGATTCTCTCTAAATAGAAGTTGTATTATAAAATAAATGAATACGAGTAAGCAGTCTTTTCATTCTCATAAATGTTTGAATCTATTTCTTTTCCCGCCCTGAAGATGTAGGTTATGTTCACAAGTTCCTCTCAGTTATACATATACATATTTATAAAGAATAAAGGCCGAATAAAGAAATCCTGCTCAGGTGGATATTCACAGATGACTCCGCCCTGGAGTGTAATGTGGTGCTGTCCTACAAACAATTAGAAACTTAATATCGAGGCGAGCGTTTCCTGTTGTCTGCACGCCGCAGGAGCTGATGGACGCTACTGAAGGTGCCATGCTCGTAGCCTAAGTCTGGGCTGACTCTTTACAATGTGTTGCAGAGGAGTGTGACCAAACTTACAGTGTGGTACAGGCCATCAAACTGAACAACTTTTGCCCGGGGAGCAACATCGTAATCGTGAAAAAAAAAACAGGCGTCCCATACAAAACTTCAATACCTACTTGACCATACGTATGGGACGACTGATTTTTTTTTAATCGACTACGATGTTGGTCCCTGGGAAAAAGCTGTTCAGTTTGATGGCCTGCCACACCCCCAAGTTTGGTCACACCCCTGTGAAACACATTGTATAGATTGCCATCGACATACAAAAAAGAAGACTAACTCCACGGTAGGTAATGCAGAGCCAAGGTCAAACGTCAAGACCGCGAGACCAAGTCAAGGTTAACAATGTTGAATAGCATGTTCAAAGTGGACCGCGAACCAGACGTCTGGATGGCGGGACCACTCCTAGTTGATTAACCCGGAGTCATTGTTGTAGGAAATAGTTACATGGACGTTGAGGTGGGTCAGTATTACCCATATATTTAATACATGGTATTTCCATAGTCTTTAAGTAAATTCGTAAACTGTGTCATTATTTCAATATAAAGGTATTCTGGTTTTGATAATAAAATCGAAAAATAATAATTCAGAAAAGTTTAATTGAGTTTAATCAACTTTTAAAATCGCTCAAAAATTACAATAAAAAGAAATACAATATTGGCTCCAGCTACTGCACAGAACGTCAAGGTCGCGCGCGTACTTTCAAAAATATTAGAAATTTTAAACCAGCCATGGTATGGATGACGCCGGGTTAAGTTCCAACAGCTGTAACTGTAATGAGGATCCGAATAGATAGCTATTAGCTCAAGAAGAATCAGCCCGTTCAATGAAGCAGTATCATTTACTTTTGAAGACCGTCGCTGTATCCACAAATTAGTGGTTAGTAAGGTATAATAGCTAGTGTTGAAACGAATAGTGTATTCGGCCTTAGGACGAATATTCAGCCTAATATTTAGTCAAACTGGCTGCTAAGTATGCACTTATCAACTCTTGTAAGCAATGTGTATTCGATGAGGCTATATTTTAGTGAAGCAGGAAACGTGAACTAAATAACGATATACCTACGAAGTTCTTAGTGCGGAATGGTTGGTTTTTCTCATAGAGAATATAACCACTAGAGAGCGTATGGGCCGATTTCTTCGAAGCACACGACTCACTACCAGGGTCTGTCAACTTTGTTCTACGAACTGTATGTAGGTGGGCTTGAAAACAAGAAAAAGACAACGCCATGAGAGTAAAAGAGATGAATATAATAATGTTGCCACTAAAAATACAATTTCGTATTTTCCATAATAATGAGCTTATTATTTGATTTTTAAAATAAATTACCCTTGAAAAAACCGTGAGCTATTATTCTGATGTTACACAAATATATTTTATTGAGAAATATAACATAATATGTAATTGATTAAGACATAATAAAAAAATGATATGGAGGGTAATGTGTGGCAACACTAACGTCCGCACGTCATATTGACGTCACAAGAAAAATGTCTGCCACCGCTTGCGCACTATTTTATCTTTTACTTATTTATTTGTAATAAATAAACTAGTTCCATTTAATTCTACAAACATTGATAGCGTTGAGTCGAGCTTGCTCCTGCGTTCCTGTGTTTTGGTGAAATTAAGTGCGTATTTGTGAGATATAGACTCGGTGTTGAGACAGTGACTCTTGTTTGATTTTGTGTTTAATTTCGTGATGAGTTCGTAGTTCATGTAAAATCAGTCATAATATAATAATTAATCTGTTATGTAAATTATAATTATTCACATGCTAAATAAAAAAGTCAAGTACTAATCTTTGTTTTACTAGACTGCTCTGTATATATAAATTTTAGCATTTTATGTACAAGTACAGTGTGTTTCTCGATAGTGATTGTTGATGTCAATTATTGCTGAGCAAAAATTGGCCATCTTGTAGGAAACTGTCGAGAAACGCGCTGTACTTGTGCATAAAATGCAATACAAAGTATCTATAAAATGCACTGTAGTTCAAAATTCCCGCCCTAGCTTCTACTCCTTAGTTTTCGTGGGCGGAATATAGATGGCGCCAGTCGGTAAGGAAAAATTTCCTCCTAAAATTTGTACGGAGCAGTTATTCTTGTGTCACTGACTCTGGCAGGGCCACCTATACGGATTTTAATTTTGAAAACGCAAAAAATTAGTCGCTAATTAGTCGAAATTAGTCGCCAAATATCAGAATTAGTCGGTCACTGGTTCAAAAGATATAAGGGTTTATAGGTGGCCCTGCTGGAGAGACTCTCCCCAGCAGGGCCAAATTTATATCTCAAAAACTAGGGCACCTAGCGAAGATCTGTTTTCTCCCATATTTAGTCGCCA
Organism: Eremobia ochroleuca; assembly: GCA_949629135.1. Lineage (NCBI taxonomy): Eukaryota > Metazoa > Arthropoda > Insecta > Lepidoptera > Noctuidae > Eremobia > Eremobia ochroleuca. Next base: position 14,514,072 of record OX451408.1, read on the forward strand.
ATTAGTCGGAATTAGTCGCCAAATATCAGAATTAGTCGGTCACTGGTTCAAAAGATATAAGGGTTTATAGGTGGCCCTGCTGGAGAGAGTCTCCCCAGCAGGGCCACATTTATATCTCAAAAACTAGGACACCTAGCGAATATCTGTTTTCTCCCATATTTAGTCGCCAATTAGTTGGAATCAGTCGCCAAGTTACAGATTTAGTCGGTGTGTAATTAAAAAGATATTAAAGAATTCAATTTCCCCATACAGTGGTACAAGCGAGTACAAAATACTTTATGTATTTTCTAGATAGTATCTATGACGTCTTATGGAGGAATGTTTGTTCCGAATTAAATAAATATAAACTTAGTCTATAATTTCAACCCACCATACGAAAGCTATTCATTACTTATAAACAAATCTACAATAAAGTATGATGTAATGTGTATGTGTGTGTGTGTAATGTGTGTATGTGTATGTGTAATTATTTATCCAACACAATGTGCACTTACCACTTAGTCGCTGGCAGATAGATCGCTGCGCTCCGTTTCATTTACGGTAAGTAAGAAAGAGATAGATGCGCGTGTACAGACGAGCTGCTTAGAACGAGTTGCCCGTCACGTAAAGGGTCAGCGCAGACAGAGAGGAATAATCCCCGCACGGTCTCGGGTATTTTCTTTACGGATCGCGTATGTTCGAGCTTGCGCGCGACCTCGCGAGCCTGCGCGAGTAAACCGTTAAACAAACTGTATCTGTTCATAATATTGAATAAATAGGTATTTGTAAAATTTTCTGAAAGTACAATAATTTTAACCCTTAAATGCATAATGTTGCCATATGGCAACAAAGCACGTCATTTAATTTTTTTAAGAATGTGATAGCTGTGAGTTTCTGATCGCACCTCTTTTTGTCAAAGTAATATATTTACTCTATGAATATTAATATTATTACATAATTATAATATATTTTTTATTTTTTTTTATAGATAAATACCTATACAATAGAATTTTTTTTGCAATACGATATAATAAATCATGCATTTAAGGGTTAAGGTAATAAATCATTTTATATTTCGACAACAGAAGTTTTATTATTCTAACCTAAATTAAGATAAAATAAAAACTCAACCCGTCCATACCCACAACACAACACTCACAATCACCTCAAAATACACACAAACACAACACACATCAAACGAACTTTTTGAAAATTCATTTTTATAAAATAAAATTAGATTACAATTGACAATACGTTTTCAACGTTTTAGTATTTTAAACATTTTACTAAAGGTACGATATTTTTTTATTATTCTAACATTAATTAGTTTAACATTGTAAACTGGTAAAACAGTTGCATGCGACTGTACATCTTGACACCAAATAGACCAAGAGCAAGGTTTAATGTTTTCGAAGAAGTTTAAGCCACTCTAAACTAGTAATTAAAAACATAAAAACATGAATTTAATTGAGAATTTATATCTCTGGGACATTTCTAAAGACTTTAGACCGATAAAACTAAAAGTATATTACACATATTAATAGAAATATTTTTTCTTGGTAATTTTTCGTGAACTCTTCGATCTAGCTCTTGGACTATACCTTACTAATTGAACTCATTATATCTCCTAATAAGACCCGACTAAATCTGTAACTTGGCGATTGATTCCGAATAATTGGCGACTAAATATGGGAGAAAACAGATCTTCGCTAGGTGTCCTAGTTTTTGAGATATAAATGTGGCCCTGCTGGGGAGACTCTCTCCAGCAGGGCCACCTATAAACCCTTATATCTTTTGAACCAGTGACCGACTAATTCTGATATTTGGCGACTAATTCCGACTAATTGGCGACTAAATATGGGAGAAAACAGATCTTCGCTAGGTGCCCTAGTTTATGAGATATAAATTTGGCCCTGCTGGGGAGAGTCTCTCCAGCAGGGCCACCTATAAACCCTTATATCTTTTGAACCAGTGACCGACTAATTCTGATATTTGGCGACTAATCTCGACTAATTAGCGACTAATTTTTGGAGTTTTCAAAATTAAAATCCCTGATGGTGGCCCTGCCAGAGTCAGTGACACGTTATTCTTCCCTCTTAGGGTATATATGTTCTGTGCTCACTACTGCGGGCCGGGGGATGAGTAAGAACGCGCGGCTGCAATTGGTCAGTTCAAGGTCAAGTTGCATCGTTAGGGCTGCTTTACTTCATTAAGAGAAAATAGTCGATATCGATAAAATGGATTTTAACATTATAATAAATACTAAATCAAAATCATAGAAATAATATTTAATCAAAATCAATCAATTACAAAAAAAATCCCGGAAATGGACTGATCGGCCCCGGTCGGGGACAGAAAGAACTAAAAAATCCCGGAAAATACAAAAAAAAAAAAAAAACCGACGAACTGAAAACCGAGGAGGTTCTCAGTTCTTCGGTATTTCTTTTTTGAAGTCGGTTAATAGTAGATAGTTATTTTATTAAAGTATGTGAATTGAATAAAAAGTGTATTCATTTTATTTTTCTCGATATCAACTTTCAGCTATTAAAGATAACAGCACTATTTTTTACGATAAACATACAAAAGGAAAGAAAGGGATAGAAGCATTAGAATTGTCTAATACAAGAACGAGACTTTTCCAAAAGACATCAACGCGCGACTCAAAAAGTGTGCTCGTTTACCCAGCCACCATTTTAAATAGACCCCTGCAGTGGCTTATAATCTCATTAATCAAAAATAATTTTTCGTTATGTTTATGTACCGATGAAAAGTTATGTCATCCTTTTTGTAACTAGATGTCTAAGAATGTTTCCCACACCACTTCACCGCGCATGAAGGCATTTTGATGCGTTATAATTGCATAAACGTTATAAAAAAATTATATTAATTTAGCGTGCACGCAGGTCTAACACTTGGACACAACTAAAATTGCTACTAGTACCGTAGCCTATACATAGGCGACAAAATACTAATAGTTTTCGTGCGTCGGGGCACTGTATACGCAGTGAAGTGGTTATAATAGTCTTTGGTTTTTCTGCACCATAACCTCTGTTAATAAACAAAAAAAAATTTTTAGGATATCATCAAACACAATTTTATGGGTTGCAAAAACGCTAAGAAAATCAACTACCCAACTACTTACTTATTTGATGTCGCTTTGGTTATGACTAAACTACATAATTAGTAGTTAGTTTTCATTTGGTTTGTCTTTGATCTCTTAGAAAAATATATTTACGTAAGTGATTTACCCACTTTCCATTGATCTTGTAGATACATGAAGCGAAGAATTACTCTTTCTCGAACTAGCAATGTATGTTCAGCATTAATAAAAGCTACAATATCGTCGACCGTAGGTTCAATTGCTGTAAGGGACAAAATACCCAAAATGAGTTGAGTATACAGTTTTGTTCAGAATTTTTCGCTCTATCGAATGGTGAATATAAAAAAATTCTAGCTTAAAAAAAATGTCCCTTACTCTAATGATTTTTGGATCCAAATTTAGAATCAGCCCCATAATAACAATGTATCTGAAAAACTATGCAATATAGGACCTTGAAATGGTGTAATTATCGCCGCCAATCCACTTCAAATAAGGTAAGGGTCTTCCCAATCAACGAATTACCATTACATGGTTTATTTTTTAAGAAACAATAATAAAACTGGCCATACACTAATGTCTTTGTTGTCTCAAAAAATAAATATCATCCATACTTTAAATGGATTGCACGAGTTTTGACATAGTTGTCCCTTACCCCAATTTGCATTGTTATACTTTAAGCAGTGTCAACGTTACACCTATTTGAATCGAATTATTGCACTATTACCATCCTTTTCTATCTCACAACGTCTTTCTGTGTGCAAAAGAGAGGATAGTACCAATGCGAAAGCAGCGCGCGGGCATAAAAAAGTGGTATCAGTGCGAGTTCATCTGTCGTTAAAAACAACAAAAATAATGGCTTTTTGGGAAAACGAAGTGCTCTGGCCCCTTGAAACTTTGTAGTAGGGTAGTAGGTTTCAAGGAGCCAGTGTACTTAATTTAGCTAAAAAACCATTATTTTTATAAATAAATGATAGAAGGGTTAATTTCCGGACGATAAATATTTTCGAAATTCATTCGGCACTTTTTAGTTGATTTATCAGAAATTTTTTACAAAGTTTCAAGGGGCCAGAGCACCAAAAAGCCATTACTTTTGTTATATTTTATAAATAAACAATAGAAGGGGTAGTTTCCGGATGATAAATGTTTTCGAAAATTATTTGGCACTCTGTAGTTGATTTTCCAGAAAATTTTTACAAAGTTTCAAGGGGCCAGAGAACTTAATTTTGCCAAAAAGCCGTTATTTTTTATAAATAAACAATAGAAGGGGTGGTTTCCGCATGAAAATTTTTTTCGAAAATTGTTCGGCTCTATGTGAGAGCACTTAATTTTGCTAAAAACCATTATTTTTGTTGTTTTTTTTATAAAATAAGCAATAGAAGTGGTAGTTTCCGGATGATAAATGTTTTCGAAAATCATTCGGCACTCTTTAGTTGATTTATCAGAATTTTTTTACAAAGTTTCAAGGGGCCAGAGAACTTAATTTTGCTAAAAAACCATTATTTTTGTTGTTTTTTATAAATAAACAATAGAAGGGGTAGTTGCCGGATGATAAATATTTTCGAAAATCATTCGGCACTCTTTAGTTGAATTTTCCAGAAATTTTTCAAAAAGTTTCAAGGGGCCAGACAACTTAAATTTGCCAAAAAGCCATTATTTTTGTTGTTTTTTATAAATGTAATCTGATTAAATTGTTCCCTTTTTATTATTTAGATAATCGCTCTATATTTTTTTTTCTAATGCAATAATAACAGTATGTTACAATGATATGTCTTATTAATCGTAATTAAGGTTTATTATTCAATATATCTTTCATTATTTCGATTTTTTGCATATAAGAAAGTAGTAGAGCAGCCTTTTCTACTTTTGGAATTCAAACGTTTGGAACTTCAGCTACATGTTTGGTCGGGATTGTGCGCGGTTTTTGCAGCTACTCTTTTATTTGAATAAGAATTCAAAGTAAGTATAGGTAAAATTGTTACCATTTTTTTAATAATTTGATTTTAATAAGATGTTTATTAAAATCAAATTATTAAAAAAATGGTAACATAAATAAAACAATTATTAATAAAACAATTTTTATACAATAAAATAAAAATTGTTTTATTCAAACTAATACAAATTTGCTATTACAATGTACAAACATTGCATGTAAGCGACATACAAAAAAGCACACACACGGTTCTAATACATTTTCATGTCTTTTAAATGATTTCTTATAACGATTTCCAAATTTAAGATATCCGTACGTCAAAAGTGTGTACTTCATTTTCTGTCAAAAATCTCTTTACATTGTATTTTTTTCATAAATTTGTTCAACATGTCCTTTACACTATTTTTTCATTAATAGATTGGATCCAACGTAGAGGTCAATTTAATGTAAGGGACGGGACTACAAGATACTTGGGCAGTAAGGGACATTACTAACAAAATACGTTGTTGTAAGGGACATCTATTTTCTTAAATAGCTAACTCATTTAAATAAATGTTACACATGTAGATAGAGCACTAAAATACAAGTTTATGTGTGAAATCAGACCCGAAAAAGGTTAATAACAAAAAAAGTTATGGGCGATTTAGTCCGAAAAAAAACTTTGTCGGCCTCTCCTGAAAAATCGTATTTTGTCCCTTACAGCAATTGAACCTACGGTCGACGATATGATTAACAAAATTAATTGTGTTTTTGTTATTTTTTACTTCTGTTTTCAAGTAAGTATTCGGTTTTCGGCTGATTATAAAAAATAAACCGAATACGCAGAATACCGAATAGTAACCTAATATTCGTTGCAACCTTGCAACTCAAATATTCCTATATTGTAACGAATATAGCGATAGAGAGAGCAATCGTGGTTTTGTACAGTTTCTATTCACTAGATGGCGCTTTACATTTACGTCACGTTTCTGAATCGCGGTGTTATGATTATCCGCCGTTGAATGACCCTCGCACGTTTCGTTCATTAAGTCATACTTACCTGGCATAGGGGACACCGTGATCAATAAGGCGGTTCCCCCAGGGCGAGGCCTTCCCATTGCACTGCGGTTGGGTTGACCCTTGCGATTATCCCTAATGTGGATAACTCGGATGCGTAATTTTTGGTAGTGGGGACTGCGTACGCGCCGTCCCCTCAGAATTTTCTATGTAGCTGGTTTAGAACAGTCGAATGTATTAATAATTTTAACAATGCAGGAACCAAGGGTGCTCACTATCACAAGCAACTTACACTGTACGCGCCGCGGTCTCCGTAACGAAAGTCAGTTTCACGAACTAAAATTGTTGCTCGTCATTACCCGTTACTACTGACAATCTAAAAACATTTTAACCCTTCTTTTGGGCTCTGCAGAAGTCGGGTAGTATATGGATGGATGACAAATACTTAAGTACAATACAATATCGATAACAAACGATTATTGAGCAAAAACAATTGTATGCAGATAAATTCTTCCGGTGGCGCATAGTATAGTTAAGTGTTCACGCCTAATAATTGTTTAACAATTATACTAAACAATAAACTGTCAGCTAATTTCTCTTCTAAAGTGTCTGCTTACATCTTCAAATTATATAATGACGGAAGTAGCCATTAGACAGGTAATTAACAGTATTTGCAAAGTTATTAGTCGCTAAGTTGAAAATTATCGACGCCTCATTGCGCGTTCGGTCACGTATGTTGACGGAAGTGAATAAGTACCTAACAACTACGTGAGTGACAGTAACTAGTTTCTATTCTAGGCGTATTTGTGACTCATTGGCCTGAGACCTATGGAATGCTAGAAAAGTGATTGGCTTTGATTAATTTGCTATTTATCTACCGTAAGTTTTGCTGTGTGTTTAGATTAGCGCCACCTAGCGTTGAGTAGCTGTAGTCAGGAAACTCAAGCTTTCAAAATAATACTGTTTGAAACAAAGTATGTAATTATCAAGGTGGCTGAAGTACATAATTTTAATTGTAAATCATCTCATAAACTGCCATGATCACTAAGTATGTACGGTATAAATTAAACTGATTACTTAAAGAAATATTTTACGCGCCTAGATGTCGCTAGTGGTTGGAATAGAATATTACAATTTAAATTGAATACAAGTCGTTCGGCACATAATACCTATTTCTTGTATAATAGAGGCCGTTATCATTTCACAATTACAATACATGAATAAATTGGGAAACAATAGAAAAGTTCAGCAGGTGTTACATCATGTGCTATGATAAAATATCAAGATTCTGCGCGGGCTTTCAGGCCACTCAACTATGCACTGCACATACCACTCGAGGCCACAGCATTTCTTCTAAGGTGATCAACTCAGTATTAACATAAACATGCCATTTTAACCACTATTCCCTGAGTCATAAAACTCAAAATATCTCCCATAAAAAGTCTCATTCATTTCGTTACCTGTTAAATAAATATAAGTCTTAAGCAACCAAGTCGTAATATCAATTTCGTATAGCAATCTCTTGTCAACACTTCAAGAAAATAAATACGGGCAGAAATATATTCTGAATCTTAACACCAGAACATAAGATTGCTTTTACAGTGTTGACAATAAGAAACAATCGTATTAGCCGGTTCTACAAGAACGTATACTCAACATAGCTTATTTACGACAGCTGACGACCATTCAAACTCGTTTGTGTAATAACTCGATCTTCGGAGAATGCAACACGCCGATTGGCTCAGACAGTCGCACCGTCGACGAAGGAACGCTCGTTTGTTGTGCGCATGCGCGGTGACGCCGAAGTGAACGTTTCTAAATTTAAAAAGTAGACTTGAGTGAGTGTAAATATTGATCAAAATTGTTAAATTAATCGATTATTTGAAGGATTTGTTGTGAAATATCGAGTTTCAGTCGACTCAGTGAATATTGGAAAGGAAAGGAATTTCATAACGTGGAAACGGGTTCACATCCCATGATAGTTTGTTTTGTTATAGATTTTGTAATAATTTTAAATTTACGACTGAATGCTAGTTGTTTACGTCGGAATCCGTGGTTGTTTGATTGAAGGAAATCGTTATTCTTACTGGATTCCAATTGGAAAGGTGAGTTTCAATACAACACTAAGTACCTATTTCACTAAAAATTAAGAAAATGTTAGAAAGTGCAACTCATTAGAATTATGGAAGTAATTTGAAAGTGTATTAATTAGACTTCTTTACTAAGTAATTATTGCATACTGCATGTATTTTAATTTTAATTTCCGTGATAAAATAATAGGTCCTACCTTCGAATTAATTTGTTGTTAGACATGGCATTCTCCTAATTAACTCAAATTCGCTATAAAAGCCGAAATTAGACTATTATTTTATCCATAAAACCAATTTTATTATATTATATGCTAAATACGACCACAAAAAGTAATACTTACGTATCCAAATTGCAGAATGGTCAATTTTTAGTTCTATATATAAATGACAGGCACATTCGAAGTTCGAAAGAGAAAAACGTATTTGGCCATGAATTTTGATGAATAATACAGGATACGACATTATTATTTTGAAGTTACGACTGGTTGTGTGCAAATTTTACTAAAAATTAATTAGAACAAGTTGAAGGACTGTTGAGAAATACTTAACTACTTACCTAATTTATATTTAAACTGATGTGGTGAAATGTTGAAAAATTAGAAGTAAAATATTGCCTTGTAAACCTTGAAAATTGCTTGTAGATAATCTACATGGTACTTATGTACCTACTACCTACCAAATTACAGAAATTACCAATTGAAAAAGCAATTGGTTAAGGTACAGTTTCACATTGTGTTGGGTCTTGGTAAGCTATTCGAGTAGATGGGTTAATAACTGAAATATAAGTATACGTACCTACTAATACCACCAGAAAAAGTAAAAAAAATAAAAACGCATTAAATTAATCAAGTACTTGTTTATTCTGCCACGCAACACCTTTCGAAACACCCATAGAATGCCTGTTATCAATCAATTTGACAGATCCCAGTATTCGTGGAATTTTTTAATACGGAGAATAAACTGCATAAAAAAAGTATAATCATTGTCGATGCTTTACGACACGGCGCCGGTCATATTCTTGTCACTCGATGAAGGAGATATAAAATTTAAGAGCAAATCGCGTGCTTATTGATGATCGTTTGAAGAGCATCCATATCAGGCGTGCGTGCAGCGTGCATAACGTGTTGAAAAGCGAAAGAGATATCTTCTAAAACTTGATATAGGTAACCGCCAAGATTTGGAAGTGCAGTAAAAATTGCTTACGAAAATCTTCTTCTGAAAATTGTCTGATTTAGTTGCTTATGCCTTAAATAAATACCAGTTTGGGACGTTTGGGGCTAAAGGCTTTATCAAATGGCAAATGGCGCAAAGCAACGTCTTGGACTATTGAGCCTTAAAAGCATGAGAAATCTTCCAGAAATAATTCGAAGCAGAAATATGAAAACAAGCAAGAATAGAATTTCTCTAGTTTAGTTTGGTATAGGTACAAGTTGTAAATTCCACTCCCAGAAAATCATCATCATTCTTTTACCCTTATTCGAGGTCAGTGCAACATGTCTTTTTCATCCATACTTTTCATTTGTCATCATCTCGGTAGTCAACTCCTTTCTTCCTACATACAACGTGTAACGTTAAATGCGCAAAACCTGAAAATAGTTTGATCAGAATAACGAGCAGAATTAATTGAACCACTTTTTTATATAGGCCACATTTTTCAAAAAATCTTCATTAAAAACGTTGCCGTGTCTATTTATTAATAGGTCAAGGAAGCCAATGTCAGTGCGGCGCAGCGGCCCGGTGACGACTGCTCCCTCGATAAAGCGTCGTCGCAGACGCAAGAAACGATCAGAATGGCCAGAAAAACTAAAACAGCACATAAAACCTTTACAATTTTACTAATGATTTTTTCCTCTCTGAAATACTCGTAGGTCAATTGAATTAAAAATCAGTTGGGGTGTCTGAGGTTTTGCGCATTTAACGTTACACGTTGTATATCATCTTTCACACAGTCCGTCCGTTTCTTTGGTCTTCCTCTGCTCCTATCGTATTATTCTCCTAGTAAATACCTATCAGTAACAATTATTTATGAATGCTGCAATTATTATTTTTTGCCCACTCCCACCCAGCTCTACATCGGCGTCTTGGATTCATCTCCTTTTTGATTATTCGTAACAGAGTAAAGCTCTAGCTTATCAATAAATCAACTCAGCCTATCGCAGTCCACTGCTGGACATAGGCCTCTCCCAGACTGCGCCACAACACCCTGCCTTCCGCCTTCCGCATCCAGTCTGTCCCAGCCACTTTCTTATGTAGCCCATATTCGTTAAAAATTAATATAAAGCTCGCCGCCCATCACATGAGGCTTAAACAAAATTGGCGAAATGTGTGTGTACACATACACACACATGATACACCTCTGTCAAATCCTTCAGGGAAACAAGGCGTGACGTTAAGTTCTGAGCTCAGCAAATTACTTAAACTTTTTGCTTCACATATTTGCCTTTAAGCGGTTAAAGAAACACAGCCTTTTTAGTTTTTTAGGCCAGCAGTATAAAAACTTGATGATAAAAGCCCAGTTTTTTTAACGTTACGTTACCTATAAGGTATCTGCGACCTGTGGAGCATTACGTAGTTATCACAAATAATAATGTCTGACTCATGCATTATTGATATATTATATTCCACTATCCATACATTAGTGCAAGTATGTATATGTTTACGTGTTGTTTGGGTTTCTCAGGGGCAGACTGAGATTGTCATTAATTGATTTGGTTTTTAATATGTTTTAGTGACTTAGTTTTGTTAAGAAATGATGACGTTGAAGATCTTGCTGCAATGACTAAGCGTACCTACACAAACTAGAAATGTGAGTAAGATGCTCCAGAAATAACTAGAATACTATGCGAAGCCTTCAATTCGAAGAAACCGCTTTTGTTGCAGTTGAATAACTTTTTGCTTGTCTGCAAAGAGGGTTTATGTTTTTCATTCATCCATTTTTGTACGATTTTATTAAGGCATTAAAAACCAAACAAGGAAATTAATTTAAAAAAAAAGGTTCAAACACAAAGGTCCTCAAATTTTTGAAACCATCTTAATAATCCTATTGACTAAAGTCACAAAATGACAAATAAAAAAAAGCCAAAATGCCAAAATTCTCATTTCTCTCTCCATATCAACATAAAACAATAAATACCACTTTTTAGCTAGCGACATGTGTAAATTTTGTTATTCACCAAAGTTTAACCACTTTCCCTTATGTAACTGACTAGTTTATGTAAATCGGAGTCGCGTTAATCTTCTCCGCCACGCCTCGCGCTCCGCCGAGATGATATCACGTTTGCCTACCTGCTTGTGCCTGCCTCTTGGGTACCGTAGTCGAAAACGGAACTCACTAACATTGCGAAAATTGACGCTAAATATAACTTTGACTACGTATTCGTTTTTTTATTCTATTAGAAGCGTTACAACAAGATCTGTCACAGCAAATTGAAACCTCTGGTAGGAGGCCTTAATTTATCGAGGCACCCACTGACAGCCAAGACTGGTTAACCAGCCGGCAACTTTTTTTTTTTTTGTTTCGGTGTGGAAAATCCTCATGGATGTCCGCCGCCCTGGGGCGGGCGGCGGGGTCTGTCAGACTCTTACTGACTAAAAACCACCCCGGTGTTCCCTCTCTCACCTACGCCGGGGGTCGCGGGAACGAACGATACTTCCGCAACCCCCGGCTGGTGCTGGCCCGCTCCTGCGGGCCTCTCCTCGTGTTAGGGGGGGGAGTGAGGTGTTAAATTCCCCCCGCGACGTCTAAGAGGGGCGCGCGTGGAACACTACGCGCCGCCGCCTCGGGTCCTGATGTGTGGGGGGCGACGGACGTCCCCAAGTCCGTCGCCCCTGGACCCATTTAGGGGGGCTGGAAGAGGGCGTTATCCGCCCTCCGCCGACGCCCGGTGCGCCTGCTGCGGGCCGGGTGAGGGGACGAGATCTCCCTCTCCCTTTCCGCAGCCTCCTTCTGCGAGACGACTGTTTCGCAGAAGGAAACCACCGCGTCCCAGGACTCCTCGCTGCCGACCATAGACTCCACCACGGCCGGCAGCGACAGGTCACTGCCTACTCCTGAGATGAGGGCACGGCGCGGCTCCTCCCAAGCGGCACACTCTGCCAGCGTATGCCGCGCCGTGTCCTCCCGGCAGTCGACGCAGTGGTGACACCGAGCGTCCGGCTCCCTGTTTATGCGACACAGGTACTTCCCGAAGCAACCATGCCCCGAGAGCACCTGCGTCACCCGAAACGACAGGGAGCCGTGCCTCCTCCCGAGCCAGCGCTCGAGCACCGGCCGGACCGCCTCGATGGTGACGAGGCCGGCGGTAGGGCGCAAAAGCCTGTCCCGCCATTCCGCCACCAGGACCTCGCGGAGCTGAGACCGACGCAGCTCCAAGTGTCGCTGCATCGGTTGCTCGCCCCGCGCCCTCGCTTCCTCGCGCCACCGATACAGTGACGCGAGTACTTTCGCCTCGAGGTCCCAGGGCGGGGATCCGGCCAGTACGCAAGCCGCCTCGTAGGAGATCGTGCGATACCCCCTGATGACTCTGACGGCCATCACTCTTTGCGGTTTTCGTAAAACCGCAATGCTGCCGGCCGTCAGGTCAGAAGCCCACACCGGGGCCCCGTACAGGGCCATGGATCGCACGATCCCCACGTAGAGCCGCCTACAGGCGGCGCTCGGGCCCCCCAGATTGGGAAGCAGCGTTGACAGCGCCCCAGCAGCGCCCAACAACTTGGGCGCCAGCCGCCGGAAGTGGGGCTCGAAATTCCACCGGCTGTCGAGCACCAATCCCAGGTACTTCATGGTGGACTCGACAGCAATCCGAGCCCCCCCGACCACGATGTGTGAGCCGGGCGGCGGCGCCCGCCGGGGGCCATGAAACACCATGGCCTCCGACTTCTTGAGGGCCACCTCCAGGCCTAGGCGACGTATGCGGCCCACCACCTGTGAGACCGCAGCCGTCGCCAGCAACGCTGCCTCCCTGTGCGAGCTCCCCCGGGCAGTGACCAGCGTGTCATCGGCATAACACGTCAGGTCCACGCCCGGTTGGAGCTCGCCCCTCAGCACCCAGTCGTACCCGATGTTCCACAGGAGCGGGCCCAGGACCGAGCCCTGTGGAACACCGCACGACATGCGGTGCTGGTTTCCGCCATCACGTCCCACGTAGGTGACACACCTCTCGGACAAATAAGCCTCAACTATGCGGCGGAGGTAGGGAGGCACCCGGTGATACCGCAGTGCCTCCCGAATACAACTCCAGGGCAGGGTGTTGAAGGCGTTGGAAATGTCCAAGGACACCGCCAACATCACCCCACCCGACCATCCGGCAACCTAGGGTGACCTGCGAGGTGCTATATACAACGTGTAATGTTAAATGCGCAAAACCTGAAAATAGTTTGATCAGAATAACGAGCAGAATTAACTGAACCACTTTTTAACATAGGTCACATTTTTCAAAAAATCTTCATTAAAAACGTTGCCGTGTCTATTTATTAATATGTCAAGCAAGCCAATGTCAGCGCGGCGCAGCGGCCCGGTGACGACTCCTCCCTCGGTAAAGCGTCGTCGCAGACGCAAGAAACGATCAGAATGGCCAGTAAAACTAAAACAGTACTACATTTTTTTAATGATTTTTTGTCTCTCTGAAATAGGTCAATTGAATTAAAAATCAGTTGGGGTGTTTGAGGTTTTGCGCATTTAACGTTACACGTTGTATAAAAAAATAAACAAATTTCTTTTCTTTGAGAAGAGCCAGCAAGATTTGATGATTTTCTCCACCAACATAGTCTGAAAATAAAACAATGAATTCATTTACTATATGGGTCAAAACAAAACACTAATAAAATACTATGAAACATGGAATTGAAGTGCGGAACCAATACGCAATGTTAGCCCTATTATGGTTGAAGATGTGACATTAGGCAATCTATTACGAAAAAGCCATTTGTATGCAAGAGCTGAGTTTAGGGACAGCGACATCTCATAATAAATTATTTATTGTAGTTTCTTAGAAATCGTTGAAAATGATGAGGGACGGTAAATAATAGGAATATCTTTAAACCTGATCCGTGCTAGTAATATCATGATACCAATTATTGCGGTTAGTTGGTACATGAGTTCAGGAATGTTCAAATTATGTAATGATTGCCTTTTGCTGTACCTATTTGCAGTTTACTGTTGGGCGTTGAGCATAATTATTTGTCCTAAAAACAGTTAATTAATGAAGTCAAGCAGTTTGCCAATACAAGCTATTAAAACTCTAGTCTAAGGGGTGTTACTTTTTACACAGTTTCATGAATTATTGATGGCTGAAAATGGCAATAGTTCACCCCGTACTTATCGTCATTATCATTTCAGCTGAAAGGCGTCCATTGCTGGACATAGGCCTCCCCAAGCATTGCCAATTCGATCGGTTCTGTGCCTCCCGCATCCAGCGGATCCCTGTGACCTTCTGACCTTCTCGGAGGCCAGGGGCACGCGGTTGCCACTTTAGAACATTTCAGCCCCATCGGCCATCTGTTCTGCGTGCCCTGCCCACTATCACTTAAGTTTGGCAATTTTTCGGGCTATGTCGGTTACCTTTGTTCTCCTGCGGACTTCTTCATTTCTGATTCGATCATGTAGGGAAACTTTAAGTATAGCCCTCACTCCATTGCCCTTAGGGTAACTTTCAGCTTTCTAATGAGCCCCACTACCTGCAACAACTCCTTGTACACGCAACTAATCCCTGCCCTTGACGAATTGTCCGCATAACTTGCCCCCTCCTAAGAATACATAATGAAAGTACGGCGTAAAGAAAATGTTTGCACCTTGTTCTTCTATTTACCTTGCCTTATGCTAAAAATTGAAAGTAAGTAAAGAAAACGCTCTAAATTTTTCAACTTGTTAAATTCCGTTTGCGCAATAGTTAGCAGTCTTCCATGATTTCTCTTTTCTGCAAACATTCCAATATCAATAAAGAATCAAGCTCAGTTGATTACTAGTGCTGCCGTCTTCCTCATTATCTGCCTAGCCTTTTCCCAACTACGTTGGGATCGGCTTCCAGTCTAACCGGATGCAGCTGAATACCAGTATTTTGCATGGAGCGACTGCCTATCTCACCTCCACAACCCAGTTACTGGGTAATACGATACCCTTTGGTAAGACTGGTTGTCAGACTTTCTGGCTTCTAACTACCCGTAACGACTGTCAAAGATCCACGAATGACAGCCGGGACCAACGGCTTAAAGTGCTTTCCGAGGCACGGAGGGGTCCCGGTATGTAAAGATCCCATCCACAGACCAACCGCGGCAAGCGTAGCTTAACCTGATCGATCGACCTGTGCGGCTGTTGTTATTTAACCACGGGCCTCTGCCGTCTTCCTATAAGCTTGCCGTATTCCTATAGGCTTGTAATTACATAAATATGTAATTAAAACCAGTGCGTAATAAATTGATTTTTAACACACTTTTATTCGTTTCACCCGTGGTTTCACCTGTATGTTTGTTTGTACGTAACTGACTCGTTTGGGCCCGATTTTGCCCCACTTTAAGCGATCAGATTTACTTTAAACGTTGTAAACTTATCAACGACCGACGACAGTACAATATTTTGGTTAAAAAAAGTTAAAATATATTTTTAAAGTTAAAGCTTAAATATATAGTTATAGATCTAAAATAAAAATAAAATTATGCAAACAAAATTAATTTTATTGCAAAAAAGCATGACACCTATAAGTTTTTTGTTTTTAATTACGGCACTGTTGTAGTGATAAGCACGTGCATGCCAATGGCGCCGATTCCCTAGTTCACAAACTAAACTTTTAAGTTCAGTGCATCTTTTTCTTTCTATTTCATTAAGAAAAGGACAGAAGATGGATTCCTGTCAAATTAAGATACTCCATAGACAAGTTTAGACGTGATTAAAAAAATGCCTACTAAAATACGTCAATTTACGTCAGGCGCTGACTAATTTGACAGGACTAAACTTATTATAATCTTATTATAATATTAAATACACTGAATTTTAATTATTATGTTTAAAACATTGCTTTTATTATTAAATTACAATAGTTACACTGATTGTGACAATAAATTAACGTAGTTTTAATTATTTTTGGGATAAAAAATTATAGATATTCAAAATGACAGATATTGATTCAGCAACCGATTCTGAGAAAACTATTTTCATACTGTGCATTAATTCAGTTACACGTTGTATAACGTATTATTATGAAATTATCGAATTGCATAAAGAGGTGTCAGTTCCGTCGCTTGTTGTGAAGCCAATCGATTGTTTATATTTATGAATACAGATGGATATTCTCAGGCATTCAACCGATCTCCCATAGACGGTCAATTAGTGATTGTTGATTGTCAAAGAAAAAGCGTGGAACACGGAGTGTGTGAGAGAGAGGAGGGGAGGGCTATTGAATAAACTTCGAGAAAAAACGATAGGCATTAACCTTTGCTTGAATAATACATGAATTAAAATAGCTATTATAATCTGTGGGCCGTGACTGCTTGCGGTATTTAATGTGTACATTTCTATCTGAAGACAACCCTTCGATGTGTAAATAAAATAGTGTTCTTAGTTGAACGATCGTGGACCGTGGTTAAATAATAGCAGCCGCACGGGTCGTTCAAAAGGTGAGCTCTACGCTAGCTGAGAGCGGTCCTTGGATGGGTGATCATTCATAAGCGAGACCCCCTCCGTGCTTCGGAAATCACGTTAAGCCGTTGGTCCCGAAGCCCGAAAGTCTGAAAAACCAGTATCTGACAACAAGGGGTGCCTATCTGACCTCCACAACTCCACAGTTACAGATAGTGCCATCTACGGAGACGCGTCCTACTCGTTTTTTTAATGCTTACAGTACAAGTGTGCAACATTTGGGTACTACGTATTTTAGTTTAGTCAATACACAGTAATTAATTATTATTGGGTAATTAGTGAGTATTGCCAAAACTACAAGTGCGGAATTAACTAGCGATAACCACGAACGATTAGAACGAGAGTGGGGCGCGTCTTCGTGGATGGCACTATCTGTAACTGGGTTGTGGAGGTCAGATAGGCAGTTGTTCCATGTAAAAAATACTGGTATTCAGCTGCATTCGGTTAGCTTGGAAGACCGCTACATAAAAGGGAAAAGGCTGGGCAGATTGAGTGTTGTTAGATATTACGGTGCTAGGACACATCACATCACATTTATAACCTCTTTGTTTTCTTCCCAAGGTTTGGTAAATGGCAATTACAATTGAGGAGCGTCGGAACGAAAACCGATATATCGAATTTACCATATTTTTCACAAATTAAAAAAAAGCTTGTAAGTTTTTTAATGTTACAAAAGTGGAAAATTATAGCATGTCAATTTGCAGTTAAAGTGACATCGATTGATGTGTGAAACTTGACGGAGGGTAGATACTTAATTTAGGGAGATACTTGGCGGACAAGTATGGATATATCGGTTTTTGACGAAACCAAAATGGATATGTCGGTATTGAACTGAATTGAATTTGAACCGACCATTGTTGAATTGTGTAAAACTTAATAAGAATTATCGGTTTTTAATCCAACAACAAGAACATGTTGAATTTAAAAATTTATTTGCCGGTTTTGATTTGACCACAGTATTTTGATATTTTTTTTAAGATGAATGTAACTGTTTTTTAATTGATTTCTTTCCTGAAGGGTGTATAATTAAACATTTTGTAACAGAAAAAAAAAAAAAATTCTTAATTAAGACATATCGGTTTTTGTTCCGACGCTCCTCAATTATGCCAGCCCATAGTGTCCTACTGTTGGGCAAACTTTACTCCATTCATTCCACTTCTCACGACTGTTCGCTGTTGTGGTTCTTTCTTAAATCAGTCTAATTCATCTCACCATCTTTGCTTGGGGTTTCCACGATGTCGAGTTTTCTCCATTGGCACCCATTCCGATGTAAATTTTGCCCAACCAACTTCTGCCATTCGACACACATGGCGTGCCTGGTCCCATTTCAACTTGGCAGCTTTTTCTTCGTTATCGCATTGGCAATTTATATCAAGGAACATATGTATGTAGTGTTGTATTTCTTACGTGTAATATGAGCAACAAATTAGTTTAATGTGCTTTTGGAAAGCGAGCATTCTATCTATGCCTCGGTAAACTTATATTAAAATTCGTAGAAACAGCGCACAAATTACGATAATAACTACTCAAAGTGTAGCAATATAATTACGATACCTAGGACATTTGAAATAGAAACCAATAGTTGTAATTGAAAAGGTCTTGGTAACCGAGAACCGCTCATTTTAAATTGTAAATAATCGCTCGTCGAAAGTGCTGATTTGAATTGCAATGCATTTAACCCGGCGAGCATGAGCCAGGGTATCTCACACCCTGGTAAAATTTAAAAGTAGCGTATTTTTTAAAATCCTCGTCTGGCGGCACTAGCTCGCTCAGTAGCTGAAGGCAGAGGTGTGCAGGACGGGGTAGTGGCGTGATCGCAGTATGGCGCGAGGCACCGGCCGGGGTATATGTGCGCAAACTTGTCTCGGGTATGTTATACCCTGCCTCATTTCTGACGTATTTTTTTTACGTAATGATGTAATCATAAATTTTAGTTTAGTTTTTTATTTTTTTAGAGTAAATAAACTGTAAACATGTCAAACCATAGGTATATGGTTTCCTATGCGGTAAAGGGTTTAAGTCACATACACAAACAGCCACACTTGTTTCCTATGCTCCAAAGAAAAACAAGGTGGTTCTTGTTATGTCCACCATGCACCATGACAATTCAATAGATGAATTTACAGGCGAGAAACAAAAACCTGAAATTATAACATTTTATAATTCGACTAAAGCTGGCGTTGACGTGGTTGATGAATTGAGTGCCAGTTACAACGTTAGTCGCAACAGGAAACGGTGGCCTATGACTTTGTTCTATGGTATCTTGAACATGGCAGCTATCAATGCTTGCATTATATATCGAGCAAATTACGTTACGATCAAGAGAACACAATTCATTCGTAGTTTGGGCTTATCAATGATTTACGAATACCTACATTCAATAAAATAAAAAAATAAAATATTCCAAGTTTCATCCGCCAGCGAATCGAAAAACAGCTCGGTGAGCCCTCACCTAGACATGCAAATGTATCCGGACGGTATGTCAGATGCCAGGATTGTCCAATTATAAGAAGGATAGAAAAACCAAACATTCTTGCAATGCTTGTGCCAAGCCCATATGTTAGGAGCATGCAAATTTTATTTGCGAAAATTGTGCTGATCTCAACAGTACTGACTAATCCTATTTTCAATTTAAAAAAAAAATAATAAGTTAAATTACGAGGAGGATCTCATTATCTTTTAGTTTTAAGTTGATTTACATTCCAAAGATAAATATTTTTGTTTAATTCTTGATTTTTGTAAAACCCTAAATTTTGTGCCTATAATTATTAGAGTATAAGAAAAACGCGAATGGATAAATAATTATTATTTTATATGGAACTTCTTTCATTTAAATCCATTAATTAATTCATTATAATACAAAATAAATCAACAAAATTAAAAAAAAATATAATAAGAATTATATTACGGTACATTAAGATAAGGGTATGTCCCACCCTGCCACATTCTTGAAGTAACTTTTTTTCACCTCATGCTCGCCGGGTTAATCGAACCTCTAATTAATTTCCATTTTGCCCTCGTAAAATATTATTGGCGGTCTAATATAATTATTGCGCCTCTTTTTGTGAACTTCAAATAATATTTTTTTATCTTGTAGGGACCTAAAAAGTCTAAATAACCAAGTAACAGCGACCAACTTTGATGTGGCACCGTTGGTCACAGTTCTAACCTAATCTAACCCATTTGGTCGGAGTGCCTTAGCTTAGCTACTCCGACTAAATTAGAAATGGCGAGAAAGTTAAAAAGAAGCTCAATTATTTAAAAAAAAGTGTGCATCATTAGAAGCGCAGAAAGTTTTTAGAGGAAATTTCCGATTTGAATTCTGTGAGGTTTTTTTGCACGGTTTGTATGCTAGTTCCAACCGTGCATAATTTTATCAGCCTAGGGTAATTTAGGAGAAGTCACATGTGGTGTATTTCCCAATTTTTATATTGGTGCATAAGGGGTAGGGTGACCATGATTGCGTGTTATTGCGGACAATGACAAAAATAATTTTAATTGCTTTCATGTATTTATCAGGTAGTCGGATCTAAGTGATGTAACTTAACAATAATGTGAACAAACAAAATGTTATTATAACGTACGTGTACACGTTATAATAACATTTAGATGAGATCATAAGTTAAACCTTTTTTCATCTTTATAAACAGTAAAACATCTAGGCTTCTATTTCCTGTTGATAGTGTTTCCACGACTTCACAAGAACAGATACGATAATTATGTATGTGATTTAATGTAGATAAATAATCATGTAGGTTTATAAAACAGTTTCCATGATCGATTCAATTAAGCTTTCGTCGATCTTGAAAGAAAATTAAAACAGACTTAAAAATGTCGTGAGGAAAGTATGAATGTGGATGGCTATAAGAGTTGGGGAAGACCAAAGAAACGATGGATGGACTGTGTGAATGATGATATGGCTATATTTATGACTACCGAGCTGACGGCTAAGATAGAAGTATGGAAGAAAAAGAAATGTTGCGCCGACTCCAAATAAAGGCAAGAGAATGATGACTTTTTCGCTAAAATGTGCGACGTCGATGCCATTACAAATATTTACTTTTAATGAACGCCATAGAGACCGAAACAAAAAGTTTTTACTACCTACATTACTTAGAAAAAAGTCTCGGAACTAAGAGTCCACATTACAGCTGCCAACGAGGCTGTATGTAACTTCCCTGCGTTATTTAAAAAGTGAACGCGGAAAACGCTTAGCATACTAAACTAAATGCTATGTACATATGTATGTTAGTATCTACTAATTATAGTAAATAACGCTTCTTGTGGGAACTTTGTCCAGGAAGCACTTGTAGGCGCTATGTGATTAGAGCAATGACTGTAATTTAGCAAATCGTTCTGAACTTTAAATTCGTTCTACGTACGTTACATTGGGGAGGGGCTCGTGGCTAAAAAATAACAGTCGCAAGGGTCGATAAGGTTAAACTACGCTTACTACAGTCGGTTCATAGATGGGTGACCTGACCATCCATTACGTATCAAGACTATTCAAGACCCCTCGGAAAACACGTTAAACCGCGTTGGTCCCGGCCAAAGACTATTCTCTATGGGCCCGGCTGTCATTCGCAGATCTTTGACAGTCGTTACGGGAGAAGCCCAAAAGTCGGACAGTCAGTCTTACCAACAGTCTTACCCCGTAACTGGGTTATGGAGGTCAGATAGCCAGTCGCTCCGTGTAAAATACTGGTATTCAGCTGCATCCGGTTGGAATGGAAGCGTACCCTAACATAGTTTAAAGAGTTGGGAAAAGGATAGGCAGATTGAATTATGTACGTTAGATTCAATTTTATTTGCTTGTAAAAAGAGTGGATGGCATTAACATTGACTGTTTGGCCGTGGCAGGGAGCCAGGATATTGCTGCAAGGTCTATGCAACTTGCATTGAGAAGTAGCTAGTATAATCTCGAATAGATAAGCTGTAATCCTTAGAGACGCTATTCGGAACAGCAGAGTTGTTATCAAAATGAGGTGCTCATCAAGAGCTAGCGAAAAAAGGAATTTAGGGGATTTTTTTATTTTATTTATAGAACCATATATGTAGATACACACATATAAACAGACAAGAAAAAAAGAACAGAAAAATACGTAAAAAGGTGATGCTTATTTCTAAAGACATCTCTTCCAGCATACCTGAGATAGGAAAGTAGTTAAAAAGAGATGTAGACACCGCGTGTAAGAGTAGAAAAAAAACATAAAATCAAAAAACAATCCACTTATTTAAATATACAACAAATATTATGAGAATATACTTACATACAATGTCATTGATAGAAAACCAGCGAAATAATAATTTAACTAACGGTAATTAAGACACTAACAGTAGGAATGGCTTTAATTTTGACAGTTCAACGACATACATTGCGTTATTTTATTTTACGTTGTTGAGTAGATAACTTTTCGAACATATGAAGCAACTAGCGACCCGCCCCGGCTTCGCACGGGTGCAATGGAGAAACACTGATAATTTTAGAGCCATTATTTCTCGTTAAAAGTATAGGATAAAAAATGCTTATTGTGGGTTATCCCTAAGAGATAGACATATACCATCACGGACTTTTTTGTAGACCTTTTTAACCTTTTGAACGCCAGAGTATAAACGTATCGCCGTACCCCTGACGCCAGGCCACTTTTTCTGTCAAATGACCTTCATAAAAAATAGGGATTCCAAAACGTATATCGATATACAACTGAGTTTTTATTTTCGTCTTTAATTTTCTAATAAACCGTACTCACGACACTGAAAATTTATTTAACCTGCCACTATATTCCAATATAGTAATCTTTACACAGCATTTAACAGAGACTATTAATGAAAAAGCAGATATTAGAAAAATAAAAATATATTTTATTACAATATGGTTACAACATTATTCAACATGACTTGTCTTCGTATTGTGACAATGGCGTTGCTTGCCAGTCAATTTTATGACATTCTCGCATCTGAATTAGGGATGTAGCAGTGTACACGTTGGTTATCGATTCTATTAGGTTGTCTCATAAGTTCTTGCCATATTTTATTTTTGTCGAATTTTCTCTTATTTAAACTAAAGTGAATTCAAGAAAATTCTAGATCTTTCTAGTAAGGATGAGTATCTTTTATAGTGAGGGTATAAATAGGCGCGGACGCAACGCAATAATTAGTCTTTAGTGAAAATGGATCAGCGTCAACTGCGTGCTATTATGCTATATGAGCTTCGACTTCAAGTCTCTTCAACAGAAACGGCTAAAAAGATTAACACTGCATTTGGACCGGGTACTACGTTAACGGACCATGACCGGGCCGTTCGTGCGGTCATTTGTCAGTTTGTTACTTCGTCCGCACAGACGAGACTTTCTCAAGGACATTATTACATGTGACGAGAGCTGGACACATTATGAAACTAACACGCGTCATGCATATTGGATTCCTCGCGGGGAAAACCCACCAGCCCAGCCTAAACTTAATGAACACGGTCGTAAGATTATGTTGTCTGTTTTCTTGGATTGGCAAGGAATGATTTTCTGGGAACTCCTCGAATCTCATCAGACTATTAACGCCAATCTATATACGCAGCAGCTTCGCAAACTACCAGAGATGTTAAAAATTAAGCGGCCAAAACGACTTGGAGTCCAACTTTTGCATGACAACGCACGACCTCATTGCGCCAAGTTAACACATAAACAGCTGGAGGAGCTAGGATGGCTGACTGTTCCACATCCACCGTATAGCCCAGATCTTGCGCCTTCAGATTTTCATTTATTTCGAGCTCTTAAATTTCATTTACTAGGAAAAAAAATCGAAAATTCTGGAAGTATTAAAACTGAACTTGAAAATTTTTTCAAGTCCCAGCCTGCCTCATTTTGGGAGAAGGGTATTCAAATTTTGCCCAGTAGATGGCTGACTGTTGTTGATAACGAGGGAGACTATATAATTGATTAAATGTATTTTTTATCAATAAAAAATATTAATAATAATTTGTCTTTTAACTGGCAATAATTTATGAGACAACCTAATAATAAGTATTCTTATCTAATATAATACGTTTTATTTCTCCTGATACCAACTTATACACAAATAATATACTCTGGACTAAAATTTCATATTCATCTTAAGTTTTTATCTATTTTACAATCATACGTCGCAACACTAGCTGTCACATATAGCAGACTACGGCGTGTGAGGCACTCCTTTTATACGCGTTTAACATCTACTTTTAAAACAACAAATTTCTCGATATTGGTGGTTTATTTATATTAGTTTCATGCAATACAATATAGACGAAACCTTAAACTTTTAAATTATATAAATAAAAACACACAAATCTAATTATGAAATTGTTTATTTCATAATATGGTGCGACGTGTATTTTGTCATATATTTGTGACGTTGGCGTTGAGGGTAAGATTTCGTTTGTCACGTATATGTGACAATGGCGTTCAAAAGGTTAAGGTGTACAATACTGTAGTACATTATTTTGATCTATCTCGACGGGTTCAGCCAGCGTTTATAATGTAAGCGCAAAAAAATGTGTTTATTTACGACATCACATTAGAAACCTCTAAAATTATCAGTGTTTCTCTACTATATTATGCATGTATTATAGATATAAACCTTCCTCTTGAATCTTCTCTATCTATTAAAAAAAACCGCATCAAAATCCGTTGCGTAGTTTTAAAGATCTAAGCATATATAGGGACAGACAGACAGGGAAGCGACTTTGTTTTATACTATGTAGTGATGAATTAGCAATATCCTTCAAAATTATTCAAATTGTTATTGAAAGTTTGTTATGCAATTAAAGTGCTAAGCCCTGCCAACTTACATTGTTTTATCAATAAACCAATGCCAAAAGAAAAATACAATTCTAGTGTGTGACCAGCAAAAAACACAATATTAAAACAATCAATAAACAAGTTATATTATGCAACAAGGTAGGTACCTGTGTTATTCTGTCTGTATCTTTCTCACCGAGCTACTCGAAACAAGTGCAACAATACCCTGCTGTGAGTTACGACCATTATGATTGAAGATGTGTGCCTCTGATAACGACGAGTTTATTGCGAGGCTATTGCGAGTTGCTTTGGAATAGTGTTGCTTTTGGTTGGAAGTGTTTGTTTTATGGCCGTTTGAAGGTTGATGGCGATCTCGGGGCTTGAAAGTTGCCGTGTTGAATTGTGTTGTTTTCTTCAATGACATGACGCCGCTTGAAATGTTCTAGCATAATTCCCATTTCCCTTTATTTATAATCAGCTATTCCATACATTTATGTTCGCATAACTCGTCAAAATGTAGGGAACAGCTGATTTTTTTTTTCGCCATTTCAGGTTTGGTCCCATTGTAAAAGTTGTTCGTAATGATGAGTACAGTGACCCCTTCAGATATTTCGTGTATGAATAGATATAGGTACTTTATATTGTGCGCTTTGCATCCCCGGGGGTTCCAGAAACCACCTGCTATACAGGTTGGCAGGGCCATCGACACACAACCTGTTACCATGGATTATGAACCCGCAGGGGGTTCAGAATCCATGGTTAAATTTCGACGGTTATTAGAATAAAAATTGTTTATCTGAATAGCCCCAAAAATGTAGCCATAGCGATAACTTTTCACGGTGAGATGGTTACAGAATCGCACTGCTGCCAACGTGGATGATTCTCAATTTTAATCATTTTGAAGCATATTGCTAATCCATTGCTCCATAATATGGACAATTTTGGAGCAGACACTTTTTTGGAACATATTATGTTCCAAAAATGTGTCTGCTCAACAACGTAAATAACGCAATGAATGTTGTTCAACTGTCAAAATGAAACTCATTGTTACTGTTGGTGTGTTACGCAATTAGCCTGCAGAACTAATAGCCAATTAATTGTGTCTCATTACTTAAAGCTTGATAGGTTAAAATAATAACTCACTACTTTTGGTCTCTTTATCGCTTCTGAAATTTTGTAATGTGAGCAAAGTTTCAAAGTGATTCATCACAGCGCGGTCTTCTTCGTCCTCGATTATTTAAAATAACGAACATTATAACTTATTATCCGTTTAAAGCTTGCTAAAGTTAACCGCACAGTTTACGGGTCATTACGGTGACAGAAGACAGATTAACCTCTCAAGAGAACTTGCGGTCCTACTTGCGACTATTATGTTTTATAGCGCAGAGGCAGAACATCAAGAAAATTGTGAAATGTCGCACATACATAAGAGTTTTCACACATTAGAGTAGCGAAACATACACGGCGGGCTAACTAGCAAGTCAGTTGCTCTACCGACAAACATTACATACAAGCTTGAGCAGTTTACCCTCTCATTTGGACGGTGAGCACGCAGTAAGATGGCGCAGAAGCCAAGTTAGCTTCGCAACTACGGTTGCTAATTTTGAATAATCCTGAGTCCGTGTAAAATTTTCATTTTGAAATTTGAAAATTCTCGAATGGCCCGGATATTAATAATAATAATAATATTCCAAAACTTTCACACAACGCCATCTAGTCCCAAACTAAGCAGAGCTTGTGCTATGAGTACTAGACAACTGATAAACATACATATATATTTCTAAATACATACATATTATAGATAAATTACACCCAGACACAGAAGAAATGATCGTGCTCATCACACAAACATTTGTCCTGGATGGGAATCGAACCCACGACCTTGCGCACAGCAGTCAGGGCCACTGATCACTAGACTAACAGGCCTGTCAAAATTATGTATTTTTTTCGGATGAACCCTAAAGCCAAAACGCAACGTCACATCTATCTGAGCAGTATCAACACTGACAGTAATCTTGAAGCTTACCTGTCTTTGGATTCCTGACTTTTTTTTTGGATTCCTGACTCCATGAGGCTTAGAGCGGTTCTGCACTGCATCCGATCCAGATCCGAGAAATGTCAGTTTGAAGTAGCTATAATAGTATTTGTATGAGGGGTTGCGCACTACATCCGAACTCTGTCTGTCCGAGTTTAGAACATTCCAAATTCGGATTGAACTCTGATCTTGAATTTTGATTGGGATCAGATGCAGTGCAGAACCGCTCTCATTGTACAACGTGTTGTTGACTTCACCCATCCTACTTACCCAGAAGCAGAGCCATCTCCATCCATCGTTAGTTTCATATTTTAGTACATTTGACAAGTAGGTACAGACGCCAGCACATCAAGCTACCCAAAACTTTCAAATTTTCTCAATCAACTTTGAACCTTATGCTTTAGCGATAAAGTTGAAAGCTATTAAATAAATTTGGCAGATTGTAGTAGCTTGATGTGCTGACGTCTACAAGCTTATTTTGACGCGTGGCCAAAATTACTTGAACTTACGACGCAATCTTGTTTTTTCAATACAAATATTGACCAACAGCGTCCCCTGTCAACGTCATTCGAGCGCCAAACGAGCCCAGTAACAGGACAATGGCCCACCTTCCATCTTACGCCGTATGTAACCTGTGCACTTGATAATCTTAAGACTGCGTTAGCGAGTTCAATTCGTCTAGCTGGATTTTGGGCCAATCATGAATAACGTAAGGTAATTTTTGCCATCGATATGCTAAGAAGAAGACAGTGTAAAGTTGCCCTTCTCTATCTGACAGTTTCTGGCGCGGGAGTCCGCCATTTTTTGTACCGCGGCGCATGCGCGGTGAGTCGGTGCGGTGACGCAACTCACCGGTATGCACGGAACAGGTTTGCGACCGCCAGCTAGTTCAGACATTGGGAGTGCGTATACATACCGTAGGCGATCGAACGTGCTTAGAACTTAGGACTGTTTAGAGAAAATAATATTGACTTTTATTTTAGCCTTCGAAATACATACGTGGTTTTGATGATAGGTACTACACCGCGTTACATCCTTGACGTGTCGCTATGACAACTGTCAAATCAAATTTTTTATACGGTTTCCATATTGCACAATATTAGTCCGGACATTCTTGTCTGTAAAATTTTAATATGATGAAAGTTAGTAATAATGTAAATTATGTATGTGACTGTCAATATCTCAATATTTAGAACAATAGATTGCAATCAATATAATTTAATTTTTTTTGTTAGTCTATTAAAAAAAAAAACTAAATAGTTCTTTTAGTACTTTTTTTTAAACACAACAATAAACAGCCTGTTCTTAATAAACACGATATTATTATTATACCTACTTGTTCTTAGGTACCTATTAAGTTACCGACACACACGAGCCATAAATGCAAGGCAACATTTTTCTTCGCAAGATTTAGCAATACGACATAGAATGCCAACTAATGGCGAACATAGCAAAAGGAATTGTGTCAGCATTTTAATTAACCGAGTTTTTTTCGTTCACAGGCCCGATACTAATAAAGAGAATATACGTAATGGCGGCTTAGAATTCTGCAATCTTTAATTATTTATTTAAACTATTATGGAGGTTTTAATGGTATTATGTGATTAATGAAACCTTTAGAATGAATGCCCATAAGAATGCCTAAGGATTTACGCCAGAAAAAAGTTTCGAAGAAAAACATCTTGTGACGACCCCAAACAAATTAGGGTAAGGTCCAGGAAAATGATCATGATGATGATGATATGGCTCTCCAGTGTTTGAGTAGTTCTGAGGTCCTCAGATAAACTCTCAATAGCTCTTGATTGGACAAAGGAGTCTGCCGAGTTTGCGTAGGAAAATGCCCCTCACCGCACAAGCGCCACCTCGCGGTGAAGTAAACTAGGGGGTATACTGACTCGAATGCAAAAATAACCATTGTTCTAAGTAGATGGGAACATTGTCAAAATAGCCTCCAAAGTTACATTGAAGTCTATGGGAAAAACAGTTTTTCGGCCTTGGCCATTTATACACCTAACAATCCGACATTCGATAACATGAGAAAGTAGATCTAAATAAGCCCTATCGGATGGTGTATTGCAATCTTTGGGGAAATTTCACTTCACTTGTCACTTTCAGACTAAGCTAAGCTGGGCTCTGCCAGTATGGACTACTTTGTTTGTTGATATCATTCATACATTTCTCAACGCTCCCTATCGCACTCGTTGTTACCTCCTGCATTTCACCCTCTTCCTCCCTTACTGAGTTCAGAGGGGCAAAAGGAAATAATTTCCTCTGGGAACTGGGAAAGCTCGAACACAACACAACCTCTGTGAAATTATGATAAAAAATCACTTCCTCTCTCCTTAAACAGCACCATTATATTTTCTTTACTCCTGTTTCATGTGTCTATTGTTATATGTATATATTTATTTAGATTGGTATAATATACTTTATGTATGTATTTATTTTATCGTGGAAATAGTACACCACAGACTACCTACAATACTTGTCTCTCCTTCCCTTTTCAATCTATCCAAAGGTTGTCTTTAAAAGATCGCTCTTAGCGATAAGACCGCCCATTGTGTCACCCTTTGTAAAATTTCTATATTTATGTCTGTAATCTATATGGTGTACATAATAAAGAGTATTCTATTCTATTCTATTCTATTCTATTCTATTCTGTGTTCATGTTGAGGGGCAGTTTTCGGCAGACTCCATTTCAATACACGAATTTCTTCCTAATCTGACTGTTCAGAAAAGCTGTGGCAAAATATCCAACTCATTGCAATACCGGATAGATAAACTTTGTATAAAATACCTCAAAAACCGGAGTAGATTACCCTGTTAGCTTCTCCTTCATGCAAAATTTCAGAGAATTCTGCAGGGCATAGGCCTCCCTCTCCTCTTTCCACACAATTCTGTCTTTTGCGAGTGACAGCCAGACCTTACGGTAGGAGTCAAGCTCTTCTCATCAGCGTCTTCTCCTTGGCCTGCCGCGATGTCTTCGTGCGTTTAATGGAATCCAATCGGTTTTTTTTTCAGCGAATTGATGCAGACAAAATGAAGAAAAAAAAATGGTCCATTCTCCTCAAACAAAACACAAATTAAAAAAAATATATGACAGTAAAAATACACATACAAAGTAGCCAAAAGCCTCGTACTCAAGCAATAAAAAGTAGACCATTTTGTCCATTGCTTGATATCAGGGCCAGGGACCAAAGACAATACTCAAAATGACAACAAACAAGCAACAATCAAAACAAAATGCCAAATAACATGTACATTTTTCATACCTAGCTCTATTCCATACATAGACATATATATATGGACTGGAAATACCTACGAAAAAAGGGTGCCTACCTACAACTCATATTGTCTCAAAAAATGGCTGCCATTGCTAGGGTTGTATCAATCAAGGAACATTGGTGTTACTATAACGAGTATCGATACTAAATACGAGTCGTACTAGTTATCACGTTTGGATCATAATATAGTATACTAACTTATAGTCCGTTCTAACTAATGCTGTGGGAACAGAGTTATCATGTAATCTCATTACATCAAGTGTTCTATTGAAACAGCTTTCTTCAAAGTGAAGTGAACAGAGGTACCATTCTTTATGTCGGGGATTAATATTTTCTTCACCAATAGCCTCTAACCACTTTTTCTTTAGTCCTTCCTTTTTAGGAAACCTATAAAAAGTGCAAGTATTTTTATCAATAAATAATTTTGGTTACAGCTATATTATATTAACATATGAAACTAAAATCAATAGGAAACGTCAGAAGCTATGTGCACGGTTCCAATTGGTGTTTTCTATGGAGAAGAGTCGGCAAGAAACTCCACGGTTACTCAAAATAATTGGCTTTTACAATGTTAATAGGTAGGGGAGGACAGTGTAGGCCTGTCAACAAGTACCAGGTACTTAAAAAAATAGAAGACATTGTAAAAGCCAATTGTATTTAAAAGAGTAACCGTGGAGTTTCTCGCTGGTTCTTCTGCATAGGAAACCACCATTTGGAACCGTGCATCTAGCTTCTGACGTTTCATAAGTGCCCATGTAGGTTTATGTGAAAGAAAATATTTTGATTTTGGTGCTGTGAACCACGGGCCGGACCTAGCAAGGTCAATCGGAGCTAATAAGACGCAGGACTATTTATGTTAACATAGCAGAATATACCGAAATCGTTCCAGCGGAGGAACTAGTTCCGGAAACTATTAGGCAACGGTACAACACTATTCTATTATGACATATTATTGTAAACAAACGAATGAATTAACAAAATAATAAAAAGGTCTGTTATACGGAAATTCACCCAAATATCAATACTTTAGCCATAAATTCATGATCGCGTTACAATTATATCATCGAATGTCTATTATTGTATGTGTTATTGCATGAAAACCGTCTACTAACCTGTGCAAAGAAAGTTGAGGTTGATTTTCATTCTTCCTTGCACCACACTTCACAATACAACACACAGGCATGTTGAATTGCTGTTTTTTCAACATTTACATGCAGTTTTAAAGGTAAAGTCCTCGTAATTTTCTCGCAAATCTCAATAACACAAAAAATAAATAACCATTTGACAGCTGAACTACCACGAAACTTGGCGACAAAGATGGCTGCTCTGGCACCTACCTACAACCGTGTATAGAGTAACAGGGCATCTCCTGTTATATCCCATCTCAATGATTCCATATCCTGAATATACCTTACAAAGGCGCCAACACCACGGCCTTTAAGTTTTTTCGTTCACTGTTAATAGCTAATTAATAATCATGTTAAATTTTATCGCATACAAGTTGACACGTTCCGTTTTCTTGTTATTGATCACTTGACAACGTTTTTTTTTGACACGTTTTTTGTTTCTGCATTTAATTAAGATCAGAGCTACCTGCTCTATTTATAAAGAGATAAATTAAATTTGCTACCGAAACTCCGCAGACGTGACGGTTATCGATATTCAAACATGATAAAACAAACAGAAATTAATTTGATGACTTTGGCTGTTTTCGATTTCTCAACACGATAAATATAATAAAAGCTGCTTATATAATTGTGTTAGTATATATAATAACATACCGAGTAGCATAAAAAACTTAAACTCCAGATTATTTAGGGGAAAATTGTTTGACTGGTTAAACTTGAAAAATTTCTATAGTCTTAAAGAATTTATGGATGACAAATTCTCATGTTAGTATTAAGTGAACATATGCATGCTAAGTACAGACGCCAGCACATCAAGCTACTACAATCTGTCAGATTTCTTTAATGGATTTTCAACTTTATCGCTAAAGCATAATGTTCAAAGTTGATTGGGAAAATCTGACAGTTTCGGGTAGCTTGATGTGCTGGCGTCTGTACAATTCTGGCAAAACATGTAAGATCTTTATTGTAAATTATTGTAACACCATGTATACCATGTTTTATGCAAATAAATACTTACTTACTTACTATAAAACAAAAGAAAACAGATTTTATCATCTCATACTCTCGGGATTTTCGTAAGTGGCAATCCCGAAAATCCCGAGATTTGCCAAGTAGTCTCGGGATCTTAGGGAGTCTGAAAACGGCCGGAATCCCGGGAAACTCAGGATTAGGATACCGGGATTGTATTCTCTATCTATGACCCCAAAAAAATACATAAAAAGTTTTTCATTTTTATTTTATCGTGTTTAAATAACGATACCCGTCACGTCTGCAGTTTCGCTAGCTAATTTAATTTGAACCTGTACATTACCAGTTACACAGAAACCTGGGTCAGTAAATACGTAAGTGTATCACTTTGATAATATTTAAGAAGAAAAAAAAGTATTTAGGGTAGATGCGACGTTTTGCATGTAACAAAAGATATCCTATAAAGGTGACATGTCGACTATTTGATCAAACCCTCGTTAATAAAAAAAAAAGATTTAAAAAAATATATACAGGTTGTTTAGAAGAAGGACCGACACAACTATCTTAGGGATAGGAAAGTGTCATATTATCCTATTTTTCACCCACAACACCTGTCTTAAGTGTCACGGTAGGTAATTGAAATAATAACATGTTTCTTTTTAATCACTCGTAATATGGTCACAACTTTTTTGTTTGTGGTCGTAATAGAGCGTAATAGTTTTTGCTGTTACCTGCAATGAACATTTACGTACGTTCTAGAAAATGACTTGGATGCTTCCAAAGTCTTTTTGTGTTAAACAACGAAAAAAATCAGTTTAAAAATTAATAATAAAAATGAAAAATAAATCAATTTTGTGCTAGAAAATGACATCCCCAATCTCACAAAAGATTGTGTCGATCATTCTAACAAACACTTTGTATAATACGGACCACGTTTTATCAAGTTGAATGCCTCGATGGTCTAGTAGTCGCATTAGTACAGTAAAACGGGGTGAATAGGAATGCAGGGGTGAATCGGGACGGAACTTTAAAATGGATTTTAACATTGACATAATATCTTTTTTTTGCCAAAAAGGTCTCTTAATGTGTTTACTATATTATAATTAACGATTCAGTGTCCTTGTTGGCAACAAACTATATTACATCAACGTTAAAATCCATTTAAAAGTTTCATCCCTATTTACCCCTCGGTTCCTACCCCATTAGACGGTAGTTGATGATTCCCCGTTCGGGCAAAGTAATATTAGGTTTTTCCATCAGGAATTTCTCGGTAGCAGTGAAATAAAAAGTCAAAAGACCTTCCGAAGACAAAAGACACGTATTCTACCCATTACTTTTATATTTTTTTTGTCTCTGCCTCGGGTTTCGGAGGTTACAAGCGTGATGTTATGTTAAATACAATACGAAAACAAAAGAGCTTGAATATCTTTGTAAATACGCCAGTACATCAAGTTACCCGATACTGTCAAATTTTCCCAATCAACCTTGAACCTAATGCTGTAGCGATAAAGTTGAAAATCTATTAAAGAAATTTGACAGATTGTAGAAGCTTGATGTGCTGGCGTCTGTACTTTGTACCATTTCCGGCGTCAAAAGTCAAGTACATACATACAAGTAGGTGCATTATTCTTCTTAGGGTACATCTTGGCCCGTGACCTGACACACACGCACACAGACAAACACAAGGCTGGCAACATAACAGCCATTACAGACTAATTATACTTGTTGAGTTACATCTGCCCTATAAGGCACGCAGGTTACACAACAAGCGGCCTTGTGATAGTCTAAGGGGTTTTTATAAGAGAATCGTGTCTATGGCATCTTGCTGAGTTATATCAATGTCGTGGCTGTAAATGTAAACGTTTTATAAAACACTTCGTATCGTTCTACGTTTGTTCTAACCACGGGGAGGACGAAGGGGTATGGAAAAAAAATGTTAATTAATCTTCACAAATGTCGTTATAATAACTAATTAAATCAGTGAATTGAAGCCAGTTAATGAGGTTTTCTAAACGCACGTACACGAACTGTAATAAAACTGTCGACGAGTGCCACAATAATACGTTATTAACAGATCAACACTATCAGATTGGGACTAAAATTATATTATAATGATTTGCATACTTGAAGTGGTGCATGGTGATTGGTGTTATGTTAAAATTAGGTGCAAATAATATTTACATAATTTAAAAGCTAACAGTCTTAAAATAATAATAATAATATGTACAAGTATGGTGCAAATGAGTGTTAACAATGAGTGGAACGGTTCAGCAGACGTCAACATATTAAGACCAGACAGGGCTTAAAAAACTTAAAAACTAAGCGACTGCCTCAATAGCGACTGCACGCTAAGGGCACCCCCTGCGTGGTACGGACCTCGGCTTAGGATCGCTGGGAGAGGTCAGAAAGGGACAGGTTGAATGAGATTACAGGACACTGAACGAGACACTATAAATTTTATTGTTATTACGTCTGGGGGCGTTTAGTGTCTCGCAAAGTTTTAAGCTCTCAAAACGGTGAAGGCAAACTTCGTAAGGAAACCGCCACGCCCTAGAACCAAAAATTCGAAGACGTGACATCTACCAACCCGCATTGGTGGATAGGTAACGTCCCAGTCCCTCTCACCGAGGGTAGGCCTGTGTCCCAGAAGTGGGAACATTATAGACTGCTTATGCTTTAAGTGTTGAGCGCGATACTTAAAGAATGTTCAAGAAAAGTCCAAAAATAGCGGGCCAAAGATGATCTAAAACAGATTATCGAAAATAGATACTGTAATGGTCAAGCTCTTGTCTGAGAATCATTCTAGTTCCAGCCTCGATTTAAAACAAGACTCGAATGATTTGAATAAAATATGCGAGTTTTGAATCGACATTCATGCTTGAGCAGCGTTCTAGCTAAGGACCAAAGTCCTAATACGTTTTGTCTAATCATCATCATTCATCATTTCAGCCGGGAATCACCCACTGCTAGATGTCCTTCTTGTGCTCAATCCAGGTGTTTCCCGCGACTTTGACGATATCGTCAACCCAACGCGCTTTTGGACGTTCATGTTTTCTTTGGCCTAACCTTGGCCACCATTCGGTCACAGCTTTACTCCATCGGCCATCTCTTCGTCTAGCTAGATGTCCTGCCCAGTTCCACTCGAGGTGCTCGAGGTGCCCTGTCCCTGACGTAGACTTTCGACCGACGACGGATTTCGGCGTTACGGACTCGGTCTAGTAGGGTTATGCCAAGCATGGCTCACTTCATGGACTCGTATGCGGTGGACAGACCCCTCCAAACACCTTTTGTCTAGTCCTCATTCCTAATGCCATAAACTGATACTTGTTTTAACTCAGTTACCGTCCAAGGTTTATTAATAACCTCTTTTCCCTCTGCTCATTTGCAAACACAAGACTGGTAGGACGAGTCATTTCCGCGACTTGTAGGAAATCAAGTTTTCCAAGTGTAAAGTTACGAGTATACGTGGTAAATAGTTTTACGTATAGATATAACTTATTCAAACGTGTCTTACGACACCAAAATATCTTGCACCTGCACCGAAGTTGTTAGTCTGTATAATTTATACCAATAAGAGCCTGTTTCATACTTTCCGCACTATCTAACTGAAGTTACGGTTTTGTAAGAGTCTAGTAACGGCCAACTGACGGCTGTCATGAAAATGATGGCACCGGGGTTTGACTTTACGGTGTCAAAAACGCTCTCTTGGAAAACACACCAACTTTCTTTCATAAACGTTTCGATGTCGTCATTGGACGGTAAATTGCGGACACTATGCGGGGGTTACCGTATTCTTAGTAAACCTTAGCGTTGAGCTACTGTTTACTGTGTAGAAAAGAACCGAATTTGGACATTACAATATGTCAGATGAGTGAAGGATACTGAAAGAGAACACAACAGAAACCAAACCAAAAATTCGAAGTAATCCACCAAGCTGCCCAATGCGGGATGCATTGGGCGGCTTGGTGGATTACGGCCCACTCCCTCACAGAGTGGAGGCCGGTGTCCCAGCATTGGGAACATTATAGACTGATTATGTCAAAGTGTTTAAAATGGAACTGACGATGACGTAGGTGACGAAACCGGTCATCATTCTGATTATTTGACACAAATTCTTGTTTCCGTAAGTCATACTCGAGATATGGGAAGTACACAATCTCAAGATTGAATTGCACGACCGACAGGCAATCTCGATTGAACATTATAAATTCATTTACGCTGAGGTCGCGTAATGTCGTCCGGTAACGGCGCGGCCGTGACCGTTTACTTGCGTTTAAGGGCAGTTTCATTATTACTCATAGTTTTACATTTGGTTTCTTTGCGAAAAGAACCTGCTTGTTTGGCAGCTCGAGTTTTGAGAAAATGGTTAGAAATTGAAATTTAGATGCTATTTTTACTTCAACGTTTGAATAACTGTCAATAAATGCCAAAACGGTTTGCTCTAAACATATATTATTTTCATAATCAATCAGTAATGGTTCCACTGGCTGGGCCTCAGTGCACCACGCGAGATCAGCGCCTGCCTGAGTTCGAAACCTTAATCCACAACGTGTAAGTTAAGGGCTTTACCACTGAGGCAAAACTGCTCAAAAATACAACAAAATATCTTATACACCTAAAGCTTTGGAAAAACGAATATCTTTTAATTTTCGGAAAGTCAATCGCGTTTTTTCTTTGGCGCATATTTTCAGCATAATATATCCCTGAAATTCCGGAACAACGGTCACCCTACGCAAGAAATAAAGTATGTATGTTTAGTAAGTATTGCAAAATACACGA
Source organism: Eremobia ochroleuca (assembly GCA_949629135.1). Classification (NCBI taxonomy): domain Eukaryota; kingdom Metazoa; phylum Arthropoda; class Insecta; order Lepidoptera; family Noctuidae; genus Eremobia; species Eremobia ochroleuca. The sequence continues at coordinate 14,550,759 of OX451408.1, forward strand.
TACTTACAACATCGGGATGTTTATAAAATAATCCGCACGTTATTGTTGCATGTGACTTGATCCATAATAAAGTTTGGTGCTGTAGTGACACACTGTGGTTAAGCAGTGGACTCCTCAAGTTCTGAGATGAGCTACACGATTACTGACAAATGCTTGCTGGACAGGTCCACTCACATCTGTGTGGTTCTTTTCTCAAAAGACCATTTTTGGCACTGATCTACATGATCAGTAACAAACTATCAATCACAAGTAATCACAACCTAAATAATTTAGAAGGATACTGCTAATCCATTGCTTCATATGTTTGGAAAATAAATCTTTTCAGCGTCGCAAATACTGCAATGAACGTTGTTGAACTGTCAAAATGGAAACCATTCCTACTGTTAGTGTATTACGCAAAAATCCCGCTGATCAAGAGTATATGTCTGGACTTTAAAAGATACTTTGAAGCTATCGACTCCATCTAGCTTATTATTTTATGATATTTGACGTGATTCCAATGCTATTCAATTAATCCTATTCTATTTCTATTTTATGTTATGTGATTTAAATTCCTTAAATAGGAATTCAGTTTACTAACGTAATGACTCGGACTTGCAAATAGGAACGGAAAAGATTGCAAAATATATGTGAATAGACTAAAAAAACTGTGGTTTCAGCGGTTTTTTTATGACGTACCTATTCATAAAAATCTGCTGAAAAGTAAGAAATATGCAAGATATTTAACACCCTGCCCAGTGTAATGGAGCTAGAGACCTCAGAAAGTAATTTGCGAAAGACCTTTTACGTGCGATTTCTTAGCACTAGCTGGAGACATCTCGTAAAAAGGGTACGATGGGGCTGAAATATCTTTGATAAAAGCCCCTAAACAAAATTAGATTAAAAAAAAGAGATCTCCTAGGCTCTAGGCTGATCTACATCACGGGTTCGTGGTTAAATGATAACAGCCGCACGGGTCGCTGTCATTCATAGATCTTGACAGTCGTGTAACCCGCACTGGGCCTACGTGGTGGATTATGATCCAATCCCTCTCACAGAGAGCAAACCTGTGTCCCAGCAGTGCGAACATTATACGCTGATTATGAATGGGTAGACAGAAGCCCAAAAGTGATAAGCAGTCTTAGGGGTATCGTGTTACCCAGTAACTAGGTTAGAGGAGGTCAGACAGGGAGACATTCCATGCAAAATACTGGTATTCGGCTGCATCCGGTTTGACTGGAAGGCGACCCCAATATAGTTGGGAAAAGGCTAGGCAGATTGATATTGAAGTACGTTACATCACATCAGAATTTATCCCCCTCCCCCCGCCTCACGAAACATTCGGCCCACTGCACATACATCACTGCTTCAATTGCTTCATTTATAAAGGACCTGTATGGGACAAGTTGTGCATTTATCAACGAACATCAAAATAGGGCCAGCCTTGGCCACTGTGTACAGAGACATTAGAACCATCAGCATTTTCCTATTGATTGCATTAACCGATTGACAAAACGTACCTGTGACACAGATACCTACTTAGGCAATATTTATTTTACATGTAGAGCCTACTACGCGCTACGGTGACCATACACACTGGTTTTTGAAGGACATACGTATACATGGTGACCTATGATGTGACGTAATACGTTATGCGTATATTTGATTTAAAAATTTGAGAGAATTTCCAAGTTATGGAACAACAAACCTACTGTCATTATTAACAAAGCTCAAATTCCATTGCAACCAATAACTATTAGGACCTTTTTGTTACAAATGGTCACTCAAAAATCAACTTAAAAATTTAAAATACATTGCACTAAAGTAGATAACTGGTTAGGTGACGATGGAATGTAAATTATTTGAGATTATGAACACTGCTAGACTGCTATACATGGTTTTCTATGACGTAATACATTGAGGATGCTGTTCATAACAATTTTTCTTTGAAGAGTTTTTGTCTGCTGATAAAAAATTTAAATGTTTTTGCCCAATTTGGATCACAGTTGGTTATTAATGATGCCATTTTGTTATTTTAGTTACGGAAGGGTTTAATTTTAAATAACTTGAAGATGTTGTAACTTATTTCATATTTCTCCTGCCTTTATACCAATCATTTAGGATCAACGCAACATGTCTTTTTCTTCCGTACTTCTGTATAATGCTCGGTTCCTATACATAGACAAAAACGAATCGTTTGGCTTACCAATGGTAGCATTTTTTATTGCCAAACTGGGCATATATGTAAATAGATTCGTAAGCTAATTTTATCTGTGATAGAATTACTTCCATGTGGTATCAATAGTCTTCTCCTCGGTAGTCACCCCCTGTAGCCATATCACCTTTCACACAGTCCATCCATCATTTCTTCGGTTTTCCCCTACTCTTACCTCATTTTTTTTACTTATTTATTGTTGATAAATAAAGAATTTGCGTCGTAGCTAAACATTACAGTTTATGTGGTTACTTTTCCATTAGTTATCTAAACACAATGGTTCGACGATGAAATCACCACTGGTTTGCATAATAAATGGTTGAAACGCGTTGAAATATTGGTTTTACATATAAAACCTATTTCAAACCAGATCATTTTACCTGGCAATAAATCACAGGTAAAATATATTTTTTTTTTTTCATTACCTTCGCCATTATGATAAAGGTCGTAGCTAAATAATAACAGCCACATGGGTTAATTGAAGGATCAGCTACGCATGCCGCTGTCGGTTTGTCGATGGGTGACCGTCCATTACATGAAGATGCCTCCGTGTCTCGGAAAGCACGTTAAGTCTTTGATTATCAATATCCTTCAAAATGATTCACATTCTGATTCATAGTGTGTTACGCAATTGTGTTGCTGGTTTCTGAAGGTCAGATAGGCAGTCCCTCTATGTAAAATACTGGTATTCAGCTGCATCCAGTTAGACTGGAAACCGACCCCAACGTAGTTGGGAAAAGGCTAGGCAGATTTACTTGCGTCATCAAGACCTCAAAAGACTACTCTTAGAGTTTATAAGCAAAGCTGTTAATGGAATTCAAGCAAAAACTATAAACAGACCCTGTATCTTATATATTATGTAGTAGATTGGGAATCATTACGTCGACGACGCAACATGATGGCATGTAGGTGTTAGAACGACTTGCAATTAAGACCATAGAGTATATAGACTTGTAATTGAGACGCTTTGCGACAAAAACTGATGGGAGTGAGTCAATCACGACTGTTTATTATTATTTAAGATATTAATAATGACAGGATACTGCGAATTTGATAATTTTATATCTATAATTTATAATTTTGCATCACTATCAATATCACAGTGATCATGAACATGAACATGTGTAAACATTTTATATGCTTGAGTACGAGGCTTTTCTACGTCGTATGTGTATATTTTGTCTTTTTTTATTTGTAATGTGCGTTTTGTTTGTGCAGAATAAACAATTTTTTTTTATTGGGTTCGGCAGTTGTTATAAGTAAAATAACAGTGATTGAACTGGAGAATACATTTTAGTATTAGATAAGTAGATAAAATAATTAATTAGGTACATAAATATTTACACGTGAAGATTCTACAATGCTGGACAAGCAAACAATACCATCCAGAAGCAGTCAGATTTCAAATATTCCGTCAAAATATTCATGGAATTTCCGTCGTTGCGGTGAGAAGGACGGTGAAGGACGATTTGGATGTTTGCAAAATGTTAATCCAAATAGAGACGAACGATTTGTATCTAATTAACATTCTGCCAGTCGATTCTGTTAGAATCTCACCGTGAGAAGTTAGGTGAAGTGAGCTGTCATTCCGTCTCATGTTAGGGATTGAGAATAATGACATCATTTTTATCATCGCTTTAAGCTCACTTCACCCGAGTTATCACGGTGAGATTTTTACAGAATAGCACTACTGAGAATTTGAAACGCAATGCAATTTGTAATATTGGCGTTGGTGTGATGTACCCGACGCGACGGTGTCTATGTCTGAGGTAATTCTTAGCAACGCTACTCTTACCATGTTTTTATTCTAGAGAACTTTTATGTAGGTATTGTTCGTTTGCCCGTTCACACTATAGCGGTATGGTTCCATTGAACAGGGAGGATCGTCGGACCAGCACCCTAATTGCGTAACACACTATTACTCTCAATTTGAATCATTTTGAAGCATATTGATAATCCATTGCTCCATATGTTCGAAAAACGTGTCTCCTCAACAACGTAAATAACGCAATGAATGTTGTTGAACTGTCACAATGAAACCCATTGCTACTAATAGTGTGTTACGCAATTAGCCTGCCGGGCCCTAATTCACTATGACCACTTAATAATTCCGAAGTAAGGAATACCACATCAATTCCTTAGTTAATCACGCCAACTTCGCGTTCATTTCGCGCGGTTTTGTTCATCGTGTCATAGAGAATACGTTACCTGACGGATGTCGTGTCTCGTGGTCTTCTGCCCGACGATTGATGTCGGGACGAGAAAGTGGTTCAATTCATTCTGCTCGTTATTCTGATCAAACTATTTCAGGTTTTGCGCATTTAACGTTACATGTTGTATACTCTAGATGCGCGGTAAACTCTGCTCGCCTGATGGAGGAGGAAGATTTTGCGTGACGTCAGAGTGATGCATAGTTCGCATGTGGCGATGTAGATGCCGCCACAACTATACCAGAGCGCAGCGACAAAATCTGGGCAAGAAGTGGTTACGTGTGCATAGTGTCGCTGCAACTTGCGGTTGCGTTGTGGTTGCGTTGTCAGTAGGTAGTTGCGATGTGCTTACGTTGTGGCTAGTGTTTAGACTGACTCCGTCTGTGACAGTGTCGTAGCGTTACTACGTTGTGGTTGCGTTTTGGCTGCAACGTCGCCTTGATGTGGACGGTAGGTATTGCCCACACGGTTGATTTTGACAGCCAAATGGAAAATGAATAGTATATTAACACGGAATACTGTGTGAATATACTACACATTTTCATTTACATGTATATTACATTACAAATTAGCGCCCGTCCACATGGAGTCGTTGCGGTGTGGTTGTCGTACTTGTGATCGGGACCTTACAACATAGAAAGGATATTAACACTCGTTTTCTGCTAAGTAAAGGCAACTGGCTGGACAAGTTCCTAAGCATTTCCTTTTTTGAATCACCTCTTATTTTTTTTTTCTATCGTGAATGGAAACTCCATGGAGAACGCGTCTGATATCTAGTCCGCACTGAATACAGTGAATACTCAAGTTTTAAATAAGGCGGCGGCGTTCGAAAATAGCGCGAAACCGATATGGAAACTCGATTACAACAAAATTGGATTTATATTGGTACTTTAACGCATTAGGACAGTGTTTGTCTGAATTATACGCTGCATTAGGAATATCTGGCGGATAATATTCATTCCTTCATTAATATTGGCGTATCATGTCCGCGTAGAATGCCTTATTGACAAAGCATTTACCTACACAACTTTCGTCATAGCATGTATAATCATAAAATTAGCGGAAAATTGTGCAATTGTAAGTTAATTCAGAAGACTTCCTGACACAAATAGCCAGCCTATAATGTCTCCATTGCTGGGACACAGGCCTTTTCTCTTCAAGATGGAGTGGAATGTAATCTACCACGCGGGCCCAGTGCGGGTTAGAAGAATGTCACATGTCTTCGAATTTTTGGTTATAGGACTTGCCGGTTTCCTGCCGGTCGATTCTGTAAAAATCTCAACGTGAAATCATAAGCGAAGTGAGCTTGAAGTGAGCAGTGTCAATAGTGTTAATCCCCAATGACAGCTCACTCCACGCTCACTTCACCCAAGTTTTCACGGTGAGATGGTTACAGAATCGCACGGCAGTTCTGATGCTGGTCAGTCAAATCTTATATTTTAATTTGCCATTAAATTGCACTTTTATGTGTCACAAATTCGATTATTATTATTAGGTTGCCTATTGTTGTCTATTTGTTTATAAAATTTTTGTAGTTATAATCGTATATTTTTATTCTTGTTATGTATTTTCTGGTAAAAAATATGGTTTGCTGGTTTTCAATTAAGTATATACAACATGTAACGTTAAATGCGCAAAACCTGAGACACCCCAACTGATTTTTATTTAAATTGACCTATTTCAAAGAAAGAAAATAAGTCATTAAAAAAATTGTAAAGGTTTTATGTGCTGTTTTAATTTTACTGGCCATTCTGAGTGTTTCTTGCGTCTGCGACGACGCATTATCGAGGGAGGAGTCGTCACCGGGCCGCTGCGCCGCGCTGACATTGGGTTGCTTGACCTATTAATAAATAGACACGGCAACGTTTTTAATGAAGATTTTTTTGAAAAATGTGACCTATGTATAAAGTGGTTTAATGAATTGTGCTCGTTATTCTGATCAAACACGTTGTATAAATAAATAAATTACAAGGAAAAAAGAAGAATTGATTCTAGTTAGTTACAATAGGTTCTAGTTATGCTTTCAACTTATGCTTTTACCCAGACCCGTTACTTGGGGCTGGTCAATTAGCGATTTGCGATTTATGACTACTTTTGTTAGCTTGGGCCTAATAATACCTGTTAAAACAAATGTATGTGTTATTAAATAAATAAAAAAAAATAATGTAAAGTATCTACATGGTAATGCTACAAGACTTTTGGGCACTTATCCTATTGACAGCGATGTGGACGAATTTTTTTTTGCCCTTGAGCTCCGTGGCTCCTCCGTTTTTCTTTTTATATTTTATCATATACAACATGTAACGTTAAATTAGCAAAACCTCAGACACCCCAACTGATTTTTAATTCAATTGACCTATTTCAGGGAGAAAATAAGTCATTAAAAACAATTGTAAAGGTTTTATGTGCTGTTTTAGTTTTACTGGCCATTCTGATCGTTTCTTGCGTCTGCGACGACGCTTTATCGAGGGAGGAGTCGTCACCGGGCCGCTGCGCCGCGCTGACATTGGCTTGCTTGACCTATTAATAAACAGACACGGCAACGTTTTTAATGAAGATTTTTTGAGAAATGTGGCCTATATTAAAAAGTGGTTCAATTAAATTCTGATCAAACTATTTTCAGGTTTTGCGCATTTAACGTTACACGTTGTATTTGTAGCAGTGTGCAGTTTAGTATAAGCTTATTATATTATAATAATTAAGGCTTATTGGTCAAATGGTTAGTAGCAGCATAATAAAGTGATTTCAAATGTAAGTACAGTCTTAATGGTCTTCTCACAGAAATACATAACATCACCCTCGTTTCTTTTTAAACTTCAAGAAACTTCCTGATTAAAACTTTCTTGTTTGCGTAACCTTTTTGGGATGTAATTGGTAGTTATTAAATCATTATATGCTATATGAGTAAGTGCCGGGGTCGCGACTCTTGTAATGTACCTAAGGGTGCGGCCGTGGATCGCAATGACCTACTGCCGTCTGTCCGTGTGAGAGATTTTTCCTCGAAACGTTTTTGCAATTCAAAGCAAGTAACTAATAGGCATTTTTATAGACACGCACATGCAACTTGTGCAATCTTGTAATTTCCATATGAATCGGAATATTCGAAACATGGTAAACCAACGCTGTATGACTTTTGGCCATTCAGACACGTGTTCGTGCTTAATTGCTTTTTGATGGTTTTCTAAAGGCTCCACGAAGCTAAAGATTAGTTTTTGGGCGTAAAGTATAAGAATTCAGGCTCCCGCAGACAGGCACGACGCGAGACTAGACTAGTAGAACAATTTCTATGAAAACTTCGTGGAATTGTTCTACCAGAATCGCGTCGCACCGCGGTTGGGTCACGCGGTCACGCCTAATGGCTTAGGAGATCTTCAGCTTTAAATCTTCACCAATTTTTGACACTGGCCAGTTAACCAAAATGGTACAGACGCCAGCACATCAAGCTACCCGAATCTGTCAAATTGTCCCAACTTTGAGCCTTATGCTTCAGCGATAAAGTTGAAAATCTATTAAAGACATTTGACAGATTGTAGTAGCTTGATGTGATGGCGTCTGTACCTACTTTGCTGAATGGCTTATCTTTCCACCAAGGCATGATCTATTCTCGTATAGTCAGGTACCTCATGCTTAGACGAAGAAACAACAAAGCCAATCGCGATCTCAGTTTATACATATAGAAACAAACACAAGAACCCTATTCAGTAAAACTCACATCGTGAAAACCTATGTGAAGTGAGCGTCAATCCCTTGCATCAGGTGGAGATTTTTACAGAATACGGATGACATCAAAACCTGTTATGATTAAATAATCCATCCTAACAATGACAACAAATACAAAAAATATATCTACACTTTCTAGCCAATCGGTAATCGCGTTTGAAACAAAAGAGTCGCTGTCAAAAGAAGATGGCGACTGTTAGCATATTTATTATTGGCCAGTGAAAGCGTCAGTTACGTGCTTTGAGTGTTGTATCACTATCGGCAGGACTGCTGAATAAGATCGTAAAGAGAAAATACATCGATAAGTCATAATAATATATGAATATTGTTTGGTTTAAATTGTTACACGCACAACCTCATAAGGGGTCATTGTACTCATTATTATGAACAACTTTTACTATGGGGCCAAATCTGAAATCGAGAAAAAAGAATCAGCTGTTCCCTACATTTTGACGAGTTATGCGAACATAAACGTAGGGAACAGCTGATTTTTTTTCACAATTTCAGGTTTGGTCCCATAGTAAAAGTTGTTCATACTGATGAGTACAATGATCCCTTATGAGGATGTGCGTTATTTAAGTTACAGCTTGTATAAACTAATAATAAAGCTGTCGTGCGATTCCGTAACCATCTCACCGTGATAAATTGGGTGAGCGTGGAGTGAGTCGCCAATAGTGTCAATCCCTAGCATCAGCATGACTCACAGCTCACTCTAAGCTCACTTCACCTTAGTTATCACGGTGAGATTTTTCCAGAATCGACCGGCTGAGGAGTTTGTTTGTTTTTGTGTATGTTTGTTTGAAAGCCCTAATCTCTGGAACTACCTGTCAATGCAAAATTCTGTTTGCATGTGATAGCTCAATTTTTGAGGAAGGCTATAGGCTATTTACCATCACGCTATGACTCGTAGGAGCCGAGCAAAATGAAAAAAAGTAAGAAAGAACGCTAAGACAGAACAGAGTAATAACACGGGCAGGCGATGCGATGCGACGCAACTGGGGCCGTATTATGACGTATTAATGCCACCATTTTTCCAGTGTGAGAGGGAGACGGAGCTATAGAAGGCCGATAGCACCATCTCTTTTTTGCAATGGAATAATGATGGCATTAATACTTCATAATACGGCCCCTGGGCGGGTCGGGGAACAAGATTTTTTACGCGGACGAAGTACACGGGGCTCATATTTGGGAGGTATCTTATCTATGTAGATAAGACACCTCCCGAATATAAGCCCTTGATAAAAACCCAAACCTATACGAAACACAAACCCAATTCATAAACGTTGCTTAAAATTAAGTAGTGATTAGAAACTGTTTAATAATACATTTTTGAAAACGGAACGTCACTTAACTTTAATCATCGTTTATAAATAAACCGCATAATGCTCAACACAAGTAAACCAATCTTTTAGGAAGTAAACATTTAAACAAACACCTGTCGCCTGACATTAGGGACTCTACACTACACGGCACTAGTAATTTCTCCTGTACGATATTGTGGGTGCGTTTACAAACATTTAAAGTCACATACACAAACAGTCAGACCCGGAACAACTACTTGTAGGTCATACAAATATTTGTTCCGTGCGGGAAACGAACCCGCGACACGCAGCGCAGCAGTCAATTGCGCCAACCGTGCCGACCAAACTGCCAAACTGTTGCAGTTTTTAAAAGAAGAGTAAAAGAACACTATCTAGAGGGGCTTGTGGCTAAGTAATAACAGCCACACGGGTCGATCGATCAGGTTAAGCTACGCTTGCCGCGCTTGCGTGGATGGATGACCATCTTCACATACCAAGACCCCTCCGTGCCTCGGAAAGCACGTTAAGCCGTTGGTCCCGGCTGTCATTCGTGGATCTTTGACAGTCGTTAAGGGTCGTTAGTAGCCCGAAAGTCTGACAAACAGTCTTACCAAGTGGTATCGCATTATCCAGTAACTGGGTTGTGGAGGTCAGATAGGCAGTCGCTCCATGTAAAATGCTGGTATTCAGCTGCATCCGGTTAAACTGGAAGCCGATCCCAACATACCTATTTGTGAAAAGGCAGGCAGATGATGAGTAAAAGAACACTATCTTTCCACTTCATCATAGTTTTGTATGTATTTATTAAGTACTTTGATTACGTTATATTTATTAACATCCTAGTGATATTTATTTTACAAATATGTTGGTACATGTTTACTTGTATGTATATTCTCAGAGTATTTGTTTAGTTTTAATAAGTGAATAATAGTTTACGATTTTATGTATTTTTTTGTCTCCTTTACTCTTTCACACGCTGTCTACTACATCTCTCTACCTATTGTCCTATCGCAGGACGGTATGCTGGAAGAGATTTATTATGAAATAAGCATCAACTTTGTATCTGTTGTTCTGTTCGGTTTGTTTTTTGTCTGGATGTGTGTACATAAATAGTAAAATAATTAAACACAATAATATTAAACAACCTAATCGGAATTTTAAGGTAATCCAGCTCATTTTAGGTTATGTCACTAATAAATTTAAACATTTCCTAAAGTTTAACTTACAATGAACAAGAACATGCTTAAACTGCATTCCGAAACTGTTAAAGCCTTCGGTAAATCGATAAATAAATTTACTTCGTTTCATTATTTCATTCTAGCACGAAAGTTATATTTGAGAAAATATTTGTGTGCTACGAATAATTTTATTATAGTCTACACCATAGATTTAGTATATTGTATAATTTATGGTCCACACTAATTTTTTAAATTGCTGCAGAGCCCAATAGCTCATTTTAACCTTCTTATCACCAGCCTCGGTAGCGCAGTAGGCAGCGCGTAAGTCTCATAATCTTAAGGTCGTGAGTTCGATCCTCACCCGGGGCAAATGTTTTTGGCATTTTCCCCAATACTTTTTATTCCTTACCCGTACTTTTTCTCAACTAACGAGGCCATAGAACCTGTTTGCTACTAGTTCTGTTGCAACTGTCAATCTATACGCACCTGGCGTTCATTGCGAAATGTTAACGCGTATGCAAATCCCATCAGCTTAAACAATGAAATGTCTTTACCAAGCCGGCCCACGTCGGTACCTTAAGTATCTGTTTACATTCATAAATAGTAATAAGACTTGTAATAATTGTCGCTATGCAATTTCGCAACTTACATTCCGCCACAATGCGTGCGACATTTCACAAATAGATTGCTGTCAAGATTAATTTCGACGCCATCTATTGACAAGTAGGAGTACTATTCAAATTTGAAAATTGACATGTCGCAACGCATACCTAATTATTTCCTTTCATACGAAATAATATGTAACCATGTCATATTTAATCATGTTCTATAATAATAATAATGTCTGGTTTATAGCCGTAATAAAGAAAAAAATTAATTGATTTATGTTTCTTTCTTTCAGATCCGATCTTGCTGGAGCGCCTCTAAGAAGGATGTAAGTGCAAATTTTGTTTAGTGCGTAATTGTTAAAACGTTGTATTGTTTATTTTTATCTCATTTCGTCATCTAAGTTAACAACCAAAGCGAATACCGTTAGCTTATCGATAGGCCATCTTTAACGAATTTATAAGCGGATGGAGTTTACCTCTTTTGTAATAGGTACACAATTACCAACTTAGCTTTACTGCTTAGCTCTTATGTAAGAGCTTAAAGGATGGTTTTCGTGTATTTTTTTGTTTTACTTGGGGTGTTTTGAGTAACAAGCACCAAACATTCCTATTCTTATGTGCAAGGAGGTAAGGTTAAATTAATGACAAGTCCGACCAACGTTGTTTTTGTTGTTGCGATGCCAACATATCCTTTCTGTATTCAAGCAACTGGTCATACACACACACAAATTTAAAAACACCATATAAAAAAAAAACGACAAAAATATTTATTTACTTACTTACATAGTAACGTAGTGTCGATGAAAATTATTTTTGAATTCATCAGTGAGGTCAAGCCAATCGTGATGGCTGATGGTTTGAATCCACTAATTATAGCCACAATGCGTTGGGATTAAAGATCATAATCATAGAGTTAATGACTAAAAATATTTTTTTATGATTACTGCTTACGACTGCAACCTTAACCTCTGTGGTGTAGGCAGAAGCCTAACCCAAAACTACTCACCATAACAAATCTTTATGAAATAATATCTGCCTGCTCTTGTAATATTTTTTCATTCTAGAGATATTGAACTTTATTGTGTAGGAATTAAAGATACTTAACTAGAACATCTTTATTTACTGAGGTCAAGACTTCCTTGCGTTCTTGTACCTAATAGATAGAACGTATAAATTGCAAAATATCAAGATTTTAAATGAATTCTCGACCTATGAAAGCAGATCAAAACCCACTTTCGCATTTAAATCACGCTTGTATAATATTTAGATGAGAATTTACAATTTTAATTGTTGTTGTACCTGGCATTTTCTCATCTTAAACACAAAGAAGTGAAATAGATCAAATATGAGTAATATTTCGCAATGTTACGACTTACAAACTTATTGTTGGCGGCACATTGAAAGCATGCCGTGAGAACTCCCAGCTCCTGATTGGCCAACATTGATAGTAAAAAGGGCTTCTGGTAAACGATTACTGTTGTCGACTGCAATTTGTATTGCGTTAATCGTTAACTAAGGTTATTTGATTGCGTCATTCAATCTTATGAGATCAGAGGCCGTGTTATGATTATCACTTGTTAGAACCTTAATTTTTCCAGTGCAAGAGTCCAGAGTGAGTCTCTTGTTGTGCCATTCTTTTGGCAAAGCATGGCGCTTTACTGACTGGTAAACTACTTACTGGTACTTTCCTCCTGCACACTAGAGTAGGTAATAATAGTTTATGGCCCCTAGTAGTGTCCTGTCAGTCTATTCTGTAAAAATCCCTCACCACGAAAAGGGGGCTTGAATCGAAATTAACTGTAATTTCACTTGATGTTTAGGGATTGATACTATTGACAGCTCACTTCAAACTTAATTCACCAGTTTTCATGGTAATTATGTTTACAGACTAAATCGACTGGTTCTTGTCTTTTTGCCTATATATCACATTAAGCCTTATCAGATCTATCTAACTAATAAAACAATCAGGTTATCTAAGCCAGCACATTACACAGAATGAAATTGTAAGAACTTTTATCTCCCAACAACGCGGTCTATCTACATTCCAGACAAAAGCTAAATAAGTGTGATATCAATATGTTTACGTGGTAGTCACGGCTGCTCGCCGACATTAGACAGTGCGTGACAAAAACCGCATGCCAAATGCATTACCGACAATACATACAGATTACGTGATGTTTTATTTAGCAACGAGCTCATAATTTCTGTAACTGATAGACAAGGACATTCCGTAAATGTTTCAAGATCATTTTTTTTTTTTGTAGCCTTTTGTAAGTTTTATGTAATATTTTGCTGAAATTTCAGTTGAGTACGTATTATGTTATTGTAATATTTAAGCTGCGCTTTAAAATGGTTGAACTAGATCAGAAATGTTAATTTGTTCTCAGACCAACTACCTTACATTATTATGAGCTTTTGCTTATCATAATAATTTATAGATTTCACTAATACTGCGATACTGTCAGAACATAAAACTCGATCAAAGTTTACAATCAATCAGATAAGACATCTGAGTGTCAACGTTTACTTTCTCTTTCTTCAAATTAATGGCTAGGGTGTTAAACGGTGTGCTATATCATTCAAAACCTTTGCCCAACCTTTTGATTGTGTACAAACTTTTACTTATAAATCAAAAATTCTTACATAAATCACGCCATATCAGTATTTCTGCTACCTTTCATAAATATGATTTCATTGCAACATACAAACATGATGTAGCCGTTGATGATTTTTGGAAATCACAATTTCACCAGCGACCAGAAAAGTGAGTTCTTTTTACGCGGTTTTTCAAAGAAACCCCGACATTTTGATGCTATCAAAACGAGTTATTACTGTAAGATTGCGAATTTACACCTGCATATGGTTTCACGTTATTAAATTAAAGTAAATGATGTTGGTTGTGGACACTTCAGAATCGTCACTTCTGCTAGTGTTGGTACACTAGCAAAGTGACGATTCTTTGAGAAAAGAAAGGAAGTGATTGTTACTGTAATATAAAAATGTTGCTCATCAAGGATTCTATTCGAGAACGATTCGAGAGGATTTCATCTGTATTCAATTATATCAAGATTTACGCATGAGCATTGCTTTAACACACGGGTATAATAAGACATAAGCCTATAAACAGTCGGTGCGTCTTACCAATAATCATTTGTCCCATTTGCCATAGCAATAACAGTTCCATCAATCTTCAACAAACTGAAATTCTCACATGTTTGTCATATTCTATCGTCGGTGATCGGTTGTGTCATTCACGACTTCTTACGTACATACACATGTAGGTGCAACCTTGTAGTTAGTGGGTTATGCTGCGTCAGCGTGGGATGATCATTGTTTGCAATTAAGCACCCGCCTCCTCTTAATAATCTGTTCGGAGATGTGAATACAAAATATTTTTGAGTTGACGACCTTCGTTTAATAAGTTTGAGATTATCAAGAGTACGTTGTTGATACCAAGTATGTATTTTGTAGCTAGAAGACATAAAAACTTAACACGATCCAATATTCAAAAGCTTCCAGGGTATCATTTGCTGCCAAATACTACACGGTCTTTAACAACCATTGTGCGACATCTCGGGCGATCTCACAAAAAGATGACTACTCCTAAATCATTTCTCATGCAAAAAGTTTCTTCAAAACTCTCAATAAACTCACATTGATAGAAATTTTCTGCGAAATTCCGGTGACTGTCCATTGCAAAGCACGCCGACAGTTCAGTGTGTGCACCTGTACTTTCCTTCTGACGCAAGTTTCAAGTAACCGCTGACCGATTACGTTTTGTGGGCGTTTTGTTATGGTCGTAATGTTTATCTTCAAAATTCTTTCACGATCCGAATCGGGAACAAAAATGAAATACGCGGAAATGACTATAAATGCCGTGCATTATTAGACCTAGAATGTTAATGGCTACCAATTATTCATTACTTTCAGAATATGGCTGCTAACTCCACATTCTTTAGCAGTTAGTTTTAGACGAAAGCGTAAGTATTAAGTAACTAGATCATACTGCTTGATCATGTTGTAAATATTCTCTTTTTAAATCTAGTTCTTTGGACATTGTGAAAGTTTGTGCGGTAACAAACAAACGTCAATGAACTGCCCTACAGCAAAACCAAAAGAAGAAAATGATACAAATTAATCATTCGCCTCATTGGTGACATGCTTTGAGGCCTCCGCTTCTAAATGAGACGATTGGATTGCGTATAATAAATTGGGTTTTCTAGTAGAGCAATTTGACTCCGATATTATAATAACAAAAGCAAATTAGAATTTCTTCCAACGAAGAAATTTCAGGATTCAGAACAAAATCAACTGATAAATGGTTGATCACCTAAATGAAGAAAACTAGTTCACAATAAAAAAAAAAACAACTATTCACCGCGAAGGAACAGCGTGGATGGTTTACGAAAGGAATTACATAAAGAAACCCCAGTTATTACATCAGTTCAATCTCACAATGACCAAGCATGTTAGCTATTTGCATAGAGGTAATGGATGCATACCATACTGAACTCACAATTCGACAATACACCGAGTTCATTGATCGTTATTGAAAAATATGCGTATAATAATGAGTGAAAGGTGCCGTGAGTCTTTTATAGGGCATTGTTTAACGGCACCGCCGCCGTGATAGTCCTTCAATATTATAAGTAAAAGACTTATGCTATAAGTTTAGTTATCATACTTCATAAATCTATTCTGTGCTTGAATGGATCATAAATATTCATGTAATTTTGCAACATGTGGGTAATCTATGCAGCACTGTGCCAATGCCAGATCATAATCAATCTCTTCTCTACATATCATGTGGCAGTTGTAAACCTCGATAGTCATTGTGAATGAGAAGGGGCTGTTGTTTAATAAAACTTTGCCTGGTGATAAGCGAGTGATAAGCTATATTAACACTTTGCGAGACACTAAACGCCCCTCGACGAAATAATAATAAAACTTTTAAGTATTGTGTCTCGTTCAGTGTCCTTCAATGGGTTAAGTATAAAGTATTATTAATTGGGTAGCTATGATTGGTGGCAACGCCCCCAACGCTCACTTGATTTTAGTGTAACCAGTGGTTACAATTCCGCAATGTAAAGTGACCATGAAGATACTGACAGATAAAAATCGAAAGTGTCAGAACGACAGACAAGTGGGTGGCGCACTCTCTTCATGTACAAAATCGCATTTACATTTTTCATACTGATGGGCGCGGCTGAATGTCTCAAGCAAGTCCGTCGCATATTACTCGCTAATGTGGTTTAATCATTATTTATGGTTTGTAAAAATTAAGAAACCGGTGAAAAGAAAACATACCTTTTTCTGGAATTTCATTTCCACTTGCACATCTTAATTCTTCATCGCTTTGACTAAAATTCTGTAGACTTCCTTTCTTTATTAAATAGTTTATTTCATTATTCAATGTGAAAGTGCTAAGAAATTAGACATCGGAGTTAATTAAAAGACTTAAATAGCAATAAATGTGTACGCGGATGGTTTATTATATCTAGTTATTATTAATAAATAAGAAATACCAGTAATAAAGTGTGTTTTAACGAGCAACGTCTGAAATGGTTCTTTCATTTGAAAATACAGTTTATAATTTCAAATAATATTAATTTTAAATTTCCTTCCGCTTGACAGTAGAACATCAACATTATTTCATAGGAAAATTAACGTCTTACAGAATCACAGGTTGTAAAAACATCTAATCATTGTCTCCGACTTTCACATATTTACCGCAGATTCTAATCGTTCAGTGTTGCCACAACAAAGCCTTTAGATACGATCGGGGACAATTTTGTGTAATTAGATCTGTTCAGCCATTGTCAAGTTGTGTGCGCTTATTACAGGGCAAGCGATACAGTTAGCAGATAACGGCCTCAAAGGTGAGTGTCGCGAGATTTTAATTACCGCTCGCAACACTGAGAAAACTTGATACAAGAATGTCGTGTAACTATTGAAGGCTGTGTGAAAACAGTGAAATTATTCAAGAAATACGCAGCAGTTCTTAATCATTGCTTATGCAAAAAATATTACGAACAATTTGCGTTTACTAATGTAAGTACCTACGTAATATGAAAAATTTCAACATTAGATAAATAATGCCAAGTAATAAACACAAAGTGCCGCAATTCACACAATGCTATGCACACGTAAAATAAACTTCACTTTCTTGTATAATTTCTATATAAACAAAAAACATGCAAACAAAATGCTTTCTTCGATTTTTGTGAGCGCTTTTCGCTGCGTCCGGCAATCTCACGTACGTGCCACTTCGCGACTACCGTCGCGCTTTCCAATCGCGAATTTGAATTTAGAAGAGCAAAAATTAAAATTAATATTCATGCCATCTATTGTCGAGTAACCTAAAACTCTGCAATAATCTGATTATTTAAAAAAAAAAAAACCATGGAAAACTAAATATTATTGCTTTCATTTATTGACATAGTCAATTAATAATTAACTTTTGTCAATTAAATTAGAATAGAATAGATAGCAAGCAAGTTTAGTAGGTATTTTAATTTAATCTTATGTTTTAGGAGTATGTTTAGAAGTGCTGTGAAGACTAGTGTAACAGACACCAGTCACAGATCAAAAGAACTGTTACTTACTCCGAAAAGTATTCAATAACAGTTATATTACATCAGGTTAATTTATCGAGTGATTCCCGTGTACTCGCATAGCTTCGCGTTTCGTTACGTCAAGTCAGCGAAAGTGTTTGTCCTACTGCTCAGTAGGTACATATTGATAAGTACTTATTTATTCGTACCTGCACCATGGAATTTCTCTCATTGGTATGTCCGTACTAAGGAGGTGCTCGTGGCTAAATAATAACAGTCGCACGGGTCGCTCTTGCCGCAGTCAGTTCGTTGATGAATGATCATTCATTACATATAAAATGTAGGATAATGTATGGATAAACTTGGCACTGGGATAAGAGCGTATGAAACAAAATTTGCGACGTTTTATTCTACCCAGACGGGAAGAATAAAGTGACGCAGAATACAATGTTGACAGAATGAAAAAAAAAAAAGCCAAACTAACGGTACATTTGGTTCGTACGACCTTACCACCAGTGCCAAACCTTTTTTTTTTTGTTCCGGAGTAGAAAATCCTCATGGATGTTCTCCGCCCTGGGCGGGCGAGGGGTCTGTCAGACTCTTACTGACTAAAAACCACCCCGGTGTTCCATCTCACACCTACGCCGGGGGTCGCGGGAATGTACGATCCTTCCGCAACCCGCGACTGGTGCCGGCCCGCCACTGCGGGCCTCCTCGGGTCAGGGGGAGGGAGGTGTTTGACTCCCCCGCGATGTCTAAGAAGGCCGCGCGTGGAACACTACTCGCCACCACCTCGGGTCCTAATGTGTGGGGGTGACGGACGCGGGACATCCCCGACTCCGTCGCCCCTGGACCCATTTAGGGGGGCTGGAAGTTGTTGTTTGCCCTCCGCCGACGCCCGGTGCGCCTGCTGCAGGCCGGGTGAGTGGAAATTACCCTTTCCGCAGCCTCCTTCTGCGAGATGCCTGTTTCGCAGAAGGAAACAACCGCTTCCCAGGACTTCGCTGCCGACCATCGAGTCGACTATGGCCGGCAGCGACAAGTCACTGTGTGCAAGTGTTCCTGAGACGAGGGCACGGTGACCTTAGTGCCAAACCTATCATAACATAGAATATCTACAGCTTGTCAAGTGGGAACCTTATCAATTTTATAGTAATAACCCCAACCCCAAACCAGTCATGCAAAACAGTGACTCAAACATGATCGCTTTGGATATAGCTAAGAAATGAAATAACCGCTTTTACGACGTGCTGAGTTTCAAAACATATTGTGAAAAGCCGGTTAAAATAACAAGCCATGGTCAAATGTGAACCGTAAAGTGTAATTAATCCGACTTGACCAACTCGATTACGTGTGTAAATCGATATAAAATTTGGCAATCGAATGAAATGAATTCTTTTTTGGTGTCTTAATAGAGTGATGCTGTTTTGCGTAATTTGACAGAATAATTCGATCGTCGTTTGTTTAAAATATTGATATGATTCATTTGATAAATGGTAATCGGCTTCTCTTGTGTAAAGCGCTGAGCAGACGACGATAGCCAATTTTTCCGCGTCGATAGAAACTGTGGAAAACTTTGCAATAACGCACACGTAGGACAAATAGACTGCCGAGATTTCCATAATAATATGTTCAAATTGTTCATCGTCCACTCAGGCCGAAATACCACTCAACACAAAATTTGCTAACTGTCAAAGTCATGTTAACTGTTATTGGCTGACTGAAATCCTAAAAGCCAATCAAGTCGCATGAGATGAGTTTAACAATTTGTTAATATTTGTGCTGATTAGCAGCTGCAAAACCGTTTGCTATTATTTTTTTAGGGTTACACACGACATTAGTTGGTAAAACGGAACCTTTGTAAGATCAGCCGGTCGATTCTGTAAAAACGTCACCGTGAAATCATAAGTGAAGTGAGTTTGTAGTGAGCAGTGTCAATAGTGTTAATCCCTAATGACAGCTCACTTGCCGCTCACTTCACCTAAGTTCTCAAGGTGAGATTTTTACAGAATAGCACTGCAGCACCCTAATTGCGTAACACAATATCGACTATCCATCTCAATATGAATCATTTTGAAAGATATATCCATTGCTTCATATGTTGGTCTGCTCAACCACGTAAATAACGCAATGAATCTTGTTGAACTGTAAAAATTAAACCCATTGCTGTTACACAACTACCCCACAGTTTAGTGTCTGTCTGTCACAGAGGTTTTTCTCAAGATCCATGCAACGTAGGAGTTTTTATGGATTTTCAAATGTTTAGGTCTAGATGACGCATGGGTAGTGTAGGTACACAAATCGGCATACAAAGACCAAAAAAAGGTTTCTTTCTTACTATTAAAATGAAGAAGGAATCTTTTCCAATAAAATACATTTATTTATTTAAACTGTACGCGTTTTAGATAAAAGCTATGAATAACTGAGGCGTTTAATAGGATCGTCCACAGTTACGTGAGCGCATCTTGCTAAAT
Source organism: Eremobia ochroleuca (assembly GCA_949629135.1). NCBI lineage: Eukaryota > Metazoa > Arthropoda > Insecta > Lepidoptera > Noctuidae > Eremobia > Eremobia ochroleuca. Next base: position 14,570,998 of record OX451408.1, read on the forward strand.
TACAGTTTCATCATTGATACCAACATTACCAACCGAGGAATCAAACCTACTTAACATGCTTCATCTTTGAATCATTCTCGATTTGCTAAGAAAACCTCCATTAATTTACGTGAAACCAAATTGATACTTATTGGTAAAAGAAAATGGCAAAATTGTTTGTGATAGGTATACCTATGTGTAACCTTATATTTAAATAAATATTTGTAGAGTATAAATGTTTCGTAAAGCACCTAGCTAAGTGCAATTACGAAAAATTGGGTAGACTTGTTGAGCTTGACAGGTAGGTAGGTACCTGTTTGTCTTTGCATCAGTCAAAGGTTGACTGGTAGAAAATCCCTGAGGCATTAAGGTCTGTACATTTCTGTGCTTGAAGTGTTCAATAAATAAATAATAATAAATAAAATGCCCCAGTGTAGAAACGGCCGTGACTTACGAGTTTGTAGGTCGTGGGTTCGAACCCAGACAGGCACACTTTACTTTGTGTAAATTATTTCATTACCACTGCTGTCAAAACGGTGAAGGAAAACATCGTGAAGGTCCTAGACCTAAAACTTGGAGATTTGTGACATCTAGGCTACAAACCCGCACTGGGCCCGCGTGGTGGTTACGGCCCACTCCCTCTTACAGAGGGGAGGCCTGTTTCCCAGAAGTGGGAACATTATAGGGTGATTATGCTGAGAAAATATACACAGAGAGAGAAATCTTAGAAAAATTACTGTGCTGTCCCATAATCTGAGTGCATTTGAGTGGTAATGGAAAAATTACTATGCATACTAGCACAGTAAAAATTCTTATGCTGTACAGTAAAATTTATTGGACAAATAGTGAATTTTTCCCAATCTGACTCAGAAAATTTTCTGTAGATATCACTTGCGCTCACTGTACAGTGACGAGCACAGTAATTTTTCTAAGAATTTTCTCTCCGTGTACCTAAGTACTAAGTAATTCGAAATGTCTCGAGACATCCTAGCTATGGACAGTTGGGGAAAATAATTGTTTTGCAAATTGACACCTTACGTGCCATGCCATGTTATAGCCATTTGATACAACATACAACTGTCAAAGAATGACAGTTGTGATTTGCTCTTACGGACAATTTATGTTGTTAGTCAATTGGCATAACAATATTTCCCTGACTTTTTTTAAACATTATATATTCAAGAAACAGTACTATGTGCAGTACCTCAGTGACTTTTATTTGTATTGTTCTAAAATTCTACTAGTTGAATAATTCAACAATAAACTGAATTAGCTAGCGGAACTTCACAGACGTGGTAACGTGGTGTGTATCGATATCTAAACACTATAAAACAAAAAGAAAATAAATTTTCTCAAATCATACTTCAAGTAACCAAACTAAGCCCATAAGCGGTCACTATCCAGCAAAAACATCATGTTTTTATTATTAGGGTTTCGTACCCAAAGGTTAAAAAGAAACCCTATTACTCACGCTCCGCTGTCCGTCGGTCCGTCCGTCCGTCTGTCACCCACCAGGCTGTATCTCATGACAGTTGAAATTTTCACAGATGATGTATTTCTGCTGCCGCTATAACAACAAATACTAAAAAAACAGAATAAAATAAATATTTAAGGGGGCTCCATATTTAAATAATGGATCAATAAAAACGGCAAAAAAATCATGTCTCTATAAGGAACCCTTCGTGCGCGAATCCGACTCGCGCTTGGCCGGTTTTTTTGTCGAGGTTAGATGTCGATAATTCCATATCCATCACGTCTTCGGAGTTTAGCTAACTGATTTATTTTGACCCTGCATTTCTATGATGGCAACAATAATGTCCGGGTCGCGGTATCATTGTAATCAGCCCTCAGCGTTTTATCAAGGAAGGTCAAATTAACAAATCCGTTTGATCTTTCCCACCAGACATCCCTACATAACAGTGACGGAAATAACAGTTCCTTCTTGTTACAATCGCGACAAATTAGGCAAAATTCATCTTTATTAAGACGACTTAAGATACAAATAAAACGCAAACTTAATATTGTAATCGGACATTACTGACCTATGAAGTTCACTAGAATATAAACTTTATTGCAACGCGATAAGGTTCAATGCAAGTGCATTGATAACATTGTGTTTTAAAGTAACCGTGAAGGCGGCATTGCTGTGAGTCAAATCACTTTGTCACGATAATTTCAAGCTTTTTACCGAAGATTTTACACTATTTTCACTGTTTCTGATTAATGTTTATTTTATGATTTATGGATTAGCTGCACATATTAATGGTGCAGATTCTGTTGTTCACAAACTAAACTAAATTTAAGTTCAGTGCATCTTTTTCTGGGAAAAGGACAGAAGATAAATTTTAGTTTAGTCTCAGCTCCTAACGTAAATTGAAGTAATTTTAGTAGGCCAGTTTTTAATCACGTCTAAACTTGTTTATGGAGTATCTTAATTTGACAGGACTAAACTAATATTTATCTTTTGTCCTTTTCTTAATGAAGAAAATAATTATATTTTATTTATTGATCTGGATACCATAGAACATAGAACATAGAATCACACTTGATGAATTAATAATTACCGCTACTCGTCACTAGATGGCATCACGTAAGCGGATTACTTCATAAAAACATATTTTGGTATGCACTATAATATTTCGAATATTTATTTTAAATCGTGCATGGATATTTATTTCGTTATATTACATGGGGGACACCAAATTTGCTAATTTATAATATCCGTAATAGTATGTCGTAATGTCCGGGAGTTGCATTTACTGATCGCTAGAGGGCGGTGGTGCACCCGCCACTTATATGCAATCAGCAATGATCGTTGCGTTATTGTATAGATTCTAGATTAGTCAAAATAATAATACAGTAGCACTAACGACCAAATTACGGTTATTAAATATTTTATGAAGAAATTATTATATGCCAGTTAAGATTGGCCAAGATTGCTATAAGAACAATATAAAAAGTTGAGCAAAGATTATAAAACGTTAGGTAATCTATGTAATAATGAAACAATGGGAGCAGAATATTTTCCGGTTGCAAAAAATAAACGAGTAAAAATGACAAAACGACATTTCCGATACCGGGAATCGAACCCGAGCCTCCTGGGTGAGAGCCAGGTATCCTAGCCACTAGACCATATCGGATATTGAAAGACTGGTCGAAATTGACATATAAAAGCTGTACTCGTTTTAAACCGACTTGGAAAAAATTGATGAGGTTTTCAATTCGGGCGTATTTCTTTTGTTTTATAGGGTTCCGCACCCAAAGGGTAAAAAGGAACCCTATTACGTCTGTCACCAGGCTGTATCTCATGAACCGTGATAGTTAGACAGTTGAAATTTTCACAGATGATGTATTTCTGTTTGCTGCTATAACAACAAATACTAAAAAACAGAATAAAATAAATATTTAAGGGGGCTCCCATACAACAGACATGGTTTTTTTTTTTTTTTTTTTTGCCCTTTTTATAGATAATGCTACGGAACCCTTCGTGCGCCAATCCGACTCGCGCTTGGCCGGTTTTATTACAATATATGACAACAGGCCCGATATAACACTTGTTTATCAAGGAAACAAACACATACATAATAGATATAGCAGTCCCAAACATCAATAATATACAGAAAACTATCACCGAAAAAATCAGAAAATATGCAGAAATATTCCCAATAGTTGTATCAACGAAAAACTAATAAATAGTTGTTTCGGGGTGATACCAGTGTATCACCCCGAAACAACTATTTATTACTTTAAATGCAATAAATCTTTCCAAATATACTTATACCTTACACAGTACACTACAGAAAGCAGCTATACATATAGGGTGACTGGTAATTAGTGACCGATACTTAAACACATGATTCTAATCATCATTACAAACAACTTTTACTATCGGACCAAATCTGAAATCGCGAAAAAAAAATCAGCTGTTCCCTACATTTATGTTCGTACGAGTCGTCAAAATGTAGGGAACAGCTGATTTTTTTTTCGTCATTTCACTTTTTGTCCCATTATAAAACTTGTTTGTTGTCATGAGTAGAATCATGTGTTTAAGTATCGGTCACTAATTACCAGTCACCCGATATAAACACCATGTCGATTCGGGCTCAAGACGGGTTGGCGATTTCAGACTTACGCGGTTTCACCCGCATAAGTGTCGATCCCGTGTGCCAAATTTAATCCAAATCCGTTCAGCCGTTTGAGCGTGAAGCCTATTCGTAACAAACAAATAAACGCACACATTCACAAACTTTCGCCTTTATAATATTAGTGTGATAAGTCCAGGTTTCCTCACGATGTTTCTCCTTCACCGATGTATGTAATGTCCAAGATAAACTCAGAAAGTACATTAAATGATTGAAAAAGTCACTTTGTTGCTTGCCCGGATTTGAACACCATGCACGAGGCATGAGTGACGAGACCTTAGTTATCACTGGGCCACACGGTGAAGAATGCAAAACCAAACACAATCGAAGTACACAACAAGCAGGTGGTTACTGTTCATGACCACTTTCACTACATTCCTGCAGTTGATCACTCGTAGGTAGGCACCAAAACCACGTCGCGAATGATCGCTGTAACCATTAGTCTTAGTGAGTAACGAACCCTCAGGCGATGACAGGGGATATAGCGGTTAGATTGTAGAATCAATTAGGTACACGGAGAGAAAAGTTACTGTGCTCGTCACTGTAAAGTGAGTGCAAGTGACATCTACAGAAAATATTCTGAGTGAGATTGAGAAAAATTCACTATTTGTCCAATAAATTTTACTGTACAGCATATGAATTTTTACTGTGCTAGCATGGTAATTTTTCCATTACCACTCAAATGCATTCAGATTATGAGACAGCACAGTAATTTTTCTAATATTTTTCTCCGTGTATTCAGGGTGGGGTGTGAGGAACATCGACGCGAAACTGTTACCAGTACATTCTACAAAAAAATCAACTATGATGGGTCTAGCATCACAGTTGATTTTTTTGTAGATGTGCTGAATTCATGGTACTTAACAGTTTGCGCGTTGATGCCCTTTCCACCGTGTATATTAGGAGGTTAGAAAGCAGATCTCCACTTAAATGTACGTCTGGTGTACTTTGGACTTGGACAGTCAGCTGTCAGTCAGATGGTTTTTTGGGATGCATGAAGAAGCATCCTCGTGTAGTGCAGTTTGTTCCGCCAGTTACTCAACTGAACCAAACGCTCGGCGCATCCTGGAGAGTCACACCCAATGTCACAACCTTATTTGACTGGCCAATTCTTCCCTTGCGGTGGTAGGGCTAACGCCCGCCTGGTTTGCGACCACCGTCCCACCGGAGTCCGGCATCAAGCAGCCTGCTGTGTTTCGCTGAAGCGTGGGAGTTCCAGTGCCTTAGGGTACGTTTCCACTGAAGCGGAGCTGTGCGAAGCGGAGCAGAGGCGTGCAGGAATCGACTAATCGCAATGGTTGAAATCCTCATCGCGTCACTCTTCTTGTCTGTGATTGGACGATTCCTACACGTCTCCGCTCCGCTCCGCCCAGCTCCGCTTCAGTGGAAACGCACCCTTAGGCATCTTCTGGGCACGCTCGTTCCATCATAGACCTCATCCATCGCTTTCCATTAGGCGTGATTGAGGTCAAGAGCGAGCCCATTCAGCAATAAAAATAAAAAAAGTCAGTCCTGTCTTGTTACCACCTTACTGCCTATCATACTTGAGTTATCCTTATACCGACAATGACTTGAATATTCAACTTCCCGGACAAACAATAAATTAAGCTAAGACTAGGAGTATCATCCGTCGCGGTGGAGGCTGTAGAAGCGAGTGGTCATTGGGCCGAGCAGTGTTGTCGCCGCGCCGCGGCTCAGCTTGCCGACGACGTGTTGATCACGCTATGCAACGTGCAGACCACGCGCAAGGTGTTGTGTTGGCTTCGATTTACAACATATTCCTTCTAGGACATAATACTATGACCCCTTTTCAACATTTAAGTACCCCATATAGCATAGTTATAAACTATAGGATTCGAGATTTTTTTCCAAAATTCTCTCTTAATTTTTTTCTCTTAACTCTCAAATTGAAATGCCATCAATGCCATTTTATTCGGTAGTGAATACGTTAACAAAGCTTTCAGATCAGCGGGGTAATTGCGTAACACACTATGAGTAGGAATGGCTTTCATTTTGACAGTTCAAAAACATTCATTGCGTTATTTACGTTGCTGAACAGACAAATTTTTCTAACATATACAACGTGTCCCAGAAATCAACGTCAAGCCGAAAACGGGCAATAGGCCAAGTCGTGACAGCTATTAGAAAAATATAAAAAAAAATCTTGGTCATGTACTTTTCGAATTATAAGCATTCAAAAATAAATCTCAAAAAGTGACACCCTGTGATGATTTTTCAAGTCCTGTGACTACATTATTAACATTTCGGTAGTTTTTTTCTCTGTGATCTAACCATGAATAACCCTTCTGTAAATTACAGTTAAAAGTTAAAACGTAACTGCCTCAGTTTTAAATTAAATGTTAGATTTTTGCCCAATATTGAATTCAAAATAATGACATCACCCAACTTTAACCGACTGTACTGAAAAAAAAATCTACTACACTATTTTGGCAAGTAACTTTAAAAGATGGCGCGTTTAGTCAGGATTCCAAAATGGTATAACACATACTAATTGCTACTTCTTAATTGAGGAAAAAAAGTACATTGTTGGTTTTAGGTGCATTTGAAATAAAATTCAGTCGTTGGATTTCTTTTATTATAATTTTTATTAAATCAGATTTACGAAGTTTTATAACAAATGTTCAAACTGTTTTCCTTCAGCTGCAATGCAAGTTCTACATCTCTTTAAAAATGATCGCGTAATAAGACGGGCGTATCTTCTTGAGTTGATGTATTCAGCGGCTTCTGCAATTCTTTGGCACAGCTCGTCTAAATCTTGAATTGGTTTAGAGTACACTTTATCCTTTATCGTACCCCAGTAAAAAAAATGATAAATGATAAATGATAAATGATTTATTTTCTGTAAGTAGGTTTGTACAAACACTTTTACATGTCAATCATATTTTTTAAACTAGATGAGGTCGGCGTTTCCTATCTGACTACTCTGAGAAGAAAGGCCGAAACAAACTCAGAGGTCACAGTCTCTTTTAAAGTCCAGACATAATCTTGGTCAGATCATGTGAAGACCATGCAGATTGGTGTCTGAAATGGTCTTTTGAGTAAAGAACCACACAGATTGAGCGGACCTGTCCAGTCAGTGCACGCATTTGTCAAAAATTGTGTAGCTCAACTCAGAACTTGAGGAGCCTTACGATTCGACGAACAATACCAATGAAAGGACATTTGGGTAGGCCGCATAAATTACTCAAACTGCCAGACCATGATTAAAACTAACTAAGAAGGAAAAAAGAAAAAAGAAATGACCCACATAGTCTTCACACTCACAATAATAATAATAAAAATAAGATACTATACAAAGTAAATATCCATGTCATTGTTTATATAAAATTCATCAATGTCAATGTGTATATAAAAATCCGGACATCATCTTTGATCTTTGAGGACCATGTAGATTGGTGTCTGAAGTGGTATTTTGAGGGAAGAACCACACAGATTGAGTGGACCTGTGCAGTCAGTGCACGCATTCGTCAGTAACCGTGCAGCTCAACTCAGAACTTAAGGAGCTCAACGATTCGACGAGCAATACCAAGGACAGAACATTTGTGTAGACCGCATAAACCACTCAAACTGCCAGACCATGATTAAAACGGAAACAATGACCCACATAGTCCTCACATTCACAATAATTAAAATAATATAAGACTTTAAACAGTAAATGTTCATGTCATGTCATAAATAGATATTAAGAAAGAAAAAAAATAACAAAAGTGTAAATCAGCAAAATAAAAAATAAACAACATTCACTGTCTAGACCTATTGGAGCAGCTCAATCCCAAGCGTTTTTGTCCTCAATATAGTCTTTTACAGTATAATAGGCTTTGTGGCATAGTTTTAGCTTTATAAAAGATTTGAATTTATTAATGCTTAGTTCTTGAATGTGGCTAGGAAGTTTATTATAAAAACGTATACATTGGCATCTAAACGAGCCACCTATTTTCTTGAGCCTTGTTGTAGGAACAACAAATTTATGTTTGTTCCTAGTATTTATATTATGGATATCACTGTATTTCTTAAACAGATTAATATTTTTATGTGCATACAAAAGATTATCATAAATGTACTGAGAAGGCACAGTCATTATATTAATCTCTTTAAATTTGTCTCTGAGGGAGTGTCTGGGACTTAATTTATAAATGGAACGAATTGCCCTTTTTTGTAAAATAAAAATTATCTGAATTTCGGCGGCATTTCCCCACAACAGAATACCGTATGACATCACACTATGAAAATAACTAAAGTAAACTAAACGGGCTGTCTCTAAATCAGTTAAGTCACGAATTTTCCTAACGGCGTATGCTGCAGAGCTAAGCTTTTTTGACAATTTATCTATATGGGGGCCCCATTGAAGCTTGGCATCCAAAGTTATGCCTAAGAAATCTATGGGGTTTAAATCGGGTGAACGGGCAGGCCACGAAATTGTACCACCCCGCCCAATCCACCTATCGGGGTATTCTCGATTGAGAAACTCTCGTACAGTGAGAGCATAATGCGCTGGGCAGCCATCTTGTTGATACCACATGCTGCCGTAAATGTTCAGTGGCACTTCTTCCAATAATTCTGGTAATTGGTTCTGTAAGAAGTTCAAATAACCCTGGGCATTTAAATTCTCCGGCAGCTCGATTGGACCAATAACTTTACCATTCAAAATTCCCGTCCACATATTTACTTTAAACTGGTACTGAGATCTATCTTCCAGCATCAAATTTGGATTTTCCACGTGCCATTCGTGCAAATTGTGGAGGTTCATGTAACCGTCCTTTTTAAATGTTGATTCATCGGACCATAGAATTTTTTCAAAGAATCGCGGGTCCTCTCGGTGCCTCTGCAACATCGTTCGACAAAATCGTACTCTCTCTGGGTAGTCTCGGGGTAGCAGACTTTGTACTCGTCGTACATGGTATGGGTGAAACTCGTTCTTTTTTAAAATACGATGTGCAGTACTTTTGGGGACTCCTATGCTCTGTTCAATTCCACGTACTGAGATACTTCTGTCTTCTTCAACTGCTTGCAAGACTTCGGCTTCGTAGGGCATAACGGGTCTTCCCTCGCTAACCATTTGGCTAGGAAATCGACCCTCTGATAATGACCGATGCACATTAATAAATACTCGATGATCGGGATGACGCTCAGCATTCGGGTATCTCTCACGATACACTCTTGCTGCGGCATTGGCGTTGCATAAGCATTCTCCATAAATGAGATGCATGTTGGCGTATTCCTGTGCGGTGTATCGAGATGGCATGATAAAACACTACACAAACACGGGGTTGCGATTAAAACAAGTCCGGGGTTGTCAGAAACGGTGCAGATAAATCCAAATTACAATGCAAATCAAGTCCAATAAACAAAGCCACAGTTGTAAGTACGAAGTCAATACGAATACAAAAAGATGTGCAGTCAACGAAAGAGCGTAACGTACTGCAGTATTGCACAATTTGCCGACGCATCCCTGTTTAGCCAGAGTAGCGTCTCTATCTGTTTCACTCACACATATGAAATGATGTGTCAATCCGTCTCCCTCTTAGTTAGATAAAAGTAGCGTCACTATCTATCTCGCTCCCACTTGTCAAAGTAGCGTCACCTCACATTAGCTAAAATGAATCTTTCTCGCTCACACTAGTCAAAATAACGTCACTCTTCGTCTCAATCGAACTTTTATGAAATACGGCTTCATAAAAAAAAAATGTTTTTTCTCAATTAAGAAGTAGCAATTAGTATGTGTTATACCATTTTGGAATCCTGACTAAACGCGCCATCTTTTAAAGTTACTTGCCAAAATAGTGTAGTAGATTTTTTTTTCAGTACAGTCGGTTAAAGTTGGGTGATGTCATTATTTTGAATTCAATATTGGGCAAAAATCTAACATTTAATTTAGAACTGAGGCAGTTACGTTTTACTTTTAACTGTAATTTACAGAAGGGTTATTCATGGTTACATCACAGAGAAAAAAACTACCGAAATGTTAATAATGTAGTCACAGGACTTGAAAAACCATCACAGGGTGTCACTTTTTGAGATTTATTTTTGAATGCTTATAATTCGAAAAGTACATGACCAAGATTTTTTTTTATATTTTTCTAATAGCTGTCACGACTTGGCCTATTGCCCGTTTTCGGCTTGACGTTGATTTCTGGGACACGTTGTATAGCAATGGATAAGCAATATGCATCATAATGATTAAGATGGAGATGATAGTGTGTTTACGCGATTATAGGGTGCAGTTTGGTAAACATATAAACACATTATTATGATAATGAGTTATTATTTACTGTATTATTATTGTACAATACGTGATCATAGCTACTAGCAAGTGGGGCACACAGAGCTACTTGTAACGCCTCCGAGGTAATTTAGATTATTGGTCCACAGTTAAACATTGCAATTTTGTGTGAATCACGAAATATATCGAACTTTTGCTCAATCATGGGATATCGAATGTATCGTCACGAGAACTTGACACGGCCGTAGGTAAACCATAAATGGTTAACGACATTGCAGAATTATGAAGGAGCAGAAGCGATAGATGGCTTTAAGTCTGAAAACAACTGTTCTGTAAGTCAGGTAATAAGCAGGGAGCATTCACGGGCATTCCTAAAACCATTGAACAAATGAACAGTCTCAGGAAAATCGCCGTAATCATTGTAGATACTCGTTGTTATAATATAACAGTTATTAGCGTCGACAAATGTCGACACGACGGTGACGACACTGGAGGACCGAGGAAGCGTACTTACTAAGCTCGGGGGGAAGTAGTCTATATAATAAATAACATATAAAACCATTGAACTAATTGTCTTGGCAAGACATCCTATAGCACTTCAAAATATTGCAAACAAATCATCAAAAACAGCAATCAAGCTATTCCTGTATCCAGACATTCATCTGTGGCGGTCAACAGCCAAGCTGATGGAAAACAAAAGTGATTATATTAACAAACAAGAGCGGTATATTGTTGTGGAGAAAGTTAAGAGCTCCGCCAACTGTGACGACCAGATAATCGACCTTCATGCAGGGATGCCACTAGAAGATTGAGAAAGGAATGAACTCAAAGAAATAGCCAAACATTGATAGAAAACAGCAGTTGTATGGTTTGTAATTGTAGTAGATAAGTGGAAGCAAGGAAATCAAGTGTTTGAAGTAGATTATCGTCGTGATGATGACAGTGTATCTCACTGTAAAGTAACTTGTAGATGAACCCTAGCGGAAACAGAAGAGATATAGGACGAGATGTGAAGCAATTGTGATATTTTGGATTATCTGGCCCCGTGTCAAATACTCCCTCATCTCCATAGGACACAGTTAATTGGAACCGTGCCCCTAGCTCGTGACGTTTCTTAGGTGCCCATGTAGGTTTATGTGAAATCAAATATTTTGAATTTAATTTGATTGAGTATCCAAGAGAAAATTCGTTAAAACATGAAGTTCTAACGTAAAACGTTTTGTTACCATCGTTGTCAACCCTAATCGTAGAAGACACAGCATTCGGATACTGTCAAAAGATTAACAAACTAAATCCAACCTTAAAACTGACAAGTAAAGTTAAAATTCATCTACATCGAAGCAAGACTTTGGGGATTGAGAATGAAAATGGCAAGTTGCACGCAACATCACGTTGATTGGCTTCAATTTTAAGTTGTTTGTACACCTGTCCATGATGTATTGAAGAAATAGGTGCGTATAGCTTAGAATAATCATTATCTATTTTGGATTCTTGGCTAAAAATCAACAGTATACTACATTCAACTCCTATAGTAGTCTTGCAGTCTCTTTTTTATTTTATTTTTGGGTGGGGAGTTACTAAGTAACTTCTCCCGCTCTGGGCGGAGCGGGAGGGCGTGTCAGACTTACTGACTAAAACTCACCCGTGTTCCTTCAGTTGCCTGTGCCAGGGGCCACGTAACTCTTTCGTACAACTCGCGACCCTGGCAGGCATCGGCTCTAGCGGACTCCGTCAGTTATTGCTGACGTCTCTTTGAGGCGCGCGTGGAACACAACGCGCCCTCGACTCGGGCCTGGTCCTAACCGGACGGCGAACTGCCCATTGCTCGCCGTCCGCAAGCCCGCCCCTACGGTGGCCGGGAATCGGCTCTCGACTCCCAACGCCCAGGGCATATCCTGCGGCGACTAGGGGCATTAGGGCGCAAAGATTGCCTCTCCATCACGCGTTCCGCCTCCTCGTTCACAAGCATTACTGGTTCGCAGAAGCTGGTTGACGGCTTCCCATGCACTCTCTCTCCGTACCGTAGCCTGGAATAATCTAATATTTATCTTCTGATATAGAAAGAAAAAGATGCACTGAACTTAAATTTAGTTTAAGTTTGTGAACAAGAGAATCGACGCCATTATTATGTATTTATTTAATAGCATCGTCAATTTCCATTAGATTTGCGCAAGATTGTGTCAATTTGAGACACCATTTGTTAGAGATTATTGTAATGAAAGGAAGTCGATATCCTGTGCAGGTGTACATACAATAAGTACCTATTTACCTAAGTTATGTTGTGTTTGGATCTTGATCTCTTTTGACCTAATTAACAAATAATATGGGGACGTAAGTTGTAGTCAGTATTTATTATTGTAAATTAACATTATTGACTAATTTTTTTTCTTATCTTCTGTTTGTGATTAGGGATTATCTTTCATTAGACGTGCAAGGCCGCTCGGGTAGATCGAAGGTTAAGCTACGCTTGCCGAGGTCGGTCCGTGGATGGGATCTATTACAGATCGAGATTCCTCAAAAAAACCGTTAAACCGTTGGTCCCGGCTGTCACTTGTAGATCTTTAACAGTCGTTACGTGTAGTCAGAAGCGTGAAAAGTCTGACAACCACTCTTTCATTTCTAAGGGGTGTCGTATTACCCAGTAACTGGCAGATAGGCAGTCATTCCATCTAAAATACTGGTATTTAGCTGCATCCGGATGGACTGGAAGCCGACCCCAACATAGTGGCTAGGCAGGTGGCGATGAGACGTGCGATGGTTTTGTTTTATACAACGTGTAACGTTAAATGCGCAAAACCTGAAAATAGTTTGATCAGAATAACGAGCAGAATTAATTGAACCACTTTGTAATATAGGTCACATTTAAAAAAAAATCTTCATTAAAAATGTTGCGGTGTCTATTTATTAATAGGTCAAGCAAGCCAATGTCAGCGCGGCGCAGCGGCCCGGTGACGACTCCTCCCTCGATAAAGCGTCGTCGCAGACGCAAGAAACGATCAGAATGGCCAGTAAAACTAAAACAGCACATAAAACCTTTATAATTTTTTTAATGACTTATTTTCTCTCTGAGATAGGTCAATGAATTAAAAATCAGTTGGGGTGTCTGAGGTTTTGCGCATTTAACGTTACACGTTGTATACAGCGTGTAACGGAAAGGGGGTATCAACCCTGAAGGAGGTGAATGTGCTCATGAAACTCAACAACTTTCCCCAAAGAACATAGGTCGAAATATGAAAAAAAAATTGGCCCTCCCATAGTAAATCAATCAGCTGGTAGTCAGTTTTGTAAGGGAGGGCCAAATTTTTTTTTCATATGTCGACCTATGTTCTTGGGGAAAGTTGTTGAGTTTCATGAGCACATTCACCTCCTTCAGGGTTGATACCCCCCTTCCGTTACACGCTGTATACACTTTCTACCCTAGTACGAGTACTCCCATTTACTATCTTCTTGAAAATTATGAGTTAGCCAAGATAGAACTGGCGCGAAGAGCATGTTTTCTGAAAGAAGATTCATAGTCTACTAGGTAGACTTCGCATCAAAAGAAACAGCATTACTTCTAAACGTAGATCACGAGACATTTTATTTTGCCACACTTTCTTGTGACAAATTAATAAAATTACATTTGAGTAGTGACTTTCTATGAAAGTGACTGCCTGAACCAGTACGTATAACGATATTGATCTTATTTACCGAACCACGTTCAACGTGTAATGCGACTTGATTACTGCAATCATTCCCTCGTTACACAATTGTTTTCATCAACATCGACACTTGTTTTTTATTGCAAATTGTTTTTGTAGACAGTCATTGTCATGAATTACTCTTTTCCGTATTAGTTTGAGGTTATCTATCATTCCTATAATATTGGTGGCGATTCCTTGTTCACAAACTACACAAAATTTAAATTCAGTGCGTCTTTTTCCTATTTCATTAAGAAAAGGACGGAAGATAAATATTAGTTTAGTCCTGTCAAATTAGTCAGCACCTGACGTAAATTGACGTTTTTTTAGTACCCAATTTTGTTAATCACTTCTAAACTTGTCTATGGAGTGTCTTAATTTGACAGGACTAAACTAATATTTATCTTCTGTCTTTTTCATAATGAAATAGAAAGAAAAAGATGAAACACCTGCTGTTGCGCTGAACTTAAATTTAGTTAGTTTGTGAACGAGAGAATCGGCGCCATTATCATCATGTTCATTTTCATCAGCCCATAGGCATACAGTGCTGCGAGGTAATTGCGTAACACACAAACAGTAGCAATGACTTTCATTTTAACAGTTCAACAACATTCATTCCTTTATTTACGTTGTTGAGCAGACAAATTTTTCGAACATATGAAGCAATGGATCCTTCATAATGATTCTGATTGTGTTTGATAGTGTGTTACTCAATTAGAGTGCTGGACTCTTAGGTCTCTTTATCTCGATCCTTGGCTAATCTTCAGCTTCTCTGAGATGATCAAGTTCTTCTAACTTAACAGACAGCTGTGCTGCTGGGAGTTTGTTGCGCTACTTTTTCTTCCCAGCTAAGGTTCAAAAAGTGCTGATTCCCAGCTTAAGTTCTATTAATGACGATTTTATATTTGATTTGATCGTCATTCGTCATTCCCAGCCATCTGTTTGTTAAACTTCGACTGTCCTACGTTTATCGAGTTGCGGTTTCCACTGAAGTACAGGTCTACCCCAAAAGTCATTGGTCTTACGGCTAATAAACCCGGCCCATTGCCTTCAGCTTGCTTTTTCTCTGGGATATTTAAAACAATTATTGAAAAGCACTATCATTTCGTAGACCGATGACCTTGTGAAAGTCGCAGGAATCCGTTGGATGCGGGAAACACAGAACTGGTAGAAATGGAAGTCCTTGGGGGAGGCCTATGTCCAGCAGTGGACGTCTTTCGGCTGAAGTGATGATGATGATGATTGACTATTGTCTTGCTAAGAAACTAGTGGCAGTTAGAGCGAGAGGACACGTTTTTCGGTAGTAGCTACTCCTTTTGTCGTATCGAAATACTGTCGTTTAACCCTGACTTCCGCCGAGTTCCGCCTTTCTTGCATTGATTTCGTGCCCAACATCACCAACCAGTGTTACTCTTAGCCCACCATCTGTGTCTTGAAATAATTAGCGAATTCGCAGCGCTTAGAAGGCAGTCACGGTTGGCTACCGGCGTATACACAATGGCAGTACGTGCTTGTTGGTTGTTTCCTTGAGACGAACATCCTACGTATTGTTTGAAGTATGAGTGACCGGCCATTATCTTCTCAATGTTGGCAGAATGTGTGGGCGTATGTAGATAATATAATAGGCATGGGTGCGCAAGAAAAAAATATTTGGTAACAGTCTTCGCCTGCAGCCATGTCTTACTGCGGCCTCTAAATGAAATTAAACCTACATGTACAGAGATACAAAGTGCTAATTTAAATCTCTCTGCTTACATGATACCTACGGTACATCAATCAATCTGCCTAGCGTTTTCCCAACTATCTTGGGGTCGGCTTCCAGTCTAAACCAGATGCACCTAAATATCAATATTTTACATAGAGTGACTGCCTATCTGACCACAACCCAGTTATTGGGTAACACGATACCCCTTGGTAAGACTGGTTGTCAGACTTGGGCATCTGACTACCCGTAACGACTGTCAAAGATCTACGAATGCTAGCTGGAACCGACGTCTTAACGTGCTTACCGAGGCACGAAGAGGTCTCGATATGTAATGGATGGTCACCCATTCACGAACTGACCGTGGCAAGCGAGCTTCACCTTCGATCGACCTGTGCAGCTGTTATTATTTAGCCACGAGTCCCACACGATACGTACATGAGCAAAATTCTGTCTCGAGTTCTTGACCTCACCTTTTGATACATAACATAGCATCACGCCTTGTTTGCCTGAAGGGTGTAGCAAAGGTGTACCTATAGTATACCTATCTTTTACTCTTTGTTACGTTTTAGTCAAAAGTTTTCATCGATACTCACCGTAGGTACTTATCTAACAATTGTATTCATATTTTTTTCTCTTGTTACAGATAAAAAGAACAAACCTTGGTCATCAGTGAAAAAAGAAGAGAAAAATAAAACGCAATGACTAGATAGACAAAAAAAAAAGTTTATTCCAACAATGATTAGGACGTTCTAAATTCAAAAGTGATGAAGTGAGTGCGTCGTAAAACAAAATGGCGTCGTTATTAAGTGTAGTGGTATTACTAATGTACTGTTATGTCAGTGTGTACGGACATGTAGCCCTGACCTTTCCTCCTGCTAGGAGGTACGACCTGGATTTTCTGGATAATTCCAGAACGAAGCCGCCATGTGGAATGCCTAAAGGTAATTTTGGTGTTTGCCAACTTTTTCGCACTCTCCGATATATTAATGGGGCCGCCATCAATGCTACCATGGTTTTCAATTATGGAGCACATTCACTAGGCATATTTTTGTTACGTTAAACCATTAGTAAGTCATTGCAATGTAACTCTTATTTCATTGGTATAAAGTATTAATTACATTATGATTGCCGAGAGTTGTATAAAAGTCACAGTGTTGTCCATCAGATACTGCAGAATGGATAGTATTTAACGCTAATCCTCTTAGATCGTAGGTTCTCATTGTTTCCAGCCTTATTTTGCCACCGCCCACTTTGAGAATATTTTTTTTTTTTTGTAGAGCTTCCCATTTTTTTTAGTTTACCATCTGAAACGGCTATTGCCGTGATTATATCTTACGACTGTATACCGTCGTAAGATATAATTTACGCTTGGTCTCCTATTGCCCCCCCCCCCTGAAAGTCTCAAACGCTCACGAGGGGGCGTTATCGCCACGTTGAGATGTCTTGGATCAGAGGTTCCCAAACTTTTATTCCCCATAGACCACTTTAAAAATTTTGCTGGTTCCGGTGGACTCCCTGCAGCTTCATTTCTACCATATTCCCAAAATTCGACAAAAATATGAAGATTAGATCTAACGTAGACCCTCGTCGAGTCTCCCGTTGACCCCCGGGGGTCCACCTGGGTCACTTTGGGAATCAATGTCTTAGATGATCATAAATTGGTGTCTGTGACGCGCTGGATAAAGTCCGTCAAGCGGCCTAAAATAAGAATTTCGGCGGGAGCATGCAGATATTGCATGCAGAATTGCAGATATTGCGACTTTCGTGCTTTCATTGGTTGTTAAGACTGCATCCATTCGATCTTGGTGCAATTATCAGCTGCAGTGTGCAATAAAATAGCCTCCACGCGGTAATGTCCCTTCCGCTTCAAATTCAACCTGGTAGATTGGCAATTTTTTTGCACAAATATAGAAAACGGTAAGATACTTATCTAAAAATAATGGTTCTTAAATTAGCGAAAACCATTAAAAAACACTCCTTACATCAGACCAGACAGCATGTCTCAATCGCAATTAGTAAATTAGACACACGGTCTAGTCAGTAGTCAGGCCGAAATTCAGACGCAGATGAAAACGAGTCTGTTTACAAACATGACCTCGGGGTCGTTGACCTCGGCTGAGTCATCCTCGTCTTGAATTGTGGCGAATCTTATTTTGTGCTGTAATCTTATATTGAGGTAGGTTTTTGGATGAATTGAAATCCTAAATGTTTGTGGTTAACTCCCGAAATTTTCTAAAATTGTGACCAGCCGTGCGATTCTGTAACCATCTCACCGTGAAAGCTTGGGTGAAGTGAGCGTGGAGTGAGCTGTCATTCGCTAGGGATTAACACTATTAAGTGCTCACTTCACTGTCACGGTCGATTCTGTAAAAATCTCACCGTGAAATCATAAGTGAAGTGAGCAGTGTCAATAGTGTTAATCCCTAAAGACAGCTCACTTTCCGCTCACTTCACCTAAGTTCTCACGGTGAGATTTTTAAAGAATAGCACTGCTGGTTAGAGACCTAAGAAATTGATTATTTGACAGATTCAATTTGTTTATGAGGATTTTATTTGTCTGTTTTTGCTTTGTTAGATATTTTGTTTTTGTGTCAAAATGTCATTTATTCGTTTTAATTCAAACACAATTGTAGGGTGTGGACTGTATGGATCTTCAAATAAAAGTCTTGGTTTCTATTCTGGATTTATTCTTGTTGTCTGCTATCGATGATCTGATTGAACTTATTGAACTGAACTTAATCTAAATCTGTCCGTCTAATATACACCGGTTCATGGGTGGAAGTAGTGGGTGGCCCTTAGTGTACTTTATTAAAATTCTTGGCCACCCACCAATCCGATCACTTTAGTCCGTGTCCGCTCTCCGACAGGTTTCGACTTGTCCAAACCTGTCGGAGGCCTGACTCCGCGACCAATCACAAACATTTTAGTATCATAATCCTACTTTGTTCATTATTGCTACGGGGAGTTCGGCGTCCGCAACATTTCTCCTCCCGGCGTAGCTCGCGAAGCCTCCTCTTTCTTCTCCAGGACGACGAGTTTGCTCACCGGGCGTCGGAAGATTCCAGTTCTGGTCCGTACTTCGACCACCCGGACGCTGCCGTCAGTTGCAGGGTGCGTGCGCTCCACAATCCCCATCGGCCAGGTGTTCCGGGGCAGTGTGTTGTCGACCACCAGGACCACGTCGCCAACTTGTAGCGGCCTCACGTTGTTCTTCGGCTCGCCGCGGGGTATCAATGTGGGCAGATATTCCCGCAGCCAGCGCCGCCAGAAGTGGTCGGCGAGCGCTTGGCTAGCTCGCCATGTTCGTCGGTCGTTTTCCTTGCACGGCCCCGTCGTAGGCAGGCCGTCTGATGACCCCAACAGGAAGTGGTTGGGAGTCAGGGCCTCGGGATCGTTCGGGTCCACACTGACATGGGTTAGGGGTCGTGCGTTTATTGAGAATTCTGCTTCAGTGAGTAGCGTGCCGAGGACCTCTTCAGTCGGTGCCTTCTCTCGTAGGGTGACCTTGAGGGCCGCCTTGATGGAACGTACCATTCTTTCCCACGCGCCGCCGTGGTTGGGCGCGCCAGGAGGTATAAACCGCCACTCCATTCGATGACGCAGCCCCTCGTTGTTCAGGTCGGGCAGCCACTCGGCGTAGGCACTGCGGAGCTCTTGGTCGGCCCCGCGGAAGTTGGTCGCGTTGTCGGAGTACATGATACGCGGCCAACCCCTGCGCGCAGCCATTCTTCTCAACGCCATTATTGCAGAGTTCGTTGAAAGGGATGTGACGAGCTCTATGTGCACGGCCCGGGAGGTGAGGCAGGTGAATAATGCACCCCACCTTTTTTCACGGCGACGACCCACCTTGACTGTCATAGGCCCGAAGTAGTCCACCCCGCAGTTAGTGAACGGGCGGTGGAAGGGGTCTAGGCGGGCGTGTGGCAAGTCTCCCATGGCCGGCGTTTGTGGTGTCCCCTTCTGCTTCTTGCAGAAGACACAGCTTCTCTCGATCGCGCGCACGGTGGGTCGCAGATGTATGACCCAGTACCGTTGCCGCAGGTCGTTAGTCACGCGCTCTCGGTTGGCGTGACCCGCAGCGCAGTGTTCCCGTTGTACCAGAAGCCTCGTCACTCGGTGGCGGCCATCTAGTATGATTGGCCGTTTTGCTTCTTGTGTTGCCGCTGATGCTTCAATGCGGCCTCGTACCCGCAGGAGGCCGTCTTCCAATACTGGATCGAGTTTGTACAGTCTGCTCGTCTTTGGGATAGGACGGGCTGACTGCATCCGTCTCATTTCTTCGCCGAAACTTTCCTGTTGCGTTCGTTGCAGGAGTTCTTTCTCAGCGCGCTGGATATGTCTGTGTTCCAGTCTTGTAGCGGCGCGTCGACATATGTCGATGAACGCCAAGGCTCTTGCCACTGCTCTTACTAGCGTCTCGTACTTGGAGAAGCGGGCAGGGTCAGGTAGCCAGCTGTCTCGCGGAGTCTCGGTAATGTGCAGGACTCCTTGTTCATCGTCTTCATCGGGTGGCATATTCCCGGGCCATTGCTCCTCGGGTGAGTATAAGAAGCTAGGCCCCTGGAACCACCGATCGGTTATGTGGATCGGCGCGTTGGTAAGTCGGGTGGCGTCGTCGGCTATGTTGTGATTGGTTGGTAGCCAACGCCATTCTTCCTTTGAGGTGAGCTCGGCGATTTCTCCCAGTCGGTGCGCGACGAACGGCGTGTATCGTCGCATGTCATGTTTTATCCAGTGCACGACGGTGGAAGAGTCTGTCCAGTACACAGTTTTGCTGACCTCGATGCGGTGTTCCTTGCGGATGGTGTCAGCGAGTCTGGCCCCTAAGACCGCCGCTTGTAGTTCCAGCCTAGGAATAGTTTGTGTCTGTCGTGGCGCCACCTTTGCTTTGGCGGCGTCTAGCACTATGCTTACGGTGTCATCGCAGTTCACTATTCTCCAGTAGGCCACGGCTGCGTAGGCTTGTTCACTCGCATCACATAGGACATGTAGTTCTATGTCCTTGTACTTCTTTGACGTGTAGCTTCTGGGCAGTCGAAGCTGGGCGACGTCGGTGAGTTGAGCGAGCCAGGTCGCGAAATGTTCGTTGTCCTCTTCCGGTATCGGCTCGTCCCACGTTATTTTGAGGCGCCACAGACTTTGCAGTATAATCTTTGCTCTTATCGTGAAGTGGCTCAGCAGTCCTAGAGGGTCGTAGATGGACATTACTGCGCTGAGTGCTTCTCTTTTGGTCGGTGGGCGCTTCCGTTCTCGTACCGGAGCGGGGACCCGGTTCATTGACGTGTTGAACCCGAGTTCGTCCCGTTCGGCGTTCCAGTACAGCCCGAGTATCTTATTCGTGGGCTTCTCTCCTCCCAGTTGTGTGGGAGTGGTAGCGTGCAGCTCTCGGGGCACGTCGCGTAGCACTGTCTCATGATTCGTGCTCCATCCACGCAGAGTGAACCCGGCGACCGCATGCACCTGTCTTGTTTCTTGTATTGCCTTCAGGGCTTCTTCCTGGTTATCATAGCTCGCCACCAGGTCATCCATATAGTGGCTGTTTTTAATAGCCTCTAACGCGTGTGGGTATTCATTTCCGTGTATGTCTGCATTGTGGTTGCGGACATAATGGGCCATGTATGGAGAGCTTGCTGCGCCAAATATCATGCTCGTCATTTTGTAGTGGCGCGGGGGCTCTGTTCTGTTGGTGCCTCTCCACAGGAACTGTTGGGCCGGTTGATCTTCAGTTCTTATTTTGACGCGTAAGAACATTTCTTGGATGTCTGCCGTTACTGCTATCGCTTTCTCTCGGAAACGGAATATGATTCCCGGCAGCGATAGCAGTAGGTCCGGGCCTTCCAGTAGTTTATCGTTCAGGCACACTCCGTGGCTTCTCGCCGCTGCGTCAAACACCAGCCTCTGTTTGCCGGGTTTGTTTGGGTTCTGTACGGCAAAGTGAGGCAGGTACCAGCAGACGGCACTTGACTGTTCTGTGCCGTCGCACGGCACTGCGTACCCCTTTTCCAGCAGGTTGTTTATTTGAGCGTTGTATTGTTCGGCGAAGTCGGGTGATGCATCCATCTTCTGTTCGATTTTCTTCAATCGGCGGAGCGCTGCACCGTAGCTGGGTGGCATGGTGATGTCATCGTGCCGCCATGGCAATCCGACTTCGTAGCCACCGTCGATCTTCTTAGTGGTTCTTTCGACGATTGCTATCGCTCGTTGGTTAGCGTCACTCACGCGTGGTTCTCTTGCAATACCTAGTGCTTCTATTTTGAAGTGAGTTTCCACTAGGTCATGCAGTCGCTGGTGGTCGTGCTGCTGCTGCTTCTCGTATTCATAGAGATGCAACACGTTGTCTTCGTTCATGAAGATGCTTCGTGGTGCGGTCCCATGTACTACCCAGCCGAGCTGCGTTAGGGATGCAGCTGGCTGGTTGGGGCCGCCGACTCGGAGTTTTCTCGACACGATGCACTCCCAGTGGTCTGTCCCCACTAGGATTCCGGGGCGTGTTGGCGCATAACACACCTCGTCTGTTGGGAGGTCACGTAGGTGTTCGTATTCCAGCAGAGTGTCTGGGATCGACTGCTGGTGAAGCCTCAGGTTTTTCATTGTTCTGGCCTGAAGCTTATGTGGTGCGCTGATCTCGCTGACCCCTCTCACTTGCACCATGACGATCTTGCTGTCTCGTTCTTGTGAGGACATGTTCGCTCCATGGATATGCAGTGGTTGTGACGTTCCTTCTGCCCCGATACTCACAGCCAGGTCTTCGTCAATGAGAGTGATGGTGGCTCCTTCGTCGAAGAGTGCGTGAGTCTTCACCTCCCCCCGTGGACCTGTGATGATCACGGGGCACATTTTGAGGAGGACAGTCTTCGGGCCGGCGGCTGTTAGGGTAGCCACCGACATGACTGCCTCCTCCTGAGTGGGTTCTTCAGACTTATGTTCAGTCGCTGACTTTATTTCGGGCGACTCTCTCCTTTCTTGGTGTAGCGTGGCATGGTGAGGTCGGCGGCACTGGTTCACACCGCACGGTTTCGCTTTACACATGGCACGCCTGTGTTTCTTCTGGGCGCACTTGAAACATACCTTATTGTCCTTCACTAGTTCCCAGCGTTGATCCACGGTCAGTGCTTTATATTTCGGACACTGGGTCAGTACGTGATTCTGTTTGCAACTGGGGCACTGATCTTCTTCGGTTCCTTCAACCGTGACGTACACTGCGTTAGGCTTCTTCTTCTTCAGGGTTATGGCAGGCCTGGTTTCGTTCTTGTGAGTTGCGGTACTCGTTGTTGGGGCGTATGTATAGCGTAACGCCCTGTCCGCCTCACGCATTAAGAAACGAGATAGTGTCACTATTTCGGGCTCTGCTGACCCTTCGTTGTCACTGGCGTAGTCGCACCATCGAGATCGGAGATGTGGACTTAACTTTTCAAGCACTTCCCGGGTTAGCAAGGGATTATAGAGGTACCCCTTGCGATCGATTGTCTTTAACACACATATCGTGTTTTGGATTTTAATCGCGAAACTATTTAGGTCACTGGCACTAGCACTAGGTTTTGGCATCTTTTTCAGGTCATCCAGAGCTTTGTCTATGATCACCTCTGGTCGGCCAAAGCACTGCTCCAACGTCTTCATGACAGCGTCCGGTTCTGTGGCCGCGTGCAGAAGAGCCGCTACTGTGTCTCGTGCTTCGCCTTTGAGGCAACTTCTAAGTCTCTGAAGGTTCTCTGCTGGTGACACGTTGTACATGTTGGTCGTGTCATAGTACGATGCCTTGAATGGCAACCACTCGTTGGCCGCACCAGAGAAAGTTGGTAGATCTGTGTGTCGAAGTCGTGGCCTGGCCATCTTCTCCAGGGTCGCAGCTAATTGGTCAATGCTGTTTCTGGTTCTCGTTGGCGTTGGCGATCTTCCTCTTGGTGCCTCAAAGCGTTGCTGCTTTGGGTCTTCTTTGGCTTCTGTGTTCGTGCCCCCCTCCCCCCGTGTGTTGAGGGGGTGGGTTCGTAGCCATTGGTCCACCTTCCGGTGCTGGTGTTCTTCCTGAAGTAGATCTTCATGGACGCTTTCCTGGTCATCTTGTATTACAGAGACCTCAGCAGCCAATCTCTTTTTCACCAGATCTGCTTCGATTTCCAGCTCCTTTCGTCGAATGCTTGCTAGTTTCTCGGCCGCCTCAAGTTCAACCAATCGTAACCGTGTAGTCGCACTCGTGTTCGATCTCACTGAGCGCGGCGGTGATCTTATTCGTCGTTGTTCAGACGATGGTCCCGCTGTTGCGATGTCCACGGCGGTAGTAGGTCCGGTCATACTTTCAACTTGAGGTGACGCCGGCGGGTCGAGAGACAGTCGTCTTAGTCGCTCTCGTTCTATTCGTTCCGCTTCCCGGCGACGTACTGATACTAGCAGTTCTTCGTCCCTTCGTTCTAAGGCCCGACGCTGTTCTTCCAATTCTGCCAAGTCCCCTTGGCTACGGGTGACTACCATCTCGCTCGGTTGACGGTACACAGTAGAATACACAGCAGAATACACAGCAGGATACACAGCAGGATACACAGGTAAGTTATTATCGGTTCAACTTACGAAAGGTTCCTTTTTTCCTTGATCCGAGTTCGGAGGACCAGACTGTAGGGTGTGGACTGTATGGATCTTCAAATAAAAGTCTTGGTTTCTATTCTGGATTTATTCTTGTTGTCTGCTATCGATGATCTGATTGAACTTATTGAACTGAACTTAATCTAAATCTGTCCGTCTAATATACACCGGTTCATGGGTGGAAGTAGTGGGTGGCCCTTAGTGTACTTTATTAAAATTCTTGGCCACCCACCAATCCGATCACTTTAGTCCGTGTCCGCTCTCCGACAGGTTTCGACTTGTCCAAACCTGTCGGAGGCCTGACTCCGCGACCAATCACAAACATTTTAGTATCATAATCCTACTTTGTTCATTATTGCTACGGGGAGTTCGGCGTCCGCAACAACAATGATATCTGACACTTGCCAGCAGTTAGATAAAAAAATATGACATACTTACCTACTTACTTAGTTTATTTTATGACAAAATGTTGGGTACTGGCAACACTAACTAGGCCTATCTTAAAGATCATAAATTACAGCAACACTAAGTGGGACTGTCATTTGACCGAGTCGGGCTATCAACACTTCATAATTGCCACTATTGCTAGTTCCATACCTACAGTGGACCCCCGGTAATCCGACAAACGTTTAACAGGGCAGTGTCGAACTATCGAATTTGTCGGATTATACAACGTGTAACGGAAAGGGGGTATCAACCCTGAAGGAGGTGAATGTGCTCATGAAACTCAACCACTTTCCCCAAAGAACATAGGTCGAAATATGAAAAAAAAATTTGGCCCTCCCATAGTAAATCAATCAGCTAGTAGTCAGTTTTGTAAGGGAGGGCCATATTTTTTTTTCATATTTCGACCTATGTTCTTTGGGGAAAGTTGTTGAGTTTCATGAGCACATTCACCTCCTTCAGGGTTGATACCCCCCTTCCGTTACACCCTGTATAGTACTGCCTATAAGACCCCCTATAGTCCGGAATTTAGCGAAGATTGTCAAAAAAATATTCAATAATACATAATAGACATGTCGGATTAAAGGAGGTGCCGGATTAGACAGGGGCCGGATTACCGGGAGTCCACTGTATTTGAATATCTACTAAGGTCACTGGGCAGCATATTTTAGACACATTTTCATGCTTAAGCGGTTGAGAAACTTGCTATATTACGTGTTGGGGCAAAAGGTTTACTTCAAACGTACACAGACACACTGCTGAATAATAGTTTTCTCGGTTTTTGAGGGCGCGAACTGGCTCACATAAGTGACACGCAGAAGAGAAAAAGAGATCGCTAAAAAGATTACTGTCTCGTAATTTCGTGAACAGATTTATTCAGTACCCTAATTACGTAACACACTGTCAATCACAATATGAATCATTCTGAAGGATATTGCTAGTCCATTGCTTCTTATGTTCGAATAATTTGTCTGCTCAACAACGTAAATAACGCAATGAATGTAGTTGAGCTGTCAAAGTAAAAGCCATTGCTACTGTGCTATGCAGCTACCCGCTGCTTCTTCAAGCTGGGCCCTATTTCCCTATGACAACTCAATGATTCCTTACTCGAAACTACGTCAATTACTTAAGGTAAGCACGCCAACTTCGCGTTCATTTCGCGCGGTTTCGTTCATTGTTTCATAGAGACCCAGAATTATACATGCCGAGAATGTCCCATTGGCAAAAATGCAACTTCCATTCAAAGGAGTCTGTCGAGTTTGCGTAGGAAAAAATTCCCTTTACCGCACAACCGCCATCTCGCGGTGAAGTAAACTAGGGGGTATACTGACTCGAATGTAAAAATAACCATTGTTCTAAGTAGATGGGAACATTGTCAAAATAGCCTCCAAAATTACATATGAAGTCTATGGGAAAAACAGTTTGTCGGCCCTCGCCCATTTATACACCTAACAATACAACATTCGATAACGTGAGAAAGTGAGAAAGTAGATCTAAATAAGCCCTATCGAATGGTGTATTGCAATCTTTGGGGAAATTTCACTTCACTTGTCACTTTCAGACTCTTTCTGAACTAAGCTGGGCTCAGCCCGTATGCACTAGGTACTTTGTTGATAATTTGATATCATTCATACATTTCTCAACGCTCCCTATCGCACTCATTGTTACTTCCTGCACTTCACCCCCTTCCTCCCTTACTGAGTTCAGAGGGGAAAAAGGAAATAATTTCCACTGGCAACTGGGAACTCTTGTGCAAAATTTCATGCTTCTAAAGCCCGCAGTTTTGTGCGTTCTCTGTCTGTGAATTAATGAATATACAACGTGTAACGTTAAATGCGCAAAACCTCAGACACCCCCACTGATTTTTAATTCAATTGACCTATTTCACAGAGAAAATAAGTCATTAAAAAAATTGTAAAGGTTTTATGTGCTGTTTTAGTTTTACTGGCCATTCTGATTGTTTCTTGCGTATGCGACGACGCTTTATCGAGGGAGGAGTCGCCACCGGGCCGCCGCGCCGCGCTGACATTGGCTTGCTTGACCAATTAATAAATAGACACGGCAACGTTTTTAATGAAGATTTTTTGAAAAATGTGACCTATATTAAAAAGTGGTTCAATTAATTCTGATCAAACTATTTTCAGGTTTTGCGCATTTAACGTTACACGTTGTATAAGATTTTTGTTTTATTAGATTCTTATCACAAAGATATCACCAGGTATTACAGTACCTAGGTATTATTATAGAGTATTTTATGCCTACATTTACCTACTTCAAATACCTCTGAGTCACTGAGCTCTCGGCACGACAACACGACGAAGGGAAATGCAAACGGCCAAGGGCGTCCTTCCTATGCCCTCTTAAACCTAACTTGTTGTGAGTATTATGTCGCTATACGTACTTGTGATTAATGTTCTCGTCTCAGTTGTCGAACAACAAAATTTAAAACGATTTTGTTGTGTTCAGTTCAATACTTTTAAACAGGTTTTTGGTTTTTTTGGCTAGTTATTTTTATAATCTGAATGATTTTGAGCTGTAGTAACATTATTTTTAATCAATATTTTGCTATCATAAAAAAAGTAGCTTTTTGCATGTTGGTAGATTTGGAACATCTTTGTATAAAATTGGACGTGGAGACACTGTACGGTAATTTCGCAAGTGATTATCAAGCAGTCGTGGCCGAGTGGTTAAGGCGTCTGACTCGAAATCAGATTCCCTCTGGGAGCGTAGGTTCGAATCCTACCGGCTGCGGATCTTTTTGCGCTTCTTATCCATAGTTGTTTATTGTCATTTATTTTTTGCTTTCTTGTATTTATCTCGCAAAACAATAAATCGAATGGACATTATAAAAAAAAAACCTTTTTCAAAGTGGTTTTTTTAGTACTTACCTATATCTACACCGTAGGCAGGTACCGGGTTACTCAAATCAACCTTTACTTCGTATTTAAATCTACGCTATCAACAATCTTCTTCTTCAGTTATTCGTCTCTTGTTCTTAGAGTCAACACAAATCTTCTGATTTGATATTATTCCGATTTGCCCAATATATGTATACAACTTCTTTGTATTTGGTGACTTCCAAAGCTATATTTCTCTATCTGCATCTGTTTTCATACATAAGTTCTTCTAAAGCTTCATCTGTCAGTACTTCTTCTTTCGTCATAAGATCTTAATTTAAATAATATATAAGTACATTCAAGACCTAATCTAGATTGGAATCAATAGGGTTTCCTAATTTAATCAAAGTAAACTGTTGGATTTACGATGATATATGAATTCGAAAGAAAAGAAGAAAAGAAAGAAAGAAAATACGTTTATTTGCGGCAAACATGACGCATAAAAAGACCACAAACACAAACACAAAAAAAATATAACAAGTTGGGGGAAAGCACGCGTCATATACACGCAAAAGGGCCATCGCTCAGCATAATGCTAAGACCCTATACGAGACAGAGCCCCAGCGCTGGTTGCCAGCGACAGCTGGCGTTTACGTGATGACGTAATATTTGGTAACATTCGTCCCTGAGATTACCTTCAAACGTGACGTTACATACATCTTTCAAAATTAGCATGGTTATTAGCTAACTTTATTTTACGGTATCTTTAATTTCTTCCTTCATCTACATTTCGCTCATCCAATAGAACAACGACGTAATTACGAAAATGTTTTCTTGAGTTTTCTCATGAAATTATTACAAATTATTATTGATATTAAAGTAACATACATAAAAATATTAAATATTTTAGCATAATCATTGGAAATATATCATATTTTCAATTTCAAACTTTTAAAACGTTCTCCTGAAAAATAGCTAAAACGTAATTACGTCATTGTTCTATTGGATGAGCGATTTATTTTAGCATCATCTGCGTCGTCTTTTCCCAATTATGTTGGGGTCGGCTTCCAGTCTAACCGGATGCAGCTTAGTACCAGTATTTTACGTGGAGCCACTGTCTATCTAACCTCCACAACCCAGTTACTGGGTAAGACGATATGCCTTGGTAAGACTGGTTGTCAGACTTTCGGGCTTCTGACGACCTAAGTAATGCTTGAGTTTTAGTAAAGTCCTGCCGGTGGATTCTATAAAAATCTCACCGTGAAATCATAAGTGAAGTGAGCTTGAAGTGAGCGGTCGTTAGTCCCGGCTGTCATTCGTGGATCTTTGACTGTCATTACGGATCGTCAGAAGCCCGAAAGTCTGACAACCAGTCTTACCAAGGGGTTTCGTATTACCCAATAACTGGGTTGTGGAGGTCAGATAGGCAGTCGCTCCATGTAAAATACTGCTACTCAGCTGCATCCGGTTAGACTGGAAGCTAACCCCAACATAGTTGGGAAAAGGCTAGGCAGATGATGGTTCAATAATATTCATTGCGTCATTTACGTGTCGAGCAGACGAATTTCTCAAACATAACGGAGGAATGGATTAAGAATTTCCTTCAAAGTTCTTGGATTGAATGGTGATCGAAAGTGTGCGACCACAGAGTGCTGTTTTAAAGAATGCCAATGATACCGCTACGGCCACCCTTT
This sequence comes from Eremobia ochroleuca, assembly GCA_949629135.1. Classification (NCBI taxonomy): domain Eukaryota; kingdom Metazoa; phylum Arthropoda; class Insecta; order Lepidoptera; family Noctuidae; genus Eremobia; species Eremobia ochroleuca. The sequence continues at coordinate 14,600,294 of OX451408.1, forward strand.
GGCCTCTGAAATTCCATTTCACTTTACCTACACAAAAACATTAATTGAAATAACACGAGCTCATCAAATGTACACCAAAAATACGTCATCGCCCATTGTGTACAGAGGGCATTCCAAACCATGGCCCACTAAATCCGCGCATTTGCCTGCGTGCGCACGCCTTTGGAAGTTACCCTCTTGTACGGCCTTCCCTCATAGGACCGTGTGGCCTAATGGATAAGGCGTCGGACTTCGGATCCGAAGATTGCAGGTTCGAGTCCTGTCACGGTCGGAAGGCTTTTTGTAGGTGGGTCTTACGTTTGAAAGTTATTGAATTTTCATGTTTCCAACTTTGTTTGTTGGTAATGTTAGGAGGAAGATTTTCTTTTTGAAAATATAGTGTAAGAACCACAATAGTACCTAAACATTATAGAATTTCTGATTTTACAATATAAATTCAATTTATGTACATTAAATAAGTATGTTTTGTTGTGTCAATAATTGATAACAACTTAGGGATAATAAGTACTAATTACTTGTAATAATAACTCTACAACTAACGAAACAATTAGGTGGTTTTTGTATTTTGTAAACAACATTTTATAAATCACAGTATTCACCTAAAATACATAGGTAATAAGTTCGTATATTGTATAATGTAATGTTTATTTGTGGTAAAAAAAAAGAAAAAAAACTTAAAAGAATTCGTTGAATTGATTAAAACAACAAAAATAGTTTCTGAAATACTCACGGCATACTATGGTTTTTCTACAATTTCATCAAACGTACTTATAAAAGAGCAGTTAATTAATTAGAAAACCTGTGTAGGTAATAAAAAAGTAAAGTTCGCCGTAAGAAATTCTTAACAAGATATAAAACCCGTTCCCACCTATACCGGAATGTTACGTCTAAAACCAGTTGCGACATCTACAGTTCATTGCGTAACAACTATGTAAATAGTATCACGATAAGAGTTTCACTACTCGATACGAGATGGCGTTGATAGCATTTAAACGCTTCGGCTTATGGTAGAATATTGAAAATAATCTTTTGAATAGTTTTTATGCTGTAGGATTTTAAATAAAATAAAAAAGTAAAACTCACCATTTAAAAAAATACAAAATACTGAGATCGTAATTTTTTTTTGTTTCTAAATGGCGTTTTGTCTTTTGTTTCAGGATCATTAAAAACGTCATTTTTAGCTGGATCAACGTTCACGGTACATTGGCATTTAGCATACGCACACCGAGTAAGTGATCACTATTTTTAAATCTACTTTCACAGCCCGGCTAGCTCAGTCGGTAGAGCATGAGACTCTTAATCTCAGGGTCGTGGGTTCGAGCCCCACGTTGGGCGAAATATTTTTGTTGTTACTTACATGTTTTGTATATTTTTTTTTATTTCAGGGAGGATTTAGTTTGAGAATATTGGACGATTTGGAAAGACCACTGCTTGATCTAACGCCAAGAGCCGGTGGAACTGAATTTGTTCGAGATGATGTTACGTAAGTCCTTCTTAACAGTTTGCTACCTTTAGAGTACTTATTAGAAACTGATAAAACTTAGCGTAGTATATAATATTACTAGCGACCCGCGCCCGTCTACTTCCTTAATCAAGTAATCCGTAGTTTTGGCCGAAGTTACGGACGATTCCTACTCCGTATCACCTACGGACATAAACAGTTTAGGCAAGCAGCAGTTTGACACTTAGTTTTGAGACCGAACTAAGAATGAATTGTGACACTACACTACGATTTTGACAGTTGCCCCTACTCCCGATTTGCTTTTAAAAAGTTAATTAATCGAGTATTAGTTTAGTTAGTAGTTCACTCCAAAGTTTCGAACTACTTTTGGACGGGCGCGTATCTTCGTTGACGGACTTAGAGAATAAAAACCGTGCGATGTACCCCGGCCCCCTGCTTTGCACGGTTTTTACGATTTCGCAAAACATCAAACAAACTCAAACTTTTCTTTATTACATATATGTTTAGTATTAATTTATCATACACACCTTCCGGAATAAATTCTCTAAGTAATGTTGAAAATCGCATCAAAATCCGGTACGTAGTTTAGCAGAACAACGTGCAAAATCCGTTGTTCAGTTCAAAAACGCGATCACCTCCTAGGCAGACTCGAAAAGCGACTATAATTTCTTTAATCACTGTCCATTCCAAGGTTGCCTGGAAGAGATCGCAGAAAGCCGCCCATTGTATATTTTGTAGTATTTGATGTATTTTTTTTATGTTAAGTACGTATTTTTGTGGTGTACAATAAAGTAGATATAAATAAATAAATGTAATATTTGGTTTGGTAATAGATAAATATCTAATCTTTGCTTTTTTAGCGCCCAAAAGTACGAGGTGCGGCTACCAAGCGACTTCGCGTGTGAGAACTGCACGCTGCAACTGCAGAGAGAGGCGGGAGAGTGGGGCAGCAACTATAGGTTCTGGTCCTGTTCCGACATCGATATACTGCCACGTGAGTACCATATACAAGGTGTAACTTAAATAACGCACAACCTCTTAAGGGGTCATTGTACTCATCATTATGAACAACTTTTACTATGGGACCAAACCGGAAATCGCGAAAAAAAAATCAACTGTTCCCTACATTTTGGCGCGTTATGCGAACATAAATGTAGGGAACAGATAATTTTTTTTTCGCGATTTCAGGTTTGGTCCTATAGTAAAAGTTGTTCATAATGATGAGTACAATGACCCCTTAAGAGGTTGTGCGTTATTTAAGTTACACCTTGTACACACATAGAGTCCTCCAGCACCGAATTTCGTCTATGGCGGCCAACCCCAGCGAATAGTAAAGAACGTTTGGGGATGCCCTTGCCCACGCCCCTATTCGATTTGATCCATACTTCCAGGGACACCCTGTATCTATCCTTGCATATCTAACGTTGTTGATAACTATTTACACCTTAATTCCATTGGGTTATAATCACAATTGTTGGCCAAACCTTCCAAATTTAAAAAGGTCATGAATTTTAAGAAAACCAATTTAAATGGCCAATTTATCATCTCAGTTCTGTGACATCTTAATAATATTTAGCAACGAACTAATATACTTAGTAAAAATGCTAATATATTAAATAACAAAATACTTGATCGTCGAGATGTGGCAGTAATCACTTGGCATCCGAACGATCTGTTAAGAAGTAAGTCAAGGTAATCTTGCTAACACTTCAAAATATGCGTGGCTCATTATAATAGATAAATTCTGCTGTAGTATTTTGACAGCTCAGATATATCATGGGATAAGTTGTAGAATGTATGCAAGCTTATGCATTTAATAAGGTTACACTAGTCAGTCATTGGGGGGCTTGTGGCTAACTAAGCTGCGCAGGTCGATCGATCAGGTTAAGCTACGCTTGCTGCGGTTGTTCCGTGGATGGGTGACCATCTTTACATACCGAGACCCCTCCGTGCCTCGGAAAGCACGTTAAGCCGTTGGTCCCGGCTGTCATTCGTGGATCTTTGACTGTCGTTACTGGTCCTCTGAAGCCCAAAAGTCTGACAACCAGTCTTACCAAGGGGTATCGAGTTACCTAGTAACTGGGTTGTGGAGGTCAGATAGGCAGTCGCTCCATGTAAAATACTGGTACTCAGCTGCGTCCGATTAGACTGGAAGCCGACCCCGACATAGTTGGGAAAAGGCTAGGCAGAAATTTTCACGGTGAGATTTTTACAGAATAGCACTGCTGTACTTAGTTGCCGTTTCCGGATGATATAGGTGTAGTCAGGCGAAACCATCTTACCTTCTCCCACCATTATTCCAATTTCAATACTCAATACTCAATACTCAATACTTCTTTATTTGAAGCAACATGCTTTTTCTTCCATATTCTCTATTAGTCGTCATCTCGGTAGTCACAACCTTTCTAGCCATATCATCGTTCTCACAGTCCATTCATCGTTTTTTTTTTTTTTTTTTGTAGTTAGGCTAAATGAAGATGATAAATACTTAGCAGTATTAGGAGAATAGGTAGTTCCCCTAAGATTCCTGATACCTGTTTAAATAGATAACTTTATAAGCATTGCTAAACCGTTGAGTCGTAGATCCCTAGCATAATGCTACGAACAAAATGCAAAATAGTAAAGCCACCTGTCGATCTATCCTGTAAAAATCTCAACGTAAAATTTTAAGTAAAGTGATCTTGCAGTGAGCTGTCAATATAGTGTCAATCCCTAGGATCAAGTGGAATAACAGCTCACTTCACCTAAGTTTTTATGCTTTACTGTAATGCTATTCTGTAAAAATCTCACCGTGAAAACTTAGGGCGCTTTCAATTTAGACGATTGGTGCCGGACTGCTGCAGTCCGGGTATCGTACTTCGCACGGGCGGTTATGATTTTTCATACAAAATGTCTCGACGCAAGGTCGTGCGAGAGATGAAAAATCATAACCGCCCGTGCGCAGTACGATACCCGGACTGCAAAATACGCACATTGACGTGGAGTTGCGGACACCAGCCCGTGTTACCTACCTACCCGGACTGCAGCAGTCCGGCACCAATCGTCTAAATTGAAAGCGCCCTTAGGTGATGTAAGCTTAAAGTGAGCTGTCAATAGCATCAGGTGGAATGACCGCTCACTTTATGCTCATTTCATCTAAGTTATATCGGTGATCTTTTTACATAATAGCAACGCTGTTTTCATTTCTGTCATTGTCGACTTGTGAAGAATTCTGTCTTGTTGTAGATGTCCGTTTTTGGTTGCTACCGAAAAATAGAAAATTGCACCTGAATAATTACTTATCTGACACCCTCACAATCAAGAATTAGTCCAATACAGGAAGTCAAAGTCCTTCATCTTTATTTAAACCTTGGCCATGTCAAAATAATCTAAAGTAATTCTCCTTTCTAAATTCCAGGCAAAGAATACCACGAGACATGTTCAGGCCACGGCTTCTACATCCTGGGGCGCTGCAAATGCAACAAGATGTTCTCCGGGCCGCGCTGTCAGTTCAGCGACGAGTGCTCCGACGATAATGACTGCGGGTTGAGAGGCAAATGCATCGACGTCAACGCGACTGAGTCCCCGACCAAGATGTGCTACTGTCCTTTTGGGTTCTACGGAAAGGGGTGTAATAAGAGTGAGTATTATTTATGTTACTGGGTGTTATAGGCAAAACCAGTCCTAACAACCATCGTATTAACCCAGTAAAATACTCAAACAGAAACTCAGAATCTCAATGTGTTTTTTTTTCCTAGACTAGGCCTTATACAACGTGTAACGTTAAATGCGCAAAACCTGAAAATAGTTTGATCAGAATAACGAGCAGAATTAATTGAACCACTTTTTAATATAGGTCACATTTTTAAAAAAATCTTCATTAAAAACGTTGCTGTGTCTATTTATTAATAGGTCAATCAAGCCAATGTTAGCGCCAAGCAGCGGCCCGGTGACGACTCCTCCCTCGGTAAAGCGTCGTCTCAGACGCAAGAAACGATAAGAATCGCCAGTAAAACTAAAACAGCACATAAAACCTTTACAATTTTTTTATGGCTTATTTTCTCTCTGAAATAGGTCAATTGAATTAAAAATCAGTTGGGGTGTCTAAGGTTTTGCGCATTTAACGTTACACGTTGTATAGCCTGAGGTGCGAGCGCGTCACACACGAACAATGATTAAAACAAAACATTCACAGCTACTAGACTGATGATAATACGCATCGACATTGTTTGTCATTATTAATATTATCAAAATCTCGATTATTATTGAAAATGTATGTTTGGTCAATCCCTAGTATCAGGTGGGATGACATTGACAGCTGACTCCATGCTCACTTCACCTAAGTTTTCACGGTGAGATGGTTACAGAATCGCACTGCTGATATTCAGCTGCATCCGGTTAGACTGGAAGCCGACACCAATATAGTTGGGAAAAGGCTAGGCAGATCGATTGAGACTAGCGACCCGCCCCTTCGCAAGGGTGCAACCTACTGACGTGGCGATATGTAAAAAGAACTTCGAATTTCTGTGCTATCTCATAATTGCTCTGAATGATGGTGAGTCCGCATCGAAGTACACTGTGGAGTTTTGAAGATTTAAGTAGTCACACAGAAAAATATGAAAAGAAAGAAAATACATTTATTTGCAGCAAACATTACACAGAGAAAAAAAAACATAAAAAACGGCCAAGCGCGAGTGGGATACGCGCACGAAGGGTTCCGTTCCATTATCTATAAAAACGGCAAAAAAATCATGTCGTTTGTATGGCAGCCCCTTGAATAATTATTTTATTCTGTTTTTTAGTATTTGTTGTTATAGCGGTAACAGAAATACATCATCTGTGAAAATTTCAACTGTCTAACTATCACGGTTTATGAGATACAGCCTGGTGACAGACGGACGGATGGACGGACGGACAGACAGCGGAGCGGGAGTAATAGGGTTCCTTTTTACCCAAAACCCTAAAAAGAACAAGTGGGGAGAAAATATGCGTCACATCCACGCAAAACGGCCATCGCCCAGCAAGAACCGACTTTGTTTTATAATATCCCACTGTAAAATAATTTGAGTCCAGTAGGTGGCCATAAGAGCTCTTATTTGCCTGAGTCTCAGCAGTAGAATTTTAAATTTTGTTGTACAATTTTTCAGACAAACAGAAAAAAAAAACGTGTCTTTGTCAGAATCCAAATCTAAAATTCAGTTTGTCATTCACTTTTTATCTCCACAGAGGCGCCATGGAAGGACAAGAAAGTGAACCTCGGCCTGTACAACAAGCGAGAGCTGTCCAAAGACTTCAACCTGTACTGGAGGATCCTCAAGGAGGAGGCTGAGATCGAGTTCGTCATGAAGGTCAACGGCACGTCGTATGTGGGTGAGTGACGTTACCAGTAGGTACAGACGCCAGCACATCAAGCTACTACAATCTGTCAGATTTCTTTAATAGATTTTCAACTTTATCGCTAAATCATAAGGTTTAATGTTGATTGGGAAAATCTGACAGTTTCGGGTAGCTTGATGTGCTGGCGTCTGTACATACACTGGATACATAGGCAGGATAAAGTTTGTGTTAAAAAAAAAAAAAATGTTTTATTTTACATAAACCTACATGGGCACTTATGAAACGTCAGAAGCTAGGTGCACGGATCCTATTTATCGTTTCCTATGGAGAAGCGCCGACAAGAAACTGCAGGGTTGCTTTTTTTGGTTTGGTGGTTAGTAAAGTAAGGGCGCATTCCACCAAACTTTTATACTTAGAATAAATCTTATCCTGAGAATAAATTTTGAATTTTTGACAGCTGTACCATACTAGAACTGTCAGACGTCAATTTTACTCCACGAATAAATGATATCTGACTTTGGTAACATCAGTCCTAAGTATTGTAGTAGTGAGGAGGAGGTCTCGATTTTTATGCTTATGTCGTAAAGTTAATACAGTATACAGTCATCAACTCTTTAAAGAGCAATCACACTAATATTCTAAAGGCGAAAGTTTGTGAGTGTATGTCTGTGTGTGTATGTTTGTTACTTCTTCACGCTCAAACGGCTGGACCAATTTTAATGAAATTTGGCACACAGATAGTTTATAACCAGGATTAACACATAGAATACTTTTTTTTTATCCTGATATTCCTACGGGATCGAGACTTATGCTTAAACCGCGGGGCGCAGCTAGTTTAAAATAATGCAGCAAATATAACAATATTATCATTGTTGCCAAGATATTTAATTTATGTCATTATTTATTGTCATTTGTGTGTATTTCAGGTGTTGGTTGGCGTCCAAGTGGTATTACGAAGCAGTGCAAGAACTTCCCAGTCTTAGGACCCCCCATGGATGCTAAAGGTAATATCCAATTATGTTTCTATTAGAAGGTTTTTAATTTACCTTAACTAATTAGAAAAAGAATTATTCAGATTATTTTGTTGTGCCACATGTTAACTCAATGACGTCACGCACAATCCTGCATCACACAAGCAGAGTTTACCGCTCGACTAGCGTATACAGGTTGAAATTGAAAACATGCGACAAATCGAAATGAGATATTGTACTCATCATTGTGAACAACTTTTACTATGAGATTAAACCTGAAATCGCGAAAAAAAGAATCAGCTGTTCCCTACATTTATGTTCGCATAACTCGTCAAAATGTAGGGAACAGCTGATTTTTTTTTTCGCAATTTCAGGTTTGGTCCCATGGTAAAAGTTGTTCATAATGATGAGTACAATCTCCCATTTCGATTTGTCGCATGTTTTCAATTTCACCCTGTATACAACCCGACATCAAGCGTCGGGCAGTAGCCTACCAGACACGACACCCGACTGGTCGTAGGGTCTTCCCTTTTCTGTAAAGGATGAGTGAACTTTAAATGAACTTGAAATGAAAGTGGAAATTGATTTTTCAAAATGGTAAACAGAGGTATCAGGAACAGGGAGTTCCTCATACCTCTACATAATACCATTTTGACAAATACATTTCTAGTTTTTTTAATTATTGACATGTAAAAGTATTTGTATAAACTGACTTAAAAAAAAAAAAAAAATTTTGAACATTAATCAATAGTTTTATGTTATTTCTTTAATTCCAGCTACCACACAAAAAACCGAACCCCTACCGCAACCAGAACCGAAAGCAGAGCCAGAGCCCAGTGCAGAACCGGAACCCAGTTCTGAACCGGAACCAAGCCCAGAACCGTCATCCGAACCAGAACCGAGCCCAGAACCGACGGCAGAACCTAGTTCTATTCCGGAGCCCAGTGCTGAGCCAGAACCCAGTGCTATCCCAGAACCGAAACCTGAACCCGAACCGACTTCTGAGCCAGAACCGAGTCCCGAACCGAGTGTAGAACCGGAACCGGAACCTAAGAAAGTACCAGTGAATGACAATAGGAATAAGAGAGTTGCTATGCATTCCCTGGATGGATTTGATTTCAAGAACCTTGGCGATGACGTTACGGTGAAAACTAGTGTTTCCTATAAGGTGTCTAGTTCTAAAGGTAAGGAGTTCTTGCTGTAATATTTTTTTCCCTTTAAGATGATTTTGATAAAAAGCAATGTTTTATACAAATGCTATTTACCTTTGTACTACTAAATGCATGCAAATATAAACGCAAAACAAATATAAATGCAAATTGGACTACCTGATGCATACAAATATTATGCATAATTCGGAAGGCGCCCTCTGTCGGCGCAAACGCGTACCAGTTCACCGAATAAAAAGTGACATACGAACGCGGGGATCGGTTAGTTGCGCACTGATCGCTTTTGCGTAGAAAATCGCCTCAAGTTGCGAGCCGACATAGTTTGAATCTAATACAGCCCTGTATTAGAAATCTATTTGTTCGGAACAATTAGTTAATTGTTTTGCCGATGTTACACATGTTATTATGTTAGTTATTATTTTTCTGAAATTTTAAATGTTCTAAACAACTTTTGTATGCGATATTGTTAACTTTGATAGAGAGCCCACACCGGAGGTTAATAGGAAAGTGTTACTCTGTAAGCTTGTCATTTAATTTTTAACAATAATTTTAATACTAAATTGTAATTTCGTACCAACTTGATATTTGTACGCCGGTAGCGGCAAAACACAGATATCTATGTACTTATTCTATTGGGTGTACCGGAAAGTTCTGTCGGTTTTGGTAATACATAGAAATTTTTCGATTTTTTCTCTATACCAATACGTTAAAAGTATTGAATAATATTGCGTCATAATTTCTGGGTTACGGACTATAAATACACGTATTGCGCAATAATTTGTCATTCTGAGTAGCCGCAGTGTCAAAATGAGTGCCAACGAAAAAAAAAAAGAATAAATGAATAAAGTTCATTTGAGGCATTGTATACTTTATGAGTTCCAGAAGGGAAATAACGCTGCTACAGCCTGTAGAAAGTGTACTGTTTTTGGACTCGAGTGTGTATCTGAACGTGTAGTAGAAAATCAGGGACAATAATATGTAATTGATTAAAATATAAATAATAGCTTTAAGAACTAACCACGAGTTTTATTTACAAAAACCGACAGAACTTTCCGGTACACCCAATATTTCAAACACCTATGTTTAACAAATAAAAAGCTTTGACTTTAACAAACGTTATTCACTGACGCTGCCTTTTAAAATCTATTTGGACCACAATTAATATGTCTAAACATTGCAGGTCGTAAAAAGCGAGCAGTAACAGAGCCCACGAGTAAGTTACATAACCCTAATACTATATAATTACTGCACCACACTTAACACTACGCTATACGAACCACCACAGCCAAGCAACACTCCGCACATAGAATTATATAATAATTATAGTAATATTTGAGGCTACTAACTGCGATATTTTATTATGTTCTGACGCTACCCGATATGTACTTTTTTACTATAAATTACCGACAAAAAAGGAGGAGGTTCTCAAGCCGATGCGTATATTTTTGGGATAAAAATGATTGAGAACATTTCTTGTAAAACATGGCAACGAAAATTATGAAATGCATTTTAGTATAACATATTTTTTCATCAATGATTTTTAAATTCATGAATAACTTAATTAGGGGGTCTGTTTGTAATGATTACCTAATTAAAGACCATTGAAAAATTAAAACATAATTAATAATTGTAAAAACTTTAAATATTTCAATTCGCTATAATAATCCCGATATGTAGTGTTAAAACCTAACGCAAATTACAGCCAAAATGAAAATGTAATAACTAGTAGACACACAAAAAACATTTCTGTCCAAATGAAGTATCAGGAAGCGATGGAATGGGCTGTATTATATGATGCTGCATGATGAATTATTTTTACAGATTCGGACACTACAACAACTCTTAAATCCCATAATCACTCTGTTGTATCCACTTCAGAACCCACAGCTTCCTCGGAACCTACTTCCGAACCAGAACCCTCCCCCGAACCTCATGCTGAACCTACCCCCGAACTCACCTCTGAACCAGAACCTAGCCCTGAACCCACCCCAGAACCCAGTGTGGAACCCACCCCCGAACCCAGTGCGGAACCTAGACCCAAACCTATTGTGGAACACAAACCAAAAGTTACAACTAAACCAAAGTTTAAACCAAAGTCTAAACAGTTAGCTGAACTTAAATCAACCCCTGAACCCACACCGGAACCGAGTACGGAACCGGAACCGACCTCAGTACCCGAACCACATCCCGAACCGACTGTAGAACCCGAACCGAAACCTGAGCCGGAACCTACATCTGAACCAGAACCTTCACCAGAGCCAGAGCCTAGTCCTGAGTCAAGTTCTCATCCTAAACCCGCCCCTGAGCCTACTTCTCACTCAGTACCCACGTCAGAACCAGAGCCAAAACCAGAACCCACTTCTGAGCCAGAACCTACCTCTGAGCCAGAACCCACTTCTCATCCTGAACCAACCCCAGAACCTAGTTCTGAGCCAGAACCGACTCCAGAACCTAAATCGGAACCGGAATCTAGTCCCGAACCTACTCCTGAACCTACCATTGAACCTATCGCAGCATTGGAACCTGAGACATTGCTAGTGAAGGGACTTACAGACGAAGCAGGTAACGCCACATGCTTTGCACTATCTTACATGTTCATTGGTATTGAATGCAGCAAAAGATACAAACGCCGTGCGCGTGACACAGTGCGTTTTGTTTGTGCAGAATAAACGTTTTTTCTTTCTTTCTTTCTTCAAACAAATCAATTGAGAACCTCCTATTCTTTATTTTGATGCATAAGCATAATCACCCTATAATGTTCCCACTGCTGGGACAGGCCTCCTCTCTGTGGGAGCGAGTTGGCCGCAATCCACTACGCGGGCCCAGAGCGGGTTGGTAGATATGTCCTCAAATTTTTGTTTCTAGGACATAATATGTCCTAGAAAATATTTATATTTTTTTTCTATCTTCCTATTTTTTATCCGCCATCAAAAGAAGATATTATCTTCTTTTGATGGCGGATAAAAAATTAAATGTAGGGACCCAATATTTTAAAACTGACTAAGATATATAAAATGCGGCGAAACGTTCCAAAATCGCCAAAACATTGTATGCAAGTATGGTGATCAAATATTTTCTGTGTAATAACGGGGACCAAATCACAAACTGCCGTGCGATTCTGTAACCATCTCACCGTGAAAACTTTGGTGAAGTGAGCGTGGAGTGAGTCGTCAATAGTGTCAATCCCTAGCATTAGCATGACTCACAGTTCACTCTAAGCTCACTTCACCTTAGGTATCACGGTGAGATTTTTCCAGAATCGACCGGCTGAACTGCTATTTTCTTTTTGACGGAAAGAAATCCACAGTTGATATGACGAATAAATAAATAAATCATCATCATCATTTTCTTGCCCCCTCTCCCATCCCCTCTTCCATACTACTCTATTAGTCGTCATCTCGATAGTCACACCCCCTTTCTAAAAGTAAATAAATATAATATATTTTAAATTTTATTTTAATTGACATCAAATCTTGAATACTTGATTGATCTTTTAATTGTATCGATACCAATGAATGTATTTGTATATAAATTAGATGTATTTGTATAGCAATTTACTGCACTTGTCAATAATAATGTAATTAATTAAATATGTTTGTTTTTAACACCAATATTTTAGGCTTTAGTTTTGTATGTATAATATGAAAGGAGCGAAATAGATGTCTGAAAGATTATTATGAGTGTATTATTTTAAAACTGAGCATGAAAATCGGAGAGAGAATTTCGTCAACCGACGAAATGGGCACTTTGTTTTGGATATTTCCCGGGTTTTGAAAGCAGCAAAAGATAGAATACTTGAAAACCAGCTAACCGACTATCAAACCCTTATCGAAACTTCCATATTCATGCTCAATTTACAACATTACGGTACATAACTTTCATTCTTAAAGTATCTCCATTCCATCTGTCTCTTGCATGCGAGACAGAAATGTCATAAACGATGTCAATGTCATAATGTCAATGTCATAATGTCATTCCCATTACCTAAATCTTGCATGTTAGTAATATTCGCTTTCAATTTTCTGCTTTAATATGTTCTTAGCTTAGCCGGGCTTTTGGGTGTCACCTCAATTCCTTTTCCCTCTGATCCAATTCCTTTAATATTCAAAACTCTACCTACAACTTATTTTCTACCATCTTTTTTTTCTTTACTGACATATCTTGTTCCTCTGTGTTTTTTTGTTGTTTCAGTCATCAATTTATTCTTTTGTTTTTTTTTTTCACTTTCTACTGTTACTTTTTTAACCAACATCATAGAAAGGAGGAGGTATTCATTTCAGAACTGTTTTGTATAATTATGTGATTTAAGAATTAATAATTTTTGGTGAGTTTGTATGTACATACGATGGGTATCAATAATAATTTATTTTTTAATAATAATTTTTAACCTGTGGTTTAGGCTGGTTTCAGGCAGTGGTAAGATGTTTGCGGTATAGATGCAGTATGGAGAATATTCTAATGGATATAAGGGAACCTCTGTTTTGAAAATTGGATGAAGTATTTTTTATGTAGTATAGAAGTGGATCCGTTTTCTCGTTAGACCTGGGGTCTTACAGGAAGTGATGTGAAAATATTGTTTCAATGCGAAAAAGTGGGTGCTATTTGTTTTTATAGCTCCATCTCTGTCCAGCACTAAAGTAAATTATGACTTTGCCATTTCCCCATACTACCCCAGATCTCTCTTCATTAGATTAGAGTTCTTCCCATTTAGTTTAGATCTCTCTTCTATGCTAGATTAGAAATTAGCTGCACTGCAAGGTTATAATTATTTAAATGTAATAAAAAACGTTCAAATTAGCTGCACTGCAACATTATAATTATTTAAATGTGATAAAAAAAAACGTTCAAATTAGCTGCACTGCAAGTTTATAATTATTTAAATGTAATAAAAAACGTTCAAATTCAAGTTGCAGTCATCTCAGTGACAATCAATGTCAAAAATGTAGGGATATTGATACTTTTGACAGATTGAGATTGACAATGAGATTTGAATACGAACGTTCTTAAAAATACGAGAGCTGCCCCTCTGTTCTGTTCAGTCTCTTTTATTTATAGATTAAGTTCTCCTTTATAGATCCACTTTCTATATTATTTTTGAAATACCACACACTACTTTGTTGATTTCAACCCCTATTAGCACCGTAGCGAAATAATTGGGAGGTACCTACTTACATTTATCTGAAGAAATCTGTATAAATAAAACATTTAAACTAAAGGACATAGTCAAAATTACTTCTTTATGATAGTTTTTTTTTATAGCAAACCAGGGCGATGAAATAATTATTCAAAGGGCGGTATTCTTCCATAGTTCCCACTTCCCACTACACTTTAGCTTGTTATAAAGCATATCTGATACGTTTTAGGTTACTACCCGGAGCACGAGTACGTCCCTAAGTTCGACTTCAACCCCATGGACTGCACCGACATCGTCATTGGCTCTGCGAAGGGCAACTACCATCGAGTGCTCGACTATTATACCAGAGACAGGTGAGATTTTGATCTTTATTTTACCTATTCTTTGGTTTCTTCAGCGATTTATGGTGCTCTTTCAGTTCAGAACGCAAAAGGCATAAGCAGCAAGCTATAGCGATATACTTAGTTGCATTTTTTAACTGCGCTCAAATGCAGTAAGCAAGTTTAAATGAGTTCAAAATCGAAATCAAATTCTAAATTTTCGACCGGCAATATGATGTGTATTATTGTTATCCTATTGGCGATGGGAAATTTTCGCTGAATTGCTTACCCAAGTAAGAAGAAAGCAAATAAAGAAATGATGTCTGTAAGATAAAAAAAATCTCATTGGGATAACACAGGCTAATAAGAAGCATTGGATATTGATCGCAATCACAGTGGTTTTGCCGAAATATTCGTAACTTTACCTACATTTTATGCATTCAGGTCAACGCCCCGAGTAGATACTTTCTGGGGCGGTCACGACGACATCACGGCAGCGTCCGGTTATGAAGAGAATGGAGTCACCACCATCATGTTCAGGAAGAAGATTAAGGTAACCATCACCATACTGGATCATTTTTTTCACAGTCTCCAAATTTTTACTGGGTGTTCTACCCAGTACAACTAGTACTACAATGTGAACAACTTTCACTATGGGACCAACTCTGAAATCACGAAACAAAAATCAGTTGTTTAAAAAGTTCAATATCTACTTGATCAAAATGTATGAAACAGCAGATTTTTTTTTCGTGATTTTTGAGTTCGTCCCATAGTGAAAGTGGTTCCTATTTATGGGTAGAACACCCAGTAAAACTTTGGAAACGGTAAAAAAAATCATGCAGTATTTTATCACAATTATTGATATCAGGATCGACTTGCCTTTTCAGTGATTGTAAATTTAAGGCTCAAAAATATCCATGGCCAATGACATGAACATGAGGCTGATGATACTTAAAGCATTTTCTTAGCCTATACGCAAAGGGGAACGCCGAAATAAGTTTTTATAACGAAATGTTGGTTCTGACATTTTGTTTGCATAATTTCGCTTGGTCTGTTCCAATCAGGAAGAATTCTTCGATCACACTTTCTGGCTCGGACCAATTGTTTTTTTTTTTGCTTCTGACCTCGATCGATCACGTCTTGTGGAAACCGTTGGTCAAATACCACTGTGGTACTTTAAGGCGCACTTTCATCTAAAATCGCTAAATTTATTCATTTAAACCTATATCAGACATTATTCGTTCTCTGTCATCTTCAAAGTATTGTCAGAAAGATGTTTAAAGCTAGTGCTTTAATCTTTTGAACGCCAATCACTTGTATACAAGTTCGTATTACACAAGTGATTAGCGTTCAAAAGGTAAAACTCGCTTACATTTATCTGAAGAAATCTGTTCAAATATAACATTTAAACTAAATAACTGCTAAGGCACGTTGAAACTTTTGTGTCGTTATATCAATGAAATATGAGTTCTAGGATGATGAAGATAAGACATAAAATGTTTTTAGTTTTAAATACCAAACTCCTTTCCAGGCTAAGGAACCAACTGACCACTCAATCGTAGACGACGCCATGCACGTGATCTGGGCACGCGGCCAGGAGCCGGGACACTACGTGCACTCGCCGCCCTCGGGGCTAGAGCGAGGAACTGCTTCCACGGGAGACTTCTATAGAGTGGACGAGCTCAAGTACCACGGGCACGGCTCACAGAGGGGCGTCGCTAGTATCAACTTTTTCGGTGAGTTATATTCCATCAATCTGCCTACCCTTTTCCCAACTATGTTCGGGTCGACTTCTAGTTTAACCGGATGCAGCTGACTACCAGTATTTTACATGGAGCGACTGTCTATTTAACCTCCACAGCCCAGTTACTGGATAACACAACGCCCCGTGGTAAGACTGGTTGTCAGACTTTTGTCCTTCTGATTACCTGTAAGGACTGTCAAAGATCTACGAATGACAGTCGGGACCAACTGCTTAACGTGCTTTCCGAGGCACGGAAAGGCCTCGATATATAATGGACGGTCACCGGTCCAGGAACCGACCGCGGCAAGCGTAGCTTAGGTAACCTTTGAGAGGCCCGTGCGGCTATTAGTACAAACCCACGCCACGAAACCTTCCCTCGATACAACTGCGCAGGATGGCTAGAAGTGGCCATGTATTAGTGGTTCAGCAGCTGTTCACGCACATTGGTCCACTTGAAAGACTAAGTGCGGAAACCAAACCAATAACACAGAACATAGTGGTTCAGCAGCTTCAATATCATCAGTATTGAGCCGAAATATGGCAGTGCGTCGTGGTCGTTGTACAACAGCGGCTCCTCTGACATCATTTATCATTAGAAAACAGTCACCACGCAACCAACGATGCGACGCTATATGATAATTAAAAAAAAAGATCTTTTTAGGATACCCAATCTAAACACCTGAGGGGTAATTCTCGTAATTTTAAGAACATTCACCGTCTGATCTGTCTCAATTTGTAAAAAATAGCTCTAATTTTCGTACATTTTTTTGAATTTTGTTTGTCGCTGAGATAAGACTTCGACTAGATTTTGAACGTTTTAAATTACGAGAATTGGCCTTCAGCTCACTGCTGGCCGCGTTTTGTACAAAGTTATCCCAAATAATCCATTATTTGGCCTTGATCACCTAGTTAGCTAGCTCTTAGTGTTAAAACATTTATTTTTGTACCATTGAACTTAATATGCGTTCGCTATTTAGTTTCCAAACATGTAAACAGACATGAATTTTTGTAAAAATAATTTTAATTCCTACACAATAAAGTTCAGTTTACGCTACGACTTCAAACATTTTTAAGACTTTTTCAATAGTACTAGTCATTCGGAAATCAAAGTCACAGTCAAATCATTTATTTGAAATAGGAACATAAAAGGCACTATTAAACGTCAAAAATTACAATAAAACAGAATTGATTCTAGTCGTCCCTTCCAAAAGGTAGTTTTCGTATGGAGAACGATGGGCAAGAAACTCCACCGTTACTCTTTTAAAATGTTTTCAATATTTTCCATACATTAATTATACAGGGTGTCTGGTAATCAATGGATAACCTTGAAATGGCTTATAGCAGAACTTATGGCCGTTCAGAAAAAAATACAAAAACCAAATATATCCTAAGTAGTAGGGGTTTATGGCTAAGTAATAACAGCCGCACGGGTCGATCGATCAGGTTAAGCTACGCTTGCCGCGGTTGGTCCGTGGATGGGTGATCATCTTCATATAGCCAGACCCCTCCGTGCCTCGGAAAGCTCGTTAAGCCGTTTGGTCCCGGCTGTCATTTGTGGATCTTTGATAGTCGTTACTGGTCGTCAGTAGCCCGAAAGTCTGACAACCAGTCTTACCAAGTGGTATCGTACTACCCAGTAACTGGGTTGTGGAGGTCAGATAGGCAGTCGCTCGATGTAAAATACTGGTATTCAGCTGAATCCGGTTAGACTGGAAGCCGACCCCAACATAGATGGGAAAAGGCTAGGCAGATGATGATTTTTTTCTGAACGGCCATTAGTTCTGCTTTAAGCCATTTCAAGGTTATCCATTAATTACCGGAAACCCTGTATAATAATTATTTGAAGACGATGCACCTAAAATAAAATTACTATCCCAGAATAGGTAAAAGATTTAAAGATGACATATAAATTAACTATGTGATAGATACATGGTGCTCACCGTGGCGCCAGTGTCAGTGGTACAACGCCCTTTGGTGAAAAATCAACTTAATTTACACTAAAATAAGGTTGAGATTAGTGTACCATGAAATAAAATTCATTGGAAACATACATTTGAAAATACTCCTATTCTGCTATCAAACTGACATTTACTCCTTCATTTTTACAGAAGAAACAAAAGTATCAGTCTCCGGTGGAGTTGTAGCCCTCCCGGACAAATGTGGCGGACAATGGCGTCTGCCAGTGGAATGTGACCCTTCCAACCACACATCGTGCGACTACGTAGCCACGTGGGAGTACCTTGGACAGGTATGTACTATTGTGTCTTCAACTCTTCATTAGTGGCTTTTGTGGACGTGACATCCATTCATTTTTGTTACAGTTGTAATAAAAATCATGGGCTTAAATTGTTTATTATTTTTTTTAATGTTTCACCCGCATAAATCTCGATCTCATGGGAATAACGGGATAAAAATATATCCTAATCCAAGTCATGGTCTACCCATGTGCCAAACATCCAAATCCGTTCTTTTGGAAACGACCAATTGTAACCGTGCATGTAGTTTCTGACGTTTCATAAGTGCCCAAGTAGGTTTATGTGAAATAAAATAATTTAGATGTTTTTGTTTATATTTTTAGGTGCGCGGCAAGGACTCTGTGCGCTTCACTATCACCACGAAGCAGAGCAAGCAGTGGACTGGCATCGGGTTCAGTGATAACAGGAAGATGGTACGTTACGCAATGGGTTTTACAGGGTCTCATGGATCCCCAAATCTCTGTCATTAAATATTAAGAACTCCCCAAACGAGTTCTCGGTGCGACCATTCCGCCGCCCGCGTGCGCTTAGAGAGCAGTGCTGGTCCACTGGTAACGGCTGTTCATTTATCACGTAAGAAATTTGAGGGGGGAGGGAGTTCAAGCTAGTCTTATTTTTTCTTACGTACGGGGTGGAAGGGGTCTAGATTGTTCTTATGTAAGATCTCAAAAGTAAGCAAAAAGGAAGTTTTCATTTTTTTTTCTTTTGTAGATACTGATCTTACGTAAGATTGAAAGGGGCGGAGGGGGCAAGTCCATTCAAGTCTAATTTTTTCTTACGTGGGGGGGGGTGGGAGGGGGGGGTCAAAAGTGGTAGAAATGGTCTTACGTAATAAATGAACAGTCCCTTATGAGTGGTAGGTCGTGGGTTCGAACCCAGTCAGGCGTTTTACTTAGTGTAAATAATTTCATTGCCACTGCTCAAAACGGTGAAGGAAAATGTAGTATGGAAACCGGCATGTCCTAGAGCCAAAAATTTGAAGACATGTGACATCTACCAACCTGCAGTGGGCCCGCGTGGTTAATTACGTTGCGGCCCACTGCCTCACACGGAGAGGAGGTTTGTGGCCCAGTAGTGGGAATGGGAACATTATAGGAAGATTATAAGTGTTACCAAATCTATTCCCCAAAAGATAAAAAAGAAAATACAATAATCTTATCCCTTCTTTCTTGCAGTCCCAATCCGACGCAATAATTGGGTGGGTGGATGCGCGGTCTGGTCGTCCATTCCTCATGGACACCTGGGTATCCGGATACTCCGCGCCCAGGGTCGACCAGCGCCAGGACTTGTCCCAGGAAGCGGGCAGTATGGTGGATGGAGTCACGACCCTCAGCTTTGTGAGGAAGAGGAACACGCAAGACCAGAAGGTAACTAACTATCAAAGACATTAGAGGGGTGTTAGGGAAAAGGCAAGTTTAAAAAAAAATACGACATTAAAATGTTATATTTTTTTTTTAATCATGTCTTTACATTTTTTTTTAAACTTTATTTTTATTTTAGAATTTTTGAAAATTATTGAAACATATTGAGTTAGTATACTTTTTATAACAGTTGAATAAAATATAAATTAAAAGTTATTTTCTGATATTTAGTTCGATTTGCTATTAAAGCGTGTTTTTTTAAAGTATATTTTATTTTTTTAGTTTTTATAAACTATTTTTTTTTTCAACTTTTTTTATTAAAACATTGTATTGTTGTCGGTCGTTGATAAGTCTACAACGTTTAAAGTAAATCTGATCGCTTAAAGTGGGGCCAAATGAGCCCAAAGGACTCGGTTACATACAAACAAACAAACAAACATACAGGTGAAAGTAATAAAAGCGTGCTAAAAACATTACTATTACTAATAATTATTTTTAATGGTTTTGTCTCGTAAAAGGGGGTGTTTTTATTTTGGTATAGATTTTTATGCACTTCAAGACCAACCACAGAAAATAAAGGCTACAATATAAATGATTTATTTCATTGTAGATATCACGTGTCTTAAGTCACAAATATTAAATATTAATCACAAATATTACAAGAAAACATCTTAGAATAATTAATGATTCTAAGATGTTTTCTTGTAATATTTGTGATTTGGTTACCACAAGAGGTTTGGAGTCCATGTGAAAAAAAAATAAAGCTAAAATATCTTTTTTTTACTGGGTAAGGTTTATTTTGGCATAAAACTGGTCGATTGGCATGTGCAGCATCGTAAAAAAAAATGCAAAAAGATATGCGTCGGCCGGGAATCGAACCCGGATCAACTGCTTGGAAGGCAACTATGCTGACCATTACACCACCGACGCATGTGGTGTAGTGTTTGAATTTACTGCATGCATAATCCAAGATCCTAACACCTTCTATTATTGATACAGTTTTAATTAACGATTTAACAGTTCTGTTTGCTATGATTAAACTTTAGTTTTCTACTTTTAGGTAGGTACGTTGACTTTAATCGCTTTGCACGCCTGACTCCGAAGATTTTACCGACCGTTATTATGTAAAACAGCGATTCTAGTACTTTTGCAAATATCAAAGCCATAATAATTTTTATGTATAAGTACATATATATATATATATATATTCTTAGCGTGTCAATGGCAAAAATATTAATACCCTGACTACTATACGCAAGCTCGTGGGTTCGATTCCCACCCAGGACAAATGTTTGTGTGATGAGCACGATCATTTGTTCTTTGTCTGGGTGTAATTTATCTATAATATGTATGTATTTAGAAATATATATGTATGTTTATCAGTTGTCTAGTACTTATAGCACAAGCTCTGCTTAGATTGGGACTAGATGGCGCTGTGTGAAAGTTGTGGAATATTATTATTATTTTGTTTTTAAATTTTATTTTCTCAGGTTCCTAGAACCTGGTATTTTTTAAAATGTCACGGGTGTAAACCAAGGTGAGATTTTAAGATTGAGTAGACTAGGTGTTTTGTACTGCATTGAGATTATTGTCTAAATCTAATTGTAGGAATTTCCGAACTATGCGACATGTATTTATTATTATTAATTTCATTTGACCTCAACAGGACCTCGCCTTCACCGACTCGCAGTGCCTGTACATGATGTTCATGACTCACGGCGGCGGCTTCGACGCGGTGAACAAGAGAACCAGCAAACACATGCAGACACCCATTATTACTGATGAGAGAGTCTGCATCAGGCCGTGTGGACCTGGTGAGTACTTGTCCTTTTGCTTAACAAATGCTAAGAATTTCATCGGTAGGTACGTGAGATGCCTCGTTGATCTAGTGGTGGCAAGTGCTACTGTTGAGCCTGAGGTGCTAGGTTCGATGCCCAAGTCGGGCAAAGTGTTATTGGGTTTTTTAAAAAGAATTTATAACGTGAAGCTATTTCTAACCGCTCCCGCCACGATCCACGCGCTTCAGGCGGAAACGCCTCTCGTTCCCGCCCGGTCAATGAGAGTGAGTTGAAGCTTCTAGAAAATTCTAGAAGCCTCCTTTAAAAAGACATTCGACGCGCGCCCCTCATTTTGACAAAAGTCGTGTCCGTCAACTGGGCTGCGGACCGAAAGTGTATATTTTACGAGTATTTTCTTCACTCCAAACCCTATTGTTTTATATATATTGTGTGTATGTAAAAAAATTTTTTTTTATTTTTTAAATAGCATCTGTCAATTTGTTTGTTGATAATATGCTAGTATTTGAAGTTTTATTCGTGAAAAGTTTGTGAATGCCTTCTTTTTAATGACCGAAATTTTAAAATTAATTTCTTTATACATTGAACATTGGACAGAATTGAATTTCTCAGTTATAGCCCGGATTCTGGATTGGTCCCCAGTTGATGGACTCGCGGTTGCTCTCTATTACATAGGACTCGTACTGGCGTAATCTGGGTGTACTATAGGTGTATCTCTGCTTAACCCTTTGGGAAATATAATAATAATAATATTCCACAACTAATAATATTCCACAACTTTCACACAACGCCATCTAGTCCCAAACTAAGCAGAGCTTGTGCTATGGGTACTAGACAACTGATAAAGATACATATATATTTCTAAATACATACATATTATAGATAAATATAAGCGTGATTTGGGAAATATAAGCGTGATATTATGATAAGTTATGTAAGGCTAACATAGTTCCAGGATCTCGGGTTGTTCGAAAGAGTTATCGTGGCCCTTGGCCCAGGCAACTGAAGGAGCACGGGTGGGTTTTAGTCAGTAAAAGTCGGACACGCCCTCGCGCTCCGTCACAGATTACTAAATAGTTACTACCAGATACTTCACTCAGTAGAAAATTTTCAATACCTACTGCTATAATAGCCTACTACGTCGCGTCGCCAACCGCTGCATCCTAAAATGTGCCTATGTACGAATGAATTTAACGATTAAAATTGAACAACTTGCGTGGCTTCGCTTGGGAAAACCCGCATTGAATCCGCAAACGGCCCGAGACCGCTCGGCCGGGCGGTAGGTAATTATAGCGCGCTAGTACATGGACTGACGGAGGCCTGGCTCCGTCCAGAGCGGGAGAAGGGTTTTGATAATTTCCCACCCAAAAAAAAAGGCTAACATAGTTATTTCTTCCCCATCAGAACCAATCGAAGAAGAAATAACAACGGAAGCTATCCTGCCGGGCCAGTCGTCGTACACAATGCTGATCCGCATCACCGGGCTCGCCGACAGCTTCAAGCCGCCCGCGGCCGGCAGCGCGGAGTACGCGGAGCTCAGCGAGCAGGTCGCCGACAGCCTCGCGGGGGAGCTGGCCAAGAACAAGGGCTACCACGCAGTCGTCGTCAACGGGTTCATGCAGTAAGTTGTGTACTCAATGGTATTGTTTCTACCACCTTGACCAGTATTTGGCAGCCCTGTTGGTCTAGTGGTCAGTGGCCCTGACTACTATACGCAAGGTCGTGGGTTCGATTCCCACCCAGGACAAATGTTTGTGTGATGAGCGCGAT
The DNA here is from genome assembly GCA_949629135.1 of Eremobia ochroleuca. NCBI lineage: Eukaryota > Metazoa > Arthropoda > Insecta > Lepidoptera > Noctuidae > Eremobia > Eremobia ochroleuca. The sequence continues at coordinate 14,623,592 of OX451408.1, forward strand.
CATTTGTTCTTTGTCAGGGTGTAATTTATCTATAATATGTATGTATATAGAAATATACAACGTGTAACGTTAAATGCGCAAAACCTCAGACACCCCAACTGATTTTTAATTCAATTGACCTATTTCAAAGAGAACATAAGTCATTAAAAAAAATTGTAAAGGTTTTATGTGCTGTTTTAGTTTTACTGGCCATTCTGATCGTTTCTTGCGTCTGCGACGACGCTTTATCGAGGGAGGAGTCGTCACCGGGCCGCCGCGCCGCGCTGACATTGGCTTGCTTGACCTATTAATAAATAGACACGGCAACGTTGTTAATGAAGATTTTTTTAAAAATGTGACCTATATTAAAAAGTGGTTCAGTTAATTCTGCTCGTTATTCTGATCAAACCATTTTCAGGTTTTGCGCATTTAACGTTACACGTTGTATATGTATGTTTATCAGTTGTCTAGTACTCATAGCACAAGCTCTGCTTAGTTTGGGACTAGATGGCGCTGTGTGAAAGTTGTGGATTATTATTATTATTAAAGGTATTGTTTCTACCACCTTGACCAGTATTGCTACTATATTAACTCTCCGATAATATTTACTTTAGCTTTACCATATTATCTGTTATTTCTATCATCATGCTAATTATTTCTACTATTATGCTGATAATTTCTACCATTTTAACTATAATTTATGCCATTTAATCATCTACACTAATATTATGAAGGGGAAAGATTGACTGACTGATTGGTTGACTGTTAGAAAATGCCTATGGCATTCAGTCCGCCTCTGTACATTTGACATGTGCTTGAAGTATTAAATAAGTAAAGATTTGTAATTTTGTATCTATGTTTATAACGACAAAACTCAAAAACTGGTAGACCGATTTCAAAACTGTTTTCACCATTAGAATACTATAGTATCCCTAAGTAACATAGGCTATATTTATTACTATAAAAAATTAAGGGTCCCTACTAAAACTTCAATAATATGTATGGTAAAAAAATTGCCGTAAAATGGCTTTCATCGCATGCGCTGCGGAAACTATTGATGATAGAACAAAAAAATGGTGTAGAATATTAAAGAACATATCAATATCTACAAAAAACTTCTTGATACCATATGCCCAACTATTGTAGTTACGCCACAATAACTACTTTTTTACATTTTAAAAGTTGATAGAAATGACCAAAATCAGACCATGTTATCCATTCTTTTGTATTAATCCTTATCCAAAATAATGATTTCGTATTCAAGACTGTTTCAATACCTGTAGATTACTTTTTGAATTATTCAACTCGGTAATTCCATTCAAAAGATGTTACTAATTTAAAAATTTAAATCTAAACAAAAGTGGCCGGTGTGGCCCCACGCAACGCAGCGGGAAATACATAATATGTTTTTTACTTCTTCACGCAAAAAGAATGAACCGATTGCGATGAAACTTGATAGGTACATTAGCTGTTACTTAAAGCTCTTACTTTTTATCCCGATATTCCCACGGAATCGAAACTTACGCGGGTGAAACCGCGAGGTGCAGCTAGTCATATATAATTTAAGAACTATGCATGTCGGTGAAATTATACACATAAAAAACATTTCACATGGTTTGCAGTTGCACTACATCGGCAATCCCCCACAGAATTGTTGGCAACATCTTCAAAGATTTTAACGTTATAGAAAATGTGCCTGATCTGTGATAAGTACAGGGTGGCAGAGACCATGACGCGCAACCTGTTACCATGAACTCAGCACATGATTCTGAACCCGCCTGCGTTGACACATTTCGTCGGTTATAAATAAAAAAATAGCTGTCCTACATTTTGACCGCGTAGGTATAGAATACTCTTTATTACGTACACCATATAAATTACCGTCATAAATATCCGCTTTAATCGTTTTTATTTTTTCGGTATTGCATCTTTGTATGAAACATCCGATTTTTTTTTTGATAATCGAAAAAAAATCGCCAGGGGTCTACAAATCATGTATGATTCATAGATACAGTTTGCGCGTCAATGTACCTGATACCTTGTATTTGTGCATAATTTTATACCCAATACTAAAATGGAGGGGCTTGTGGCTAAGTAATAACAGACGCACGGGTCGATCGATCAGGTTAAGCTACGGTTGCCGTGGTTGGTCCGTGGATGGGTGACCATCTTCACATACCAAGACCCCTCCGTGCCTCGGAAAGCACGTTAAGCCGCTGGTCCCGGCTGTCATTCGTGGATCTTTGACAGTCGTTACTGGTCGTCAGTAGCCCGAAAGTCTGACAACCAGTCTTACCAAGGGGTATCGTATTACCCAGCAACTGGATTGTGGAGGTCAGATAGGCAGTCGCTCCATGTAAAATACTGGTATTCAGCTGCATCGGGTTAGACTGGAAGCCAATCCCAACCTAGTTGGGAAAAGGCTAGGCAGATGATGACTAAAATCACATTTCTTTCCACAGAAACGAAACTAAAGCCATCATAGCTGAGCTGACTCTTAAGTCAATAGAGTTGAACTCGATAGAGGGTTCCTCCGGTCGGGCCCTGGACGGTGACAACTCGACGGCTGCAGACGCAGGCGCCGAGCGCTGGGAGAGAGTCGTGCGGGACACGCTGGCGCAGGGCCGGGTCGGGAACCTTAACGTGGACCCCGAGTTTCTGGTTTTTGAGCCGATGAGCTGTAAGTGAATTTTGACTTTTAGCTTTCTTTTTATGTATTTGGCGTCGAGTCTTTCATGAAATCAACATTGATAGATGGTATGGAATCAGCATTTAATATGTACACACACTATATTTTGGACACTTTTCCTCTTGACAGCGATGTGGACGAATTTTTTGATGCCCTTGATTATTTTCTCTGTTTTTCGTATATAGGGTTACTTGTATTTCGACGCATATCCGCCAAGCTGATAGGGGGACCAACATGCAACAAATTGAACACCCATATCTATGGCCGAAATTCAATGGTTTTCGAGATATTTGAATTTTAAGGGTTCTTCGATATAATTCGAAATAAAAAAAAAAAAACTACATATTGAATGGGTACCATTAAAAATGATATTCTAGCTGGCACTTCAATTAAGCTATAAAAATAATTAAAATTAGGTACTTAGCTTATATATTACACAGAAACAAAATAGATCTTACAACGTCTGTCTTGTGCAAAGAAAAAAAAATATTATAGAGACGTACATTCAGTAAAAAAAGTATCGAGAATGGATGTATTGTTTATGGTACTGAAAATGTTACAGAAGGCTTATGGTGAATCGAATTTATCAAAAAAAAAAAAAATACTTATGAGTGGTACAAAGCGTTCAAAAGTGGTGTGATGGAAGATTTGCCTCGCTCTCGTAGGCAATCAATGTCTGCAACTGAAGTTAACATCGTAAAAGCGAAGGAAAAAATGACTGAAAATCCTCATTCAAGTTTGAGAGAGATAGCCGCCGAACTTTCTGTGTCTCACGAGTAGATCCGTGCCATTTTAAATAATCACTTGGGTATGAAACATGTTGCCGCTCGGCTAGTCCCAAGAGTCCTGAATTTTCTCCAAAAACTCAATCGCATAAGAGTCGCTGAGGACATGCTAGAACGAGTCAATTCCGACCCAACATTCATGAAACGCATTGTTACTGGTGACGAGACGTGGGCTTACGAGTTTGACATGTAAACTAGTCAACAAGCTTCGGAGTGGCGCCTTCCAACTGAACCGAAACCGAAAAAACCACGCCAAAGTCGAACAAAAGTCAGTCATGTTGACTGTTTTCTTTGACTATCGCGGTGTTGTGCACTCGGAATTCTTGCCGGAAGGTCAAACAGTAAATAAAGAATATTATTTGAGCATTATGCGGCGTTTAAGAGAGCAAATTAGACGAAAAAGGCACAAATCTGTTGTGGAAAGAAAATTCTTGAATTTTGCACCACGATAATGCGCCAAAATCTCAACAAATACCATCGAACAACCACCTTATTCACCAGATATGGCTCCAGCCGACTTCTTCCTTTTTCCTAAACTCAAATTACCACTTCGTGGCACCCGTTTTCATTCGGTAGAAGACATAAAGGAGAATTCGCGGTGAGAACTGAACTCAATTCCGGAAAAAGCGTTTAAAAAATGTTTTGATAATTAGATTATTTGTTGGCGTAAGTGTGTCGTTTCTGAAGGAGCATACTTTGAAGGTGATAAAATAAATTTGGATGAATAACTAACATCTTGTGTATTATTGATCTTTTCCCAGTACTTTCTTGACATAGTAGTATTAATCAAAACTAATTTTAGTCAAAAGAAAAGGTAAATGCAAGTCGAAGGCAATTCTCCTTCGGCTAAAATTAGCTTCTTGAACAATATGCATACCCTACCATTTTAATAAATTTGCTTGCCCCATTCCGTAAATGGTGTTTTTTATCGCATCAGTGAGGATTTTACCATCACAAATATAAATACCATAATTCTTTGAAAACATTCAAAATCAATTTCCTCATCGATGCCTTCTCTTTACTCTATTTAAAGGATACCAGGGTAGGAAGCAGGGTAATTTGCGTAACACACTATCAGTAGCAATTGGTTTCATTTTGACAGTTCAACAACATGCATTGCGTTATTTACGTAGTTCAGCAGTCACTTTTGTCGAACATATGGAGCAATGGATTAGCAATAAGCTTCAAAATAATTCGAATTGAGAGTAATAGTGTGTTACGCAATTAGGGTGCAGGTCTTTGTTTAAAGCTTATGTTATCATTTTTCTTCTCAGTAATATCCGAACGCCCAACGGAAGAAACGCCCGGCAACGCTCGCACGTTCTTCGGTCTCGCAGAAACCAAGTTATACGTCGTAGTAGGATGTGTGGCTGCCCTTATATTAGTAGCGTTACTACAGGCGGGATGCACGCTGTACCGCAGCGGCAGTACCGCGCAGAAGACTAAGGTAACAATAAATGACACTAAATGACATGAGATGTGTGTGGTGTGCATGGCCCCCGGGACGCAAGGTGTGCGTGGCCCCCGGGGAGCAAGGTGTGCATGGCCCCCGGGACGCAAGGTGTGCGTGGCCCCCGGGGCGCAAGGTGTGCATGGCCCCCGGGACGCAAGGTGTGCGTGGCCCCCGGGGCGCAAGGTGTGCGTGGCCCCCGGGGCGCAAGGTGTGCGTGGCCCCCGGGGCGCAAGGTGTGCATGGCCCCCGGGACGCAAGGTGTGCGTGGCCCCCGGGGCGCAAGGTGTGCGTGGCACCCGGGGCGCAAGGTGTGCGTGGCCCCCGGGGCGCAAGGTGTGCGTGGCCCCCGGGGCGCAAGGTGTGCGTGGCCCCCGGGGCGCAAGGTGTGCGTGGCCCCCGGGGCGCAAGGTGTGCATGGCCCCCGGGACGCAAGGTGTGCGTGGCCCCCGGGGCGCAAGGTGTGCGTGGCCCCCGGGGCGCAAGGTTTGCGTGGCCCCCGGGGCGCAAGGTGTGCGTGGCCCCCGGGGCGCAAGGTGTGCATGGCCCCCGGGACGCAAGGTGTGCGTGGCCCCCGGGGCGCAAGGTGTGCGTGGCCCCCGGGGCGCAAGGTGTGCGTGGCCCCCGGGGCGCAAGGTGTGCGTGGCCCCCGGGGCGCAAGGTGTGCGTGGCCCCCGGGGCGCAAGGTGTGCGTGGCCCCCGGGGCGCAAGGTGTGCGTGGCCCCCGGGGCGCAAGGTGTGCATGGCCCCCGGGACGCAAGGTGTGCGTGGCCCCCGGTGCGCAAGGTGTGCGTGGCCCCCGGGGCGCAAGGTGTGCGTGGCCCCCGGGGCGCAAGGTGTGCGTGGCCCCCGGGGCGCAAGGTGTGCATGGCCCCCGGGACGCAAGGTGTGCGTGGCCCCCGGGGCGCAAGGTGTGCGTGGCCCCCGGGGCGCAAGGTGTGCGTGGCCCCCCGGGGCGCAAGGTGTGCGTGGCCCCCGGGGCGCAAGGTGTGCGTGGCCCCCGGGGCGCAAGGTGTGCGTGGCCCCCGGGGCGCAAGGTGTGCGTGGCCCCCGGGGCGCAAGGTGTGCGTGGCCCCCGGGGCGCAAGGTGTGCGTGGCCCCCGGTGCGCTGTTTAGGGGCCCACCCTTATATGTTTAAATGGCATTAGTACAGGCGAGATGCAAGTGGCTACAGCGGCAGTACC